>CM031924.1:32779108-33206608 GCA_018703695.1 Prunus fruticosa
AAACCCCGGTAGTTGTGCCCCCTTCAATTTGACGATTTGAGGAGGTTGTGCCAAGGGGAAGGCTAAGAGGACTCTTGAATTGATGGATAAGAAGATTTAAGGCCGATGCTGATTGTTCAGTCTTTGTTTGAGTTGTGGAATTAAAGTGGATTGAGGAGTGCGAAAAAGGCTCATGACTTTCTTTTGCAGTCTACATGTGGGGTAATCATCAGTTGATGCATTAAAATTATTGAGATGTATGGAAAGTGTGCGAGCATGACTGATGCCGGAGGTGTTCGATCATATGCTTGACAAGAATATTGATTCTTGGCATTTATGATTAACGGGTATGCGGATAAAAGCTTAGGAGATGATGGGTTGCAGATTTTTGAGGTAACGAGGGAGCAGGGTTGAAACCGGATTCTTGAGACTTTCATTGCAGTATTCTTGGCCTGTGCTAGTGCAGATGCTGTGGAAGAAGCATTTATACATTTTGAGTCGATGAAAAATGATATGGAATTCCTCCGGGAGTGGAGCACTATTTGGGTGTTCTAGATGTGCTTGGAAAATGCGGTCATCTAAATGAAGCAGTTGATTATATTGAGAAACTCCCATCTGAGCCTACAGTGGCGGTGTGGGAGGCATTGAGGAATTATGCTAAGATTCATGGAGTATTGATCTTGAAGATCATGCTGAGGAGTTGATGGTTGCTCTTGACCCATCAAAGGCTGTTGTGAAAAAGATCCCGACTCCACCACCGGAAAAGCGCAGTGCTATTAGCATGCTTGACGGGAAGTACAGAATCAGCGAGTTTAAAAATCCAACACTCTACAAGGATGATGAGAAGTTAAAGGCTCTTAGTGGGATGAAAGAAGGAGGTTATGTGCCGGACACAAGATATGTTCTTCATGACATTGATCAGGAGGCTAAGGAGCAGGCCTTGCTCTATCACAGTGAGCGTTTGGCGATTGCATACGGTCTGATTCGTACTCCAGCAAGGACGCCTCTTAGGATCATCAAGAACCTCCGTGTCTGTGGTGACTGCCACAATGCCATTAAGATCATGTCCAAGATTGTTGGAAGGGAATTGATTGTTAGGGACAACAAACGATTTCATCATTTCAAGGATGGAAAATGCTCTTGTGGGGATTATTGGTGAAGAGCAAAAAATCACCTCTCAGACTTGTCTAAGAGTTCTTCCCAGTTGCAGTTTGGCGTGTAAAAAGTTTAAACAATGCTGAGCTATATACGGGATCCTGTGGCAAAGATGAGCACAGGTGCTCTAGTTGGTAGGAGATGAACCATCGACTTCTTGTTTTGACATGTATGCCGAGCTAAATATGCTATTATCTTTGTTTCGATATTGAATCAATTAGTTGTCGAAATGCCAATCCTGTTGTCTAGAAGCTATTAGAGAAAACTTGTTTCAAAAACATAAAATGATTGTCTCTCTCTAGTTTTATGGTGCAAAGATGACATCCCGTTTTGGTATTTAGGTAACACTTTGCCATGAACTCTGGTAGTAATAGTTTAATGGGACCCTAGTTTAATTATATTGATTAAAGTTCTAAAGTGGGATTATGACATTTGACCAAAAACAAATGAGGGATTATGGCGTGCAGGATTTTGTTATTATTAGCATCTTCTTTTTGTTTTGTGAATGGAATGTGCTGATTGATTTGTATCATACGTTTTCACCGAAAACTCTAGAAGAGCGGTGCTAAGGTCAGTGATCTACGAGCACGTAGTTTGATCCTGGGCGTTAATGCTTTGGGGTTGTAAATGCATCGACGAGCAGGATGAGCCCGCATGCATGCACAACTGATCTTAACAACTCTGGAATTATAAAACACTGGTGTGATTGGAGTCAGTGTTCAAGCCCTTTGAGTTATTATGCCAAAACGACCTAGTGGATGAAGCAAAGCCTGGTAGTCTAGGAAGCTGTAGCTCCAAATCATAGGTTTAAAATAAACAAAAGACAAAAGGAATAAAGTACAATAAAGCAAACTCACATGCCACATTATGCTATTACCATTTGCCATGCATATGGCAAATTATAAGTAAATTGCTTCACATGGATTAACAATAAACACACATAATCGCAAACACAAATTAGGTCTCTAATTCTCTAAGCATGTTTCATGGACCGAGTCATCATGGTCATGAACTCATCTATGTCAACCACGCCATCCCCATCAGTGTCCACTGCCCGTACCATTCTCTGGCAGTCTTCAAGGCTGCACCTTTCCCCAACCTCTCCAGCACTTCCATGACTTCTTCAGCACTTATTTTTCCATCGCCGTTCAAATCAAACGTCCGAAAAGCATTCTGAATGTCTATCGTTCGAATCCCGCCTCCCTTCTTGTGTACTTCCATGAACTCCTTGAAATTAATAAACCCATCCCCGTCCAAATCGGCAACCCTAAAAATCTTGCGGACTTCTCCAACCATGTTTCCCTTTCCTAGTGCTCTCAAGATGGCCTTGTAGTCCTGCTGAGATATCTTCCCATCTTTGTTGGAGTCAAATTTTTCAAACACTCTCTTCATTTCATCGGGATTTGGCTCAAAAGAAGGAGATAAGCCAGAGTTTTGCCTGTCTCGGAAGGAAAATACATGTGATGGTTTTCGCAAAAACTTCCGTTTCGAGAGGTTATACTGGAAATCGAGGAAGTTTGCATTCGACATATCCGCCTCAGCTGATCAGAGCAAATACCTAAATCAAACTTCGATATAACAGTCCAGACAGCCGTCAAAATGAGATGGCAGAAACTGGGTGTCTCCAATCTTTATATATACTGACAGATAAACATTTGAGATTCTAAAGTCAAGGGCTAAAACAATTTTATTCCTTCAACAAGTTGTGGCAATTCATAAACAGATGGTTCTTTACGTGATAGCCGAAACAAAAACAAATAGTAGATAAGAAAAGAATACATTCTTTGCAAAAGCTACAAGAAACTACAGCCTCCTTTCTCATCCTCAAAATTCTCCTTTTGAAGACTTGCTTTCTTTTTTATTATTATTAAAAAGAAAAAAGTATTCAGAAGGAGGGAAAACATAACTCATCAAAATAATTGTAAAATATCACCAATATACAAAAAATTACTCTCTTTTTTTTAGTTCACGGCGGTCTTCCATTATCCAAATCCCCCATTACTTCAATGTCTTTGCGAGCTGTTATCTTTTGTACATATCCTGCAATGATGAATATCTTGTGTAAAAATTCTAGGGTTGAAATTCAAAACCGCAAGGGGTTCGAACTCACATAAAATTAGTAAAAATGAAATCTAAGAAGGAAAAGCCCCCAGACTTGAAGGTATACATTAAACACAAAAAGATAACACAAAAAAATGATGGCCCAAAGGAATCAGTAAAGTTTCCTTTTGAGCTTTGAACAATCTTTTATGTCCTTTAAGCATCCTACACAAAACTATTCCTGTATAAAGTAATTGCGTTAACGGAACTTCCACAACATCAAATATTCTCATGCATCTCCCCTTTTAGTGTACAACAAATGATAGTGCTGAACTGCTCGCTAACATTGTCCCTGATCTTAGTTTTAGCACTAAAACACCAACCAAGAGAAAAGAAAATTGGCAGACCTAGGTAGTGCCAGAGTTAAGACAAATAATGACAATGGGGAAATAAGGAAAAAGATTTATAAAAAAGAAAAAGAAAAAAAAAGAGGGTAGAGACATTCTTATGTTAGTTAATCTAATTCAATACAGTTTGAGAGAATACAAAATCTCATTTACCCAAAATGAGAACTTAACTAAAGGAGACATTCTAACAAGAGCCTAAGTTGAGGCTGCACTTCAAAACTTATACCTCAACTGTGAGATTATACATGTGGTGTCTGAAAGTAGATGATGGTAGGCAAGATGCAGCCATTTGACATGTTAACGTACCTAAAAGTCTCCAATCAATACAACTCATGAAAATACAAGAAATCCTCAGTCCAGCCACCAAGTGCCATAGAAAGATATTCAGAAGGTTTAATCATCATGTCTCAAATCCTATTGAATCTAGTCAAACATGAGATTGGTATGAATTGCGTACATCAGAAAAGAAACATCTTATTTTTATTAAGATGAAATAAGATGAAAGGAGAGCATCTTATTTAAAAACTGAAACCACAAGGATGCATCATCCCACATGAACCAGTAAGTTCAATAAACTCAGGATTCATGCCAATTATCATTAGTAAATTACATAAATAGTCTCGAGTGATTGACCTCTTTTTGAAAGGTGATAAGCTTGGACATCCAAACTATTTCTTACCATCTCCAGATCTCGGAGTTTCACATGTCTAGATCATTTAAATACATTAGATAGTAATGAAATCCATATAATTCTAAATTGGTTTATAATGTACTTTCACAACTTAGCTGAGGCTACCTCCCTCCCTCTCTCTACCTCTCTGCCTACTGGCCTCAGTAAATGATAGATATGACAGACAAACTCCATAAATTCTTGACACATTATACACATTAGAAAGCCAAATGGCAAAATGTACAACCTAAAATTTTATAGATGCATGCAAAGAAATCAAGAAATTCCAGATGCCCCAAAATATGTCTTGAAGGATTATTCCCGAGTACAAAGGCCTTTCTTTCCCTCATTTATCTACATCAGAGAATTCGAACAATTACTTTCATAAAGCTATATATGCCGAAGATGTGTACTAAGCGAGTTGAGTTAGGCAGCCAAGTCTACTATTTCAAACATAAGGTTACTACTCTCTAGAACGGGAAACTTTGATATATCCCGCAATCCACAAAACAGACTCAGGCATATAAATGCATAGGCAATGGGAGTACTTATCCACCATTCATATAATCATTTTCTCAACTTGATAGAATTCCTAAGATTTGAACAGTATGAGCACACACACAGACACACCCATGTGACTAACAAAGGCCAAATAAATACCACACCAGAAAATTCCAATCACAACCCAAAATGGGAAAGCATAAACTTTAACATGTAGCTGAGTTGAACCAAGCAAGGTAGACTAAACCCATCTTTTCCAAGCTTCGAATTGACAAAGCCCAAAATGAGCTCAAAAAACTTAATAAAACAGAACAGCATACCAATTCCTTGGCAAGGTAGGCATTTGCAGACAGTTTCTCTTCCTCTTTTGTTGTAATAACTGACAAATCCTGAGCCTTGGCAACTCCTACACTTTCCTGTCCATTCATATACAACTTCCTTGCAATCCTACAAAATTTCCCAAAACTTTCAAGATTTTTGAATGACTTATCCACATATAATTTTACAAATAACACCCAAATTAAAACCGAATTTGCAATTCTGACCTCAACTATAGGATCACATCGGAGCCTCCGGTCAATCTCCTCGGGTGACACCGGCGAAGTATTGGGATATGTCATCGGAAGAGGGAGGGGGTCGCCGTTGTCAGTCAAATAGCTCTCTCTGTCACGCGACCACTTCCTCTCCATGGCATTCACCTTAACACCACCACTGCCACTGCTGCTACCGCCGCTGCGAAGCCGAGCAGCGCCGCCGTCGAGCTCGGCGTCCTGGCCAATTCGGACGCCGACGGCGGTCACGTCAGCAGCGGCGGAGGGGAATTGAATTAAGCGCGGGAATGCTGGGCCGTGAGGGAGCTCGCCGGTGGCGGAGCGGCAGCGGAGGCGGGTTGAGGAGGGTTTGGAGGAGGAGAAGAAGAGGCTAGGGTTAGTAGCCAACATTCCAAGAAATGTCAAGGAGCGAAAGACTGAAAGACTGAAATTTTTAGAGAGAGGGAAAGAGAGGATGAGAAATGAATTTATATAAATTGCGGGTGTGGCGCGCGCGCGGCAACAGCGAGCTCAAAGGAGAACTGTAGTTAAGTGTAACGTGCGGTCTCTGCTGTCTGTGTGTTTTTGTCAAGTGGAAGCTGGCAATTCGTTATAAAAGCGTCCAATCAAGGAATTTGTACGACAATATCTGCCTCAAAGATGCGTGTACTGTTATTTTTAGTTAGCTTTGAGATACATAAACATTATTAAGGGACCAATTTTCTTACATTTCAAGTTCTGAATTAAACACTTGTCTTGTCTAACATGCTACGAGAGCTCTGTTTCTACTTATTATTTATCCTGTTAAGCAAACCTATTGGAGATGCTTCTATATACTATTTGCATCTACTTGTCTTTTTATGCGCAAAATCAAGTTAAGTTTTTAAGATTCAGTGGTTGTCCAACATGTTATCCATTGAGAGGCAGGATTGCTCTCGTAGCAAGTTTGTTGTTTATCGATCCGTTTTGCATTTCAATCGACCCCAATTAATGTTGCGGTTAAGAGCGTTCAGGCCAATGAACGAGAAGATCAGCACAATCAAAAAAGTACAAAAATAATAATCAGCACAAAACAAGTCCCATTCTCAAAATGGTGAAACCTATTGCGATCCCTCACAACTTGATCATTGAGTGGCGGTCATCTCTACTCTCAGTCGAAGTTCAAAGATGGAAATCATGGTGTTTGAATGAACATTAGATGGGGTTTTTTTTTCTTTTTTTGAGATCCTTGGCAACTCTAACATCAATTTATATAATTTTCCTTAGATCCCTACCTGCATTGTCTCTGTCTAAATCTTGACTTGTGCTAAGATTCGTGATCTCAATGCAACCGTTTCAAATTACAAATAACTCGTGGTGTCAAAATATGCCTCAAACAGAACTAGTCCCAAAGAAGCAGACATCTAAGGGAAACAAAGCTTAAACGTAAAAAAAAAATTGAAAGACACACGCCGGCACGACTGTGGGGTACGTGCCACGGTGGTAACCCATCAGCCTGTACAGTGTTGATAAAGGAAGATGGGGTCCATGGAGTGCCAACTAGGAGCCCACATCCTCCTGCATTAGAATGTCCATATTTGAGAGAATATACATTACACAAGATCATAGCAAAGCTATTTTTTTGTTTGTTGAGTTTCTGATGTTTAGAACTGATGGCTCGTTTTAATCAGATGCCATGGTGCAAACAACATAAAATCCACAGAACAGCAAGAAAAATAAATCAGAAGCTTCTTGTGCTATTTGGTTTTCATAACGTTCTCATTAGCAGTTAAGTAATTTCTGTATGGCATGTTAGTGATTTACATGTTAATAAATCATATTGCATATGCTGCACTTGGTTTGTTTGTCGGTTTTCGAATTATGGGGCTGACATTTGGAGAGAAAAAAAAAGAGAGGGCCATAAACATGAAGACCTTCCCCAGCCAAACTATTACTGAAGCAGGGATCATAAATTTCTCTGCCATCTCTCCACACCGTGTCGAACCATTCCTGTCATTCGACTCTTACAGTTCTATTCCAGGGATTAATACTTCCCAGTTACATCCTAGCTGGAGACTGCGATCCACTGTCAAGGTCGTTCTTCAACCTGCAATATTAACCAGCATAAGTTGCAAAGGAACCCTGTTTGTTTTTTTAGCAGGCTCATTCATCCGAAGATGTTAGAATACATTGAAATCAATTACTTTGGGGATCAAACTAGAAATTAGGGTTGTTATTTCTTACTGAATGTTCTTCTTTTTATCCTGTGGCGTGTGGGGGACATCGCCCTTAACTTTGTTATTCTGAAGGAAACTGTAAACCAAAGCAGGTCACCAAAATAGTTAGCTGATGCCACAGAATAATGTTTATAAAAAAACACAGAGAGAATGATTTGCTCACATCTCTCGTAGTTTTGGAAGTTTTCTTAATGATTGAGGAATCAATCCTTCAAGTTGGTTGTTTTCCAAATGCCTTTATCAGATAACAAAAAAGGTAAAAACAGAATTAAAGCGTTGCAGAAGAAGTATACATGGATTGCTAAGCATAGAAAAGTATACTGAAGAATGAATGACAGTGATAGAACTTTATATGTAACATACAAACTCTGCAAATCCTTCAATGAGCCCATTTCTGGAATGTTGCCTGAAAGTTTGTTTCCCCCAAGCCAACTGTCAGGAAATAATTCCATCAAAAGCGCCATTTAGTAAGTGATCGCGAAAAGAGAAGCTGGTGAACAATGGTTGGAAGCATAACTAGCAAGTGCAAGATTACTTACATATGGCGTAGAGCAGTCAAATTTGCTATGTTTGGTGCCAGTGACCCAGATAGCCCAATGCCAGTTAGATTCCTTCACAGAATATGAAAACATTTCGACTGCCAATCAAAATTTTAATCCCCTAGCATAAATCATTATCTAGGAAACATCTTGTAAGCATATTATGTATGCCTCATGAGATTCAGGGCCAAAAATTTAGTCATGTCACATATCCTTGCGGACTTACAAAGCTGTTACTCGATACTGCTTTCCAGGAGTACATGTAACACCAGTCCATGAATTCTCTCCTGGCAGGCAAGGATCGCCACTCCAATCGGGAGGTGGATTGTCGAAATATCTTCTCAACTCATTCATTGCCCCAACTAAGGAACACCAAAGACATTTACCGGTTAAAAGTTAAAACAAGAAAGAAAAGAGGAGTCTGATAAAAATAACCATGGTTTAAGAAATGATGAAAAAAGTGGATGGGATATTGAATAAGCTATACCATCTCTATTGAGAGTCACTCCTCCAAGAGGCAGAATCTGCATGATCTCACCGGCGCAGATGACAGGCCCAACAGGTATGCCCTGGCCAGGAGTTAGGACAATCTGAGTCTGCCCGGATAGCGGCCATTGCGGTGCATAAACTGTTAAGCCTCTGGTGCTGACATTAACATTGGCATAGAAGTTCTTGTCATTCACAGAAACATTAAAGACTCTCCAACTAAGTGTGCTTGGATTTCTGTTGTCCTGGAAATATAATGCAATGTAGTAGCTTGCACTGGGGAGTGACCCGGCTGGCCATTTGATTTGCAGTGGCTTCCCTCGGCTTGCTGTGAAAGAATTTTGGAATATTTTTGCTGGCGGGATGTTCCAGAAATCGGAGGGAGTTACATTATGCTTGCTGGTCACAACAGGGTTCTGGTCCTTATAAGGTTGCCATAACCGGTTGAATTTGTCATCTGGAAAGCTAAGTTCATATTTACATATTCAACATCAGATAGTTCATTATATATAATTGTACAGATAACATATCACTCATAAAATAAAAACTTGTATCCAAAGACAAATTTATATTTCCTTCACTACAAAAAAAAGTGGCAACAATCACCATTATTTGGTGACATTTGCTGGGGTGACTAAAGGCTTTAGTCACCAAATCTCATGCCAAAACTTATGTTAGTTTAAAAAAAAATTCTGATCGTAGCTTACAAAGGTATGATGCACATATGACCTATGTTACATAAATCACATTTTAAGCTACATCACTACTAGAGTGGAGGTAGGACCCACTTAACAAGTAGTAAGTCTGATCTCTATGCCTCTACAATGTGCCCATATATATCAATATGGTTCAGAACTTCAAATAGTTTTATCTGCAAATGTACACATAGTATGTATTACCAGTACCAATAAAAAATGAAACCATTTTGATCACATTTGTGGATCGCATTGTAGACCGCATCTCTAGTAAAGGTGGAACCGACTAGTGCAGCTGATACACCTAGTCACACCTCTATTAGTGACGTAGTTTACAATGTAGTCCAACTGAATTGCTCTCAAGTTAATTGATAAAATGCAGCAAGGAGTACCAAAGAACAAGTTGAGTTCCTACCCAATTATGTCACCATCATCTCCAAAGCTAGTCCTGGCCACCGTGGTAAGCGCATACTTGTTAAAATCTGTGGCGTTGTACACTGAATCGTCCACGTACTCCAGCTCAAGAGCTGAGATAAAGGGGCTAGAACTCGATGCCGTCATGTTATTCCTCGCAAGGCACACACTTAAGGCCTTTCCCTTAGCCTGCACCACAATCTCATAATACGAGCTCATCCCTTTGGCATGGTCCTCCGTGGTGTTAATCACGCTCCATTTAGTCCCCTCCACAATCTGATCAAACACCGGAGGCTCCTTCCCACCATCAAAACTGCCATAATAGTACGTGGTTCGAACGAGATACTTCCCTCCTCTGATCACGGGGATAGTATAGCAGTACTTACGTGCGGACTTGTTTGGGAAATAGCGCAATGTGGTGAGTATGGGCACTAGGCCATCCTGTTTGATGGTGCTGGTGTTTCCCACCGATATGAAGCCCTCGTCTGTGATGTACTTTAGGCTCCCTACTGTTACGTCATTGCCAGACGACGACCCAGCTCCACAGTTTAGGAGGTACCCTGCATTTTTGAGACATTAATTTTGCATGTACCTACTTTGGAAAATATATTTCAGCATCAAATACTGGACAAAGGAGAAACATCATATAATTCAAGGCTTCGAAAAGTTTGAAATAAAATCTGAAAATTGGGATTATATAATCAACTAGAGGAAAATGCTAGAATTTTGTGTTATTTTCGGGTGAAAAAAAATATGAACAAACAAGAAAAACCCTAAAGATAAAAGGTGAGAAAATGTGTCTAATTATTAGTGGGGATGTGCCATGTGTATTTATGGAACCTACCTCTAGGGTTACTTTGAGAGTAGGCGAGGAGAGGGATGGTGACGAGCCATAGGAGGAAGAGGCAGAGGGACATGTTGTCCTGCTGGGAACCCTAACCCAGAAAGAAGGGATGCAGAAGTTTGGCAAGTTTTGTTTTCTTGGTAAAATTGAGGAATGGGCGCCAGGGGGGAGGTTGGGCATGGCGTGGTTGGGGTTGACACGTGGAGGACTATGCTTGAAGATAGATGATGGTTTTGAGAGCCCATGGAGACTTTTGACCAGGTCAGTATGGTTAATATTTACAAGACAACATTTGTTCTTGCCTGAAAGATTTCGTTAATCAATACAGTAATCTCTTCTAATGTTTGTTTTTCTTTTTTAATGTAGGGGGCGGGATTCTGGCAAAGCCTTTTGGGTGTGCATATTGAAGTGGTGTTCATGTTTCTTCGTCTTTCTATTATTTGTTTCCCCGTTATTGATTCAGACTACGAATTTTTTTTAAACTAACACTATAGTTCATATCTCTCACGTTGGATTTTGGATAGGGGTGTTCAGACTTCCTATTATTTTCTTTTCCTTATTTCTCTGTAATTGGTTCAAACTGCGAATCTTTGTCTAAATTACACTATTCTTCATATCTCTCTTATGTTAGATTTTGGATGATTTCATCTACTTATGCATCTTTTATTGTTTCGAATAAAGCATCTTTTCCGATAAACAAAAAAAAAAACCTAAATAAAATAAATGCAATGGAAGTATGGTTTTCAAGCTTGGCTCCTTGTTGCCTTAAGCCTGGGGACCGAACACATATCCGTCAATTTGTCTTCTATAGTAACACCCATAGGCACGGCAATACATAACATAGAAATTATTATTTATTAGAATTTATTGCAGAAAATCAAGTAAGCGCCTGTAGCTCAGTGGATAGAGCGTCTGTTTCCTAAGCAGAAAGTCGTAGGTTCGACCCCTACCTGGCGCGCTTTAATAAAATGGCACTTTTTTTTTTGGTTTTTTTGTGTGGACTTTTTATAGACGAAACTGGTGGTAAAACCCTAGGCAGAGCAGCAGCCGAGAATAGGCACCTGCTGGTAAAACCCATGCTTTTTTGCTACTTTTTTTATTTGATTATGTATTCGCACCAGAAATTGTAAGCTTCAATTAAATTGTTTTGTTGCAGACTTGCAGTGCAAAAGCCTACAGCTTGAAGACGCAATCATGAAGGCGTTCGAGGTCAATGGGAACACTCTCTCTGTTGCTCTCTTCACTGAAGTCACCAACTCCAAGTACTCTCTCTCTATATATTTCTCTCTATCTTTGTATTCCAACTAGCTCAACTGGGTATTGCTTTCTCATGGAAAATTCACCAAACCCAATTTCGTTCCCTTGGATTTTCCATCAAAACCAGCTGGTGAATAAAGTTGGGCATTTCGTTGTCATAATTTCTTTAGCACATAGATATGAACTTGTTCACTTATCACATGCCAGTAATAACAAGTGTTTTTTTTCTTCTTCCAATGTATTAATTTTTGGGAACCGATGATTTCATCTGTACTTAACATAGCTCTAACTGCAAACAAGATTGCCATCGCTTGTTGATCTAATTTTCAGTCCCAAAAGAGAAAAATAAAGTTATTGAATTTGTAGTTGAATTTGAAAGATGTTTTAATTTTAAACAGAAGTAAGAATGAACCCATCTACTTCAATTGAAGTTGAACAAAACTTATGTGTGATATATCTGTCTTATGTTGTAAAGTCATTATCTTGTAGGGAGCTGCTTGATTCTATGCAATCTGGGACACTAGACCCCGAAGTCGCGTTCCTGAATGCTTCACTGGTTTTATTACATACTTTAACCATCCCTTTTTTGATTTTTTCCTTCAATGTTGTATTCTCTTTGCTGAGATCCTTCTTGTTGAGTTTCTCTAATGTTACCTTCACCCACAATGGAAGCAGATACCGGATGTTTTTCCTTTGCTAGCAGCTGCACATAAGACACTTGTAGCCAAGTCCCGAGAGTCGCTGACAACGCGCACTCTTCATTCTGAGCTTGTTTACAATTACTCAGGATCCAAGCATGTAATTTTCTACCCATTAACTAATATGTTCTGTGGCCTGTTGCTTATTTTTCTCGTGCTGCAAATATGTAACCCCTAGCTTTGAACGTGACTAGATCACAGAATCGTTGAAAAGATGTGGCATCTCTGAAAGCTCGACTTATGTGCTTGCCGCTCGTTTTAATGCTTCTTCTGATGAGGTAAGATCACTCTGAAAGATGTAGTAGATCAAGCCTTGCATTGCTTCAGGATATCAGAAAATGTTAGCCATTCTGACTTTAATAATTTTTGTTGAATACTAGATTGAACAAAAAGCAGTAGAGAAATTAATCAATGGAAAAGAAATTGACTTGGAGGAGTTGGGAGGTAGAGCAGACCAAGCCCAAATACAAAAGGTACACTCTTGAGTCTAGATCACTTTTCTAGCGGCAATTAGTTTTGTTGTGATTTTGTTTCTAGTTAGTGATCACCAACACTCTTTATTTTCAGCACTATAAGATTACTAGCGTGGAACTAGGGATATCTTCTCTTGCTGATGCCATTACTTGCCGGATTGCCTCTCGTGATGCCCTGTGAGAAGAATGAGGTTCATGTTCTGGGAATTCAGAGCTTCATTTGAAGGTGACCAAGGAAACAGAAAACCTATAGCTTCCTATCCTTGTTTTAGCAAGTTCAACTGTCCGGTGTAATATGTAAGTATACTTGTAGGCAAAGCTGAAATTTGGAAAACATGATTATGCTACCTATACCCAACAAAAAACCAATGACAAAATTTGCTTGAAATCGTAGTACTAGTTTAGTTGTGAGATTGCTTGTATGAGAAAAATTCAATTGTTAATCATTATTGGTTTCTTGGACAGTCATAGACTTGCATATCTTCAGTACTCAGTAGTGCAGGCCTGGGCATTAGGTGCTTGCATTGCATTCTTGGAACAAACCTTTGATGCTTAGACACTTATGGCATGTTGTGAGAGATTCTGACAGCATTTGGACCAGATGGGTGCATAAGTATAATCACAGGGGCATAAGCATTTGGGCTGTTAACCCTCCCCAAGTTTGCCCTGGAATTGGAGAAAAATCTATAAATCAGAGATTTAGATACAAGTCCCAATTGAATTTGTGGTTTGACAACTGACATCCATTGGGACCTCTCCCAACTTCTTAGGAGTCCTCCTGGTATCCCGAGTTCGGGTTTGGCTCTTGATGCTAGGGTTAGTCTCATTATCCATAACTGGCAGCGGCATTTCTCTTGGAACGGGATTTGTGATCGCAAGCCTGTTGTTCCCACAATCCATCTAAGAACGAGTTTTATTCTATGGATGCCAATTAGAGATTTGGAGTCAACTTATGATCATTTCTGGTTCCTCCTGTTCTTCTTACACATGGCTTCTACTTGGTCATGTTACTGCCAAGTTTCGGTAAGGCAAGCAAGCTTCTCAAATTGGCTGCCTATTGGGCTAGTAGTTTGGCTGCTTTAGCCCTTTGTGTCTTGCTTTGCTGGCTGGATTTTCGCCCACATTCCTTGTTATGATTACCCAAGAAAACTTTGATTTAAAAACTTTCTTTTAATAATTTTGTTTTGTTATTGATCATTGTATACTGCTCCACTTTCTACCTTTTAGTATAATACTTATTTTGTTTGTTATTTACAATGAGAATCGAAGCTAGACACCACCTTCCCTACATCCTCCATAGCATTTCATCTAAGGTTCTTTGGCTCTTTATTCAATCTTAAAAAAGGCCTTAGGCTCCCTAAAAAAAGAATAAAAAACTTTTGTTGGAATGCATTCTCGTGTCCTATTGAAAACTATAATCTTTGTTTTAAAAAAAATTACAAAAACTAGAATCTTTATATGCCATGTTTATGATACTTCGTGATGTATAAATATGATGAAATAAAATATCAACCTTCGAGCTAAATAAGTACTTCATATATTTTTTCTGTTACAATGAAAGGAAATTCAACCTTTAATCTGGCTTAATCCTAACTCATTATCTCATGCACTAACGACTTAGTAATCTCTTTGTGGTAAATAAATGAAACGTAGTCAATTAAACTAGAGATCTTAGAAGCATATTTGCTTACATGTAATGAGTATTTGATATATTTTCTAACTTGTTTGTGTTTACTAGTGTAAGCCTGTGGTCTCACAAATGTGTAATCCAATATCGAGCAAACATATTCTTTTTTATGTTCACTCGTTATCTAATTTATTCGTGACTTTCTGATTCAAGACTTGGCATATTTGAAGTAAACATATCATAAGTTTAAATTTTTTTATTTTTATTTTTTGATAAGATAGGATTAACCAACTAATCCTAACGGTTCATAAAGCAAATTTTAAACTTTTTAAGTAATGTCTCAGAAAAGGGGTGAGAGGTCGATCACAGTAATCAAACGCATACGTGGCATATACTCTCACAAAAGGGAGATGTACCCCGCCTTACAGCCAATCCCTTCCTTAACCAAGAAGCAAAGGCCACGTCAAATTAACGCTACGCTGAAAGCAAAGCACATATATATAAAAAAGCAACCGAGTCAGCAGCCAACTCTGCAAACGCTCCACAAAATCAAAACCTCTACAATTTCTTTCGCTCCCAAATTCTCAATACTCAAATTTCATTTCCCAAACAAAATCTTCGAAATTCGAAATTCGAAATTCTCCATTCGTCTTTCTGAGCTCTGAGAATTTCGAATTCCAAAAGCCATGGGAACCTCTCAGAGCCGCGAGGATCACATCACCGACTCAGACGAGTACGAGTCGGAAGAAGAAGAGGTTTCGGAAGACGAAGACCAGTACGACGACGCCGAGGAGAAGCCGCACCAGCCCTCCTCGAAGCCCAAATCCGAAACCCTAGACTCCTCCATCGACGACGTCGACGCCAAGCTCAAAGCCCTCAAGCTCAAGTACGGCTCTCCTTCCTCTTCCTCTGCCGCTCAAAACCAGAACGCCGTCAAGCTCTATCTCCACATCGGCGGCAACACTCCCAAGGCCAAGTGGGTCGTCTCCGATAAGACGTCTTACTTTTTCGTCAAGACCTCTAATGTCGACGGAGACGATGATTACGACGACGACGTTCGATCGGACCGTGAGGGACAGTGGGTTCTGAAGGTCGGGTCCAAGGTCCGAGCTAGGGTTTCCACCGACTTGCAATTGAAGATGTTCGGCGATCAGCGCCGAGTCGATTTCGTGTCCAAGGGCGTCTGGGCTTTGAAATTTTACACCGACGAGCAGTACCGGAGGTTCGTGACGGAGTTTCAGGACTACTTGTTCGAGAACGTGTACGGAGTCCAAGCCACGGAGGAGAACAAGGTCAAGGTTTACGGCAAGGAGTTTCTCGGGTGGGCCAAGCCGGAGGCAGCCGACGATTCGGCTTGGGACTATGATGATATCGATCAAAGCCCTAAGTCGGCTACGCCGGTCCGGCCCAGCCAGGACTTGATGGAGGAGTTCGAGGAGGCCGCCAATGGAGGTGTCCAGAGCTTAACCCTTGGCGCAATGGACAATAGCTTCTTGGTGAGCGACACTGGTGTTCAGGTTTATCGGAATTTCAACCATGGGATTCATGGGAAGGGCGTAGTCGCGAAATTCGATAGCGGGGGCTCGAGTTTAGGGAGATCGACGCCCAAGAAGGCTCTGTTAATGAGGGCTGAGACTAATATGCTGCTTATGAGTCCATTGAAGGAAGGGAAGCCTCAAGCTAATGGGATTCAACAGCTTGATATTGAGACCGGCAAGATTGTCACTGAATGGAAGTTTCAAAAGGATGGAACAGATATTACAATGAGGGATATTACTAATGACACTAAAGCGTCGCAATTGGATCCTTCGGAATCAACCTTTTTAGGTTTGGATGATAACAGGCTTTGTCAGTGGGATATGCGCGATCGGGCAGGAATGGTTCAGAACATTGCTGCCGCTAATTCGCCGGTGCTGAATTGGACTCAGGGGCATCAGTTTTCTCGAGGGACCAATTTTCAGTGCTTTGCTACCACTGGAGATGGGTCTATTGTTGTTGGATCTCTGGAAGGGAAGATAAGGCTGTATTCCAAGACCTCCATGAGGCAGGCAAAGACTGCGTTTCCAGGGCTGGGTTCCCCCATTACCCATGTTGATGTAACTTATGATGGGAAGTGGGTGTTAGGCACAACTGATACTTATTTGGTTCTTATATGCACTCTCTTCACTGACAAAGATGGAAAGACCAAGACTGCATTTAGTGGTAGAGCTGGAAACAAGATACCAGCTCCCAGGCTGTTGAAGCTCACCCCTTTGGACTCGCATTTGGCTGGCACAGACAATAGATTTCACGGTGGCCATTTCTCATGGGTAAGCAACTTATTCTCTATTTAAATGCTGCAATATTTAGATCTTTTGGACATATGCATGCTTGAATAAATTTTTTGAAGGTATATGACAGCGATTCTTGAATTGGAAATTGTGTTCAGTGTCATTTTGGTTAGATTAAGTGCCCATCTATATTAATGACTCTTGAATGAGTTCTTCTGGTGTTAATGTTTTCCTCAGTTGATACAGAGTTCAGTTTCACATATCTTGGTTAAATTAAATGACAACCTACATTAATGAGTCTTGAATGCGATTTTTTCGATGTTCATGTTTTCCATATTTTTCAGACAGCTTCATGTTCTACCTATAGTTTTTCTAGATGCTTGTATATCCTGGATATTTTCTATAGGTTCACGATATATTGCCATCAATACATGCTTTATTGGTTTGATTGTGGTTATAGCTGTACTAGTTTCATTCTGTAACCATGCATTGGCATAATATAACTAAACCATGTTTTAACCAGTGCTACAAATGCTAATGTCAAAACACCAATGTCTGAGCGTTCAATGCAATTAGACAACATGAAAAGTCTAATTAGTGAAAACTTTCATAACAGAGGACTTTTGAATTTATTGTTCTGGATTTTTTTTGACTTATCATGCCAGAAGAATTTCGTGACAAGTCATGTTGGATTCATATTGCTGGTATATATGGCGTGAATCTCATACATGTGTGCAGCCAGAGAATACATTTCTTTTCCTCTATAATGCCATTGGTGATATTTGAACTGTCATATCTGCTTTAAACAAAGCGTGGATTTTTCTATGTTAATTGTCGTACAGATTTTATTTGAAAGTGTTAAGAATCTTAAAGATGCTCATTGTATACTATGATACTTCTCATACATTGATTAAATAGTTAACCATGTTTTGATTGATTTTCGTGGTAGCTTAATCTCAATTTTTGTTATTGGAGAATGTTGATTGTTTGATATCTACTGCCGTGCTTCATTGACAACGATACTATGATATTGTTTGTCTGCCTGGTATTAAGTGTAGGATAATATATAGCAATTTTCAGTAGCAGTGAAAATTTCTTAGTGTTTGTTACTGAAAAAGAATAAAAGAATTTCTTAGTGTTGTTTCAACAAACTTTAGTTGTTCTTCCTGTTTCGTGCACTGTAGTACAAAAGCAACGAACTTGGCCATACAAGACCAAATTCCCTATATAGTGAAGGGATTAGCCAACAACCTTAGATCATGAAGTGGACACCGGCCGTAACTTAGGGAATAAGTATCTAAACAGAAAACAGCAGAGGAACAAGCAGAAGCTAACACTAACTACTTAGAATTCTCATTTCTTAGGTAATGCACTATGTGCTAGCTGCATTTTGCATAAGTGCATCAAATTTAAAGTTGTGGTTCAAACTCTTTCGAAAATGAGATCAAGCATTGAACTAGTGTTAAGGTGCATTCATTAGCTTTCACACTTGCATTAAAATGTGAAATTTTGAGGATTGCTACGTAAGTTCTGCATTTGCATAGATATAGGCTGGATTTTATGTTTCTTCCCTCATTGCCCTGTATTTGTTCTTTTAGGCATAGACCTGTAGCAAACAATTGTTCCATAGAAAACTCTGTGGTATGTTTAGTTATATAGCTTTATAAAACTGATAGAATGGAATAGAAAACTATCATTTACTTATCTCTTCCAAATATAATTAGAAGGGGAGAATCATCAAAATAGAAAATATAGAAGTAAAGATGAGAATTCATTTTTTGTAATAATAAAATCGACAAGTACCAAACAGTTCTGCCATGATTTGGAAAATAGAAGATGCATTCATTAGCTTTCTTTATTGAGAAATGCATTGTGCTGAAAACTTGTAATGTCTGTTTGCAGGTCACTGAAAATGGTAAACAAGAGCGTCACCTAGTCGCAACAGTGGGAAAGTTCAGCGTGGTATGGGACTTTCAGCAGGTGAAGAACAGTGCTCATGAATGCTACAGGAATCAGCAAGGTCTTAAGAGTTGTTATTGTTACAAGATTCTGTTGAAGGACGAGTCCATTGTGGAGAGTCGTTTCATGCACGACAACTATGCTGTTACAGACTCCCCGGAAGCTCCACTGGTGGTGGCAACCCCCATGAAAGTCAGCTCATTCAGTCTCTCTGGCAAGAGATGATATAAATACTGCTTTACCCTTTGTATATGAGAGTTAACATTGTCAGTAGTCTTGTACCTACGGGATTCGCTCTAATGCTGCGTTTCAGCTGCTTGTCATTGTTACTCAGATTTTTTTTTATTTTTTACAAATTTTTTTCTCTTTTCATGGCTTCTTGTTCTTAGCTTCTTCTGCTTGTATCCGTGTGAGTTGTTCTAACTGGTGTTTTCATACAGAAGTACAAAATAGGGTTTCTTCTTAATGGTTTTTGAAAATTTTGTGTTTGTACAAGTTCCGGCTGCTAACGTTGAGCGATTCCGATTTCTGTGTGACAAATTGGATTGTGCAATTGAATTTCGTTCAGGAATTTATAGTTCTTATAACATACTCACGGATCAGCTCTGCCGTAGTATTATTCCATCATTTAATTTGCCAAACTGAAAAAGCGATGAAATCTAAACTTGTTTGATTAGTACCTAAAATTGTTCATTAAGATAAGGAAAATGTTTTGGACCAATTACCAAAACCACTGAAATATACTAACTTCTTCAAAGGTTCATGAAGAAAGCACATTTAACTCTGTTCACAAACAGTCTCTGCAGTCAAAGAAGCTTTGAACAAATTATCATTCAACTAACATTTTCATTTTATCTAAAGCAAACTTTAACAGGATTTTTTTTTGTCATTCGCTACGGAGGGGGATGGGGGAAATATTGTATTGTTGACTCAAGATTGTCTTTTAAGTGAATCGAACCCGGGTGCATGTGAGGGGAGGGAGAGAGTTTGGCCCACTCTTCCACTGTGGTACCAACCCAATTGCTGAACAGGATTTTATCCGTGGCAGTGCTTTACTAAGCGAACAATTCTGCAACTTTTAAATTGTATATGCACTTGACAACAATTAACTTGTTATAACTGGGAAAACTTATGTTAATTAACATTCTATTTATTCACACAAAAAAGAAATCCTGACTTCACCTTATTTGAAAAGGAGAGAATCATTGAAACAAGAACATTGCTATGTGTCTTCGAGTGCACTAAAATAAACTGCAACATGATATTAATTAAAACTTAGAAAAACTGGGCTACTGAGTTTTATTGTATACCAAGATACAAAGAGTGCACCTTTAAAGAATTTTCCTTCTGTACAATGTGAGAGTATTTCATTGAAAGAAACTCTGCACAAGGTGCCAACCAAGATAAAGAGTGCCTCAAGTCACAATGTTTTGCACCTTTTCAGAATCGATGATTACGGTAAGAGTGTTGACTGGTAATGGTGGAGGCCAGGTCCTTCCGAATTTTTCTGGGAAGATGAAAGCCTACAAAATTCAGAATTGGAACAATTAATTGCACAAGTTGGAATAAAATACATACAAACTGAAAAACAATCATGATCAATGGATGTGGACTCACCTCAACATCCTTAATGTATAGCGATAATTCCTCGAAACAATCAAAATTTTCAAGATAATCTGTCAGAGAAAGGTCCCCATGTCCAAAGACCATATTGGAAGAAGATCTAGTCTATGTTATCTGTCATTTATCTAGCTGGTAAGTAGCATGGGTGTATGCATGGGGTGCTGTCTAACAACTTGAGTATGACTGTCATTCTCACTAATTCAAGGGATTGCTGACCTTGCTTTAGTTGTTAGTCTAGTTGCTGCCCTTGCTTTAGTTGTTAGGCGTAAATCAAGGAAGGAAGATTGTTTTTTGTTCCTTGTTTTTCTCTTCTTCCCACGCTCATATATATGAGCTATCTTTGTACTCTGTTTCTTCATAATAGAAAATACACCTTCAAATTTCAATATGGTATCAGAGCAGTGATCCTAATATTCGACCTGCTTCTGAATAGTTTCTTGAGAGATCTGTTTTTATTTCTTTCTGATTCTCTATCATGGCTGAAGAGAGTTCAGTGCATAGCAAAGAAATTAGCTCACATGCTGCGCCATCTTCACTTCATTTAGATGTTGATGTCAACCCAAATCAACGTCTCAGTTCTGTCTTACTAAATGAATTCAATTATCTTCCCTGGGAAAGAGCAGTCACTCTTGCCTTGGGAGGACGATCGAAACTTGGTTATGTTAATGGTGTTATTCCAGCGCCTGATGTGTCCTCATCAGATTACAATGATTGGTTGTGCAAGGACCAGTTGGTCATGTCATGGTTACTCAATTCTATGGATCGAAAGATTGCAGAAATTTTCAGCTATGCTGAATCCTCCTGCATCCTTTGGAAAAATCTCAAAGAAATGTATGGGAATCAGAATAATGCAGCTCGAGTGTTCCAGTTAAAAAAGGATATTGCTGGTCTACAACAGGAAGGAAACTCATTTGTGCAGCACCTTGGGAAGTTAACCACCATGTGGAACGAGTTGAATGTCTATCGGCCACACACCATTTCTGCTGCCGTGCTGACCAAGAGAGCTGAGGAAGACAAAATATTTCAACTTCTTGCGAGTTTAAGTCCTGAATACGAAGATCTCAGGAGTCATGTCCTCATGAATCCTGATCTTCCTTCCTTCTCAAGTGTGTGTGCCACGGTTCAAAGGGAAGAAACTCGCAGAAAAATCATGACTGTGGAATTAAAGGCAAATATAGCAGAAGCTAGGGTATATCTCTCTAACCACAGAACTAGTGAAGAGAGGGGCTACAAAGGAAAGAAACCTATTGTGAAATGTAGCTACTGTGATACTGGTGGACATACACGTGATCATTGCTGGATTCTTCACCCTGAACTAAGGCCCAAGTTTTCTAAGGACAACAACAAGGGTTTCCCTAAGGGTTCACACAACTCATCCTACAAGGCAAATCATACCGCCACCACACATTCTGAGGGAGCACAAAAGTTCACCTCCAATCCAGCTACCCTGATAAATGAATTTGCTGCCTTCCTCCACAAGAAACAAGGTCATGAAAACAATGAAGGATCAACTAGTCAAGATGACAACAAACAAGCTGCTCTACTTGGACAATTTGCTGGTTTTTTGGCTGAAAATGAAGGTGTGACACAACAAGATATTCCAGGTATCTTACATTCTTTTTCAACTGCTCTCAAAGTAGGTAATGTGCATGATTATTGGATTATAGATTCAGGAGCTACTGATCATATGACTAACAAGTCTACAAATCTGCATAATTTTGAAAAACTCTCATGTCCATCTCAAGTGTCAGTTGCTAATGGCAAGGGTGCTATGGTTGTAGGGAGAGGGAAAACACATTTGATTTCTAGTAATGTCGAGTCTGAGGCTCTTTATGTTCCCTCATTCCCTTTTCAGCTCTTATCTGTTGGAAAAATCACACACTCATTGAACTGTCTCGTCATTTTTTCCCCAAAAACTGTAGTTTTTCAGGATATCACCACCAAGAAGACGATTGGTGAAGGTTTTTTGTTAAATGGCCTCTACTATCTTTCCAAGCATGTCCAAATTCCCAAGGTCTTCCAAGTCGCTTCAAGCCTGGTTCAAGAACAACAACTTTGGCACCAAAGACTTGCACATCCTTCTGATAAAGTTCTGTCTTTTTTGTTTCCAAACCTGTGCAAAGTTACAAGTTCCTGTGATGTTTGTCACTTCTCTAAGTCCACTAGATTACCTTTCACTTCCTCCTTGTCTAGGGCTAGTAATCCTTTTGAAATCGTGCATTCCGATGTTTGGGGACCAGTCCTTGAGTCCTTTGACGGATACAAATATTTTGTAACTTTTGTGGATGATTTCACAAGGATCACTTGGTTGTATCTTTTGAAATTTAAAAGTGAAGTGCTGGAAGTTTTTCAAGATTTTCATAGACTTGTAAACACACAATTTGCTTCAAATATTCATGTCTTACGATCAGATAATGGCTCCGAATATATGTCACATAACATGTCTCACTATCTAAGCACACATGGTATATTACATCAAACTAGTTGTGTTGGAACACCTCAACAAAATGGGGTAGCAGAAAGGAAGAATAGAGATCTACTTGAAAAAACTAGAGCTCTTATGTTTCACTGGAATGTGCCTAAATTTTTTTGGTCCCAAGGTGTTCTTACTGCTGCATATCTCATCAATAGATTGCCTAGTAAGATATTGAACTTTAAATCACCTTATGAGATCTTGAAAGATAGACAGATCAATTTATCCCATTTGAGAGTTTTTGGATGTACATGCTTCGTTCACATTCAAGCACCAAATCGTGACAAACTAGATCCAAGGGCAGCCAAATGTGTTTTCCTAGGCTATTCATCCACTCAAAAGGGTTACAAATGCTACAATCCAACAACTAGGAAAATAGTTGTTTCAAGAGATGTGAAGTTTGAAGAAACCATGCCGTACTTTACTCAACCTCTGGACTATTCTAGAGAGGGGGAGAATTTGCTTGATTTATTCCCAATACCATATCCAAGTGAAGAGGATACAACATATATTTCAAGGGACCAGATATTGAATGAGGTTGATTCTCGAAATCTGCAGAATTCTCCACCTGTGGTCCCTGAAGAACCTATCTCATCAGAACCCTCAAGCAGTCCTTCCAACCAAGAAACTGCTCAATTGCCAGCAACTCAATCTCCCACAGTTCGTCGAAATCCTCCTCGTGAGAGGAAACTTCCATCTAAGTTACATGATTATGTAACTTACAATGCCAGGTATCCCTTGACTTCTGCTATTAATTACAGCAAGGTTTCATTTTCCTTTGCCACATTCCTCTGTGCAATTACTAAAACTTATGAACCACAAAGCTTTCAAGAAGCTAATCTACACAGTGAGTGGAGAGCTGCTATGGCAGAAGAGCTTCAAGCTCTTCATGAAAACAACACCTGGACTATAGTGAAACTTCCCAAAGGAAAGAAGGCTGTGGGAAGTCGTTGGGTATACAAGACCAAGTTCCATTCAGATGGCACGATTGAAAGGAACAAGGCTCGTTTGGTTGCTCGAGGATTTACACAAACCTATGGCGTGGATTACAAAGAGACATTTGCTCCCGTGGCAAAGATGAACACTGTGAGGGTGCTGTTATCTGTTGCCATTAACAATGCATGGCCTCTTTTTCAAATGGATGTTAAAAATGCTTTTCTGCATGGTGAGCTTGAAGAAGAAGTTTTCATGAAATTGCCTCCAGGTCATCCTCAATCAAACAATCCAGAAATGGTGTGCAAACTTCATAAATCCATTTATGGTCTCAAGCAAAGTCCACGTGCATGGTATGCCAAGCTCAGTCATGTTCTAGAAAGAGTTGGTTTCTGTCGGAGCAATGCTGATTCTTCCTTA
Organism: Prunus fruticosa; assembly: GCA_018703695.1. Lineage (NCBI taxonomy): Eukaryota > Viridiplantae > Streptophyta > Magnoliopsida > Rosales > Rosaceae > Prunus > Prunus fruticosa. Next base: position 32,803,318 of record CM031924.1, read on the forward strand.
TTTGTGCGTTCAAGCACATCGGGTAAACTTGTGGTGCTTATTTATGTTGATGATCTCATTGTGACGGGTGATAATATGTCAGAGATTAGTGCTCTGAAACAATATCTCAATCACAAGTTTGCTATCAAAGATCTCGGCATTCTTAAATATTTTCTAGGGATCGAAATGGCACACTCTCACAAGGGCTGTTTTCTAAATCAGCGCAAGTATGTTATTGATCTCCTTCGTGAGGCCAACATGACAGATTGTAAACCTGCTCGCACACCTTTGAATAGTAACTTGAAGCTGCAATCTCACGGTGATCTCATTCCCAATATAGAGTACTATCAGAGATTGGTCGGCAAACTCATTTATCTCACTATCACTCGCCCTGATATAGCATATGCCGTGAGTCTTGTTAGCCAGTTTATGCATGCTCCAAGCATGGACCACATGAAGATTGTTCATCGTGTGCTTCGATATCTGAAGGGCTCCATTGGTAGAGGAATTCTCATGCGCAACAATAATCACACTCATATCTCAGGATATACAGATGCAGATTGGGCGGGGAACGCTCTCGATCGCAAGTCTATCACTGGCTTCTGCACCTTCGTAGGAGGTAACCTAGTTACTTGGAAGAGCAAGAAACAAAGCGTGGTTGCACGCTCTAGTGCAGAAGCAGAATACCGTGCTATGGCTTCGACTGCTTGTGAACTTATTTGGCTCAAAAATCTGTTATTGGACTTGGGGTTTCCTCATCAGCAACCTATGTCTCTCTACTGTGATAATCAAGCTGCGATGCACATAGCATCAAATCCTGTCTTCCATGAGCGAACTAAACACATTGAAGTTGACTGCCACTATGTTCGAAATCAAGTGCAGTCCAAGGTGATTGATACACACTTCATTCGTAGTCATGATCAACTTGCCGATATATTCACAAAGGGATTGTCGTTTGCTACGTTCCATCACCTCTTGTCCAAGCTTGGATCAATCGACCCGTTTGATCCAGCTTGAGGGGGAGTATTGGAAGAAGATCTAGTCTATGTTATCTGTCATTTATCTAGCTGGTAAGTAGCATGGGTGTATGCATGGGGTGCTGTCTAACAACTTGAGTATGACTGTCATTCTCACTAATTCAAGGGATTGCTGACCTTGCTTTAGTTGTTAGTCTAGTTGCTGCCCTTGCTTTAGTTGTTAGGCGTAAATCAAGGAAGGAAGATTGTTTTTTGTTCCTTGTTTTTCTCTTCTTCCCACGCTCATATATATGAGCTATCTTTGTACTCTGTTTCTTCATAATAGAAAATACACCTTCAAATTTCAATAGACCAGTACATCCAAACACAATCCAAATTTGGAACATGAAGTTTGGGTTTAAATTCAAAGTTGTTTTAATTTTGAAATTCTTTAACACAATCCACATATATTTTTTCGGTTCAAACGCACCATCAATATTTTGATTGTCTATGTAATACAGGGTTTAGATCCAAATCTGTTTCTTGAATTGCAAGGAATAGGGAATGCCTTGAACATCTGAGGTTCTATATCTTATTAATTTTGCATCTGATTCCCAGAAGACCACAAGGTTATACTGTAAACTTTGCATCTCTGTGTTTCAAATTTACACAGTATTCGTGGAACAACACACCAACCAAAGTGATTTCCCTCTTCTTTGCATCCCTTATTGCAACCACAAAGCATGGATTATAAGAACTCTGTTTTGCCAGCAAATTGCTGAAGCTACCACAACTCATATTGTCTATTTATTAACAAGTTGTTTTGTCATATACTAATGGCTCAACTTTGTCCACACTAACCCATTCATTACTAGAAGCCACCAATTTATCATAAAGAAGAGTCTTAAAAAAAAAAAAAAAAAAAACAAAAACAGGAACTGCGCTCCAACGTCTCTTAGAGCATTGTAAGAAAAAAAAACTGCTTGTCATTGTTACTCAGGTTTGTTCTTTTTTTCTGTATGTATCCATGTGAGCTGTTTCTTAATGGTTTTGTCAAATTTGTGTTTATACAAGTTCCTTCTGCTAACGTTGAGCAATTCTTGGATTCTACAATTGAATTTCGTGTTATATTCCTATTTAGATCGGTGCACTAGATATTAAGTTATATCAGGTTTGATAGGAGTTTAAATTAGGTTATATCTTGGGGCCCAAGACTTTGTGAAATAAGGAAAGTTTTGAAGCCAATTAAAGGGGTCCTATTTATTTCCTTTTGCTTGAACCGTTGCTTGATGGGCTTAGTGTTAGTCAAGTCGGCCCTAGAGACGACTTGACCTAGTCCTATATAAGCTTAAGACACTGCTCTCGTCAGATATGTTCTCTAAATCTAATCTCATCATAAAGAGAGAGCTAAAATAGTTTTTGAGAGAGAGCAGAAGTCTTGAGCCGTTTGTGTCTTTTGCCTGAGTTACTACTACTTCGATTGAATGAGTTCTAAGATCGTGTACAGAAGGTAGAAGGTGCTATGTATGTCTTTTATGTATTTCAGATTGTGTGAAATATCATGGACACTTATATAAAAAAAATATAACATTTTGTTCAGGAATATAGAAATCTTATAACATTCTCACGGATCAGTTCTGTCGTATTATTCCATCATTTTTTTCAATTTTTAAAAAAATACAAGCAACAATATAAACTATTCTAAATTAATCTAATTTACAGACTTGAACTTGGCTGCAATGGGGCAAGCTAAGGATCCTAACAAATTTTCCTAACTCGCGTATGCAAGCCTAAACCTGCTTTACCTTACACAATTTGGTTTACTATTTTATTACATTTTGTTTTGTTATATTATGTGTGATTTCTGTGTAATATACAATGCTAGAAAACAAAAATAATTACTGCTTTAGGTTACTCTCATCAACTTCATTTATTTCTGACAATGAAAAGATGTTAACATGGTATTTGGTGACTTGTATTTTTGTGAGATAATTGTGATATTATAATATTATAAAATGATCCTTTCAAATTGAGTCTTGAAAATGATAAGGATCGGAATGAGACAAGTGTAACTCCTATGGATGTTTTATATATATAAAATATATATATTTTTTTTAAGAGTAACTCCTTTCAACATTGATTCAAGTGACAAGGATCGGAATGAGACAAGTGTACCAAAAAAGAAAGACCAAACATTTAGAAAAATTATAATGTAATGTTGAGGTTTGAAAACTAGTAGTCGGTAAAGAAACACTCGGTCCATCTTAAAAACCCAGTGAAGAGACCACTTCAATCAAATAGGTAGGAGGTCACAAACTTGCAAGTTGCTAGCAGCTTATTCAATTGTTGACAAGGTGAAGTACCACACAAGCAAACGTAGGGTATTACATGTTTGCATGAGAGAGAGAGAGAGAGAGAGAGAGAGAGAGAGAGAGAGAGAGAGAGAGAGCGTGAAGCCTTAGTGGACCAAATCTTGAACTGAGAAAATTAAAAATAGGGGAATGGGTCAGGCTGCAGGTCAGCCAATGGGCTGAGTCTTCTCTGCCCGTTCAAGACGGTCAATATTTTCCTAATCTGACCTCTTCCTTCCTTTCAGTTTCAGCTGTGCTTCCCCACTATAAATAACACCAAATTGGACCTTCTATTTTCATCTCAAACTCTTCTCTCCTCCTCCTACAACAACAACAACAACAACAACAACAACAACAGAGGCACCAAAGAGAAAAACTCAGATCCTCTTTGATTTCAATACTCTTAACTTCACAACCGAAGAGATCCAAGAAAACCCAACAAGTTAAATGGCTTCCTTGCAAACTTCAACTCTCCTTTTCTCTTCTTTTTCTTCTTCATGCTGTTCTTCTTCAAGGAGATCAAATATCAATGCTGCTATCCATGTCCCCAAGCTCCCAAGAGTCCGCTTCACAGTCCCAAAAACAGCAACAAATCTGGTGCTTGAGGGACTTCAATTGAGGGAACCAAAACATATCCTTGATAATGATTCATACAATAACCATTCTGCCATTCCAGAAACTCCTACAGCTGCTACAACTCAGCTCTATGCAATCTTAGAAGACGTAGCAGACAGAGTTGAGATGCACAACAACATTCGCGAGCAGCGCAACAACTGGAGCACGCTTCTTCTCAACTTCATCAACATGATCACTCTCTCAGCTACACTCATGGCTGGAATTGCAGGCACTGCAGCCGGTGCTGGAGTGTCCGTTTTGGCCTTGAACATCTCCTCCACTCTTTTGTTCTCTGCAGCCTCCGGATGCTGCTTGTGATGAACAAGATCCAGCCTTCACAGCTCGCTGAGGAACAGCGTAACGCCACAAGATTGTTCAAGCAGCTCCAGAGCCAAATCCAAACCATGCTTGCCCTTCATGATCCTACTGAACAAGATGTGAAGGACACTATGGAGAAGGTCTTGGCACTTGACAAAGCTTACCCACTTCCTTTGCTTGGAGCCATGCTTGAAAAGTTCCCTAAAAAATTTGAGCCAGCTGTTTGGTGGCCTAAAAATATTCAATCTCAAAAGGCAAGCAAACCCAACTCCCAGATGGGAAAGATTAATGGGTGGAGTGCTGAACTTGAAGAGGAAATGAGGGAAATTATTGAAGTGGTGAAGACGAAAGACATAGAAGACTATGAGAGACTGGGGAGCTTGGTGTTGAAGATCAACAAGATTTTGGCAATCTCAGGCCCTTTGCTAACTGGGATTGCAGCCATTGGCTCTGCTTTTGTGGGCCAGGGGTCAGCTAGTACCATAGTGGCAGTGGCTGCAGGGTCATTGGCTAGCGCAGTTAATGCTTTTCAGCATGGTGCGCAAATTGGGATGTTGTGTGAGATGTATAGGAACTGCGCTGGCTTCTTCAACAAATTGGAGGATACAATTCAAGCCACACTTGAAGAACAAGATTTGGAGAAAAGAGAAAATGGGGAGTTGTTTGAAATGAAGGTTGCTATGCAACTGGGAAGAAGTTCGGATCAGCTTAGAGAACTTGCATCAAAATCAGCTTCATCTCGTCTCGAGGGAACATCCATAGATGAATTTGGTTGCGATTAAAATGTTATAAACTAAACCATTCTTCAACAACCAACACCACTGAAATTTCAGGAAGAAAGTACACTTAACTCTATTCACCAACAATCTCTGCAGTCAAAGAAGCTTTTGAGCAAATTATCATTCAACTAACATTTTCATTTGATCTAAATCACATATTAAAAGGATTTGATCCCTGCTTTACTAAGCAAAAAATTCTGCAACTCGAAAACAATTCGCTTGTTGACTGGGAAAACTAATGTTAATTAATTTATTAAAAAAGAAAAAGAAAAATTGTGACTTCACCTTATTTGAAAAGGAGAGAAAATTATTGAAACAAGAACATTGCAACGTGTCTTCGAGTGCAGTATAATAAACTGCGAGATGATATTAAAATTTGCGTTACTGAGTTCCCTTGTATACCAAGATACAAGAGTGCACCTTCAAAGAATTTTCTTTCTGTACTTGTACTTGGAAGAAATGTCAGAGTATTTCATTGATAAAAACTCTGCAGAAGGTGCCAACCAAAATAAAGAGTGCCTCAAGTCACAATCTTTTGCACCTCTTGGAGAACTGATGGATACAGTAAGAGTGTTGAGAATAGGTAATGGTGGAGGGCAGGTCCTTCTCAATTTTTTTGGGAAGATAAGAGCCTACAACAACATGCACAAGATTCAAAAACGGAAATCATGATCAGTGTGGAAGAATTAATTGCAGCAGAAGTTGGAATAGAATACAAAAAATTTACAAAATACAGAACTCAAAATCTATCAAAGCATGCATATGCAGTATGGATGTAGAAATCACCTTGGCATCATCAACATATAGCGACATATTCTTGCAAGGTTCAAATTTTCCAAGATATTTTGTCAGAGAAGAAAAATGTTCCCATTCCACATTGGAGGAGCTTTCTACATCCAACTCTGGAATATGAAGTGTGGCCTTCACAAGATGTTCGCATCCATGAAGGTGTAGTGTAAAGTCTGGCAGGTTTGGAGCACGAATGCTCAAATGTTTCAAGTTTTTGCAACCATCCAACTGTATACTCTCAATCTGCATTGAAAATTCTGAAACCAAGGTAAAAGATTCAAGACTCTTAGCTCCACTCACTTGAACCACCTTAGAATCGAAATCTCTGACTTCCAAGGATTTGAGACTGGAAGAATGTGGAATCTTAGGTGATCTATACCATTTAGCGAAACAAAAGATACTGACAAATGCTCAAGGGAAGGGCTCCCTGAAATTAATTGGGGGTAATACAGGTCCGCAATTTCGAGGGACATTGTTTTCAGATAGGGAAGGCCTATAGGAGCTTTAGGATCATTATTATTGTCGTCCCTTACTCTCACGTACTTTAGATTCAAGGAAGTTAAAGACTTTGCACCAAGAAGGGTCTGCATGGATAAGTCATAGGATTCAAAGCAAGAAGATGAAGTTAACGACAAATATAGGCTGACCGCTGTTCGCTATTGTCATATTCTCCAAATTCAAAATAACTAATGGCTTTGCATTGAGAAAGGTAGAGGAAAAGCAATATTGATTGACCTCATATTTATATTTGAGGCTGATATCTAATTCTTTGACTCTTCTTCCAACTGCAAAACACAACCACTGTCCAAGCTTGTCTTTGTCTTCGACTGAACTCAACGTCATACGAAGCCGGAATTTGTCCAAGCCCTCGCATTTCTGGTGGAACTCCAAACACCTGTCCAAGAAATTGATGAAGTTCGTATGTTGGAGTTGTATTATGTCAAGGTTTTCGTCGCCATTTGGTGGCTCGTCCTCGTCGAAATCTAATACTGGGATTGAAGACCACAGCCCTGCCCATTGCTTGCAAAGAGAGCTTATGCGGATCGCAAGTTTGGTGGGAAGGAATTGGAGGATGTGGAGGATAACAAGGACAGGTAAGTGAGGTATTGTGGCGGCGGCCTTGGAGTTTTGCTTTCCCTTCAGATTAGTCTTGTTTGTTTTTGGGTGATTTGGGATTTTTCTGCCTGCTTTGCTTTTGGTAGCCATAAAGGATTTTCTTTTGTGGGGGAGAAATCGTTAACCTGGTTTACTATGACTTTATACATCATGAAATAAACCCTAGTACTGATACACCACGCCATCGTATCGTATTGTATCAGGATACCTGTATTTATATCCATACCCATACCTGTATTTTAGCAAAAAAACTAGAATATGGATACGGGATAATATATATAAATATTAAGAATATATTATAAAAGGGTTTTTGTATATTGGGTAATCTTCTATTATATTGGCCCATATGAGAATTTTTTTGAAAAAAAATTAGCCCATTATCATAAAGCCCAACTGAGTACGTTAGGTGTTCTAAAACACATCGTTCGACTTTGGTGTGCTTTCAAGTAGTTTTGAGTTCAAGCCCCCTTGGTACTTGTGTGTTCTCCCTCTCCTTTTTTAACTTTGACAAAAATAAAAAATAAAAAAAATAGAAGAATAAAAGGGGGCTAACAAAACGCTGCGTATAATTTATTAGGGCACCAACACAATCAGACATATCGATTGCGTATCTGAGCCTTTTATCAGATGGTCAACATTTCCTTGGAAGAAAAAAAGGTCAACATTTCCGGAAAAAAGGTCAGCATTTTTCAGTAGTAGTGAAATTTCTGCGGTTGTTACTTAAAAAACAAAAAAGAATTTTGTAGCAAACTTTAGAAGTTCTTCCTGTTTCTTGCACTGAAGAGTACAAAAGCACCTAAATTGGCCATACAATCTCCGCAGTCAAAGAAGCTTTGGAACAAATTTTGATTTCATCTAAAGCACCTTTTATCCCTGGCAATGCTTTACTAACCAAAAAATTCTTTCAGATGCAGGGAAACCACAACCTGCAACTTTTAAATTGTATACACTTGGAAACAAGTAATTAGTCTTGAATTCACCTTATTTAAAATGGAGAAAATTATTGAAACAAAAAACAAGGGCATTGCAATGTGTCTTCGGGTGCATCACAACAGACTGCACCATGATACCAAAATTCAACAAAACTTGACTATTGACTGAGTTTTCTTGTGTATCAAAATACAAAGTGCACCTTTTACCTTTAAAGAATTTTCTTTCTGTACTTGTGCCGGAACGAAACGTCAGAGTATGTCATTGACAGAGACTCTACAAAAGGTGCCAACCAAAGCGAAGAGTGCCTGATCAACTCAGAATCTTGTGCACCTCTGGGAGAATTGATGAATACGGTGAGAGTGTTGGGAGTAGGTAATCATGTTCCAGCCAAAAAAGGGAAATCATGATCAGTGTGGAAGAATTAATTGCATAGAATGTAAAAAACAAAAACTTACAAAATCTATCACAGCATGCAATGGATATAGACTCAGCTCATCATCAACATGTAGCGATATAGTCTCGAAGCAATAGTTTTTTTAAGATATTTTGTCAGTGAAGAAACATGTTTCCATGGCACGGAGACTCTTTCCCCAAAAAGTTGATTATAGGATAATCCAAAGTCTGAATATCAAGTGTGGCCTTCACACGATCTTTGCGTCCATTAAATTCAAGTGTAAATTCTTGCAGGTCTGGAGCACGGATGTTCAAATATTTCAAGTTTTTGCAACAATCCAACCGTATACTCTCAATCTGCGTTGAACATTCTGAAATCAAGGTAAAAGATTCAAGATTCTTAGCTCCACTTACTCGGAACGTCGTAGAATTGATATTGGTAACTTGCAAGGATTTGATACTGGAATGCGGTATATGAATATGATCAGATATTAAATATACTGACAAATGCTCAAGGCAGGGGCTCCCTGACGTCAAACGACCGAAAGTCATGTCATCCAGGATCACCTTTTTGAGGGACATTGTTTTCAAAGACAGAAGGCCTACAGCTTTACGATCATTATTATCGCCACCTGGTAGTATCTCCACGCGCTCTAGACTTAAGGAAGTTAAAGATTTTGCATCAAGAAGGGTTTGAATGGATAACTCATAGTAGGGCTGAAGATATCCAGTTAACCGCAAATACTGAATGCAAGGGCACCCTGAAATTAATGAGGAGAGAGAAAAGTAATAATCAAGAGTCACTGTACTGAGGAACACAGTTTTCAATGATGGAAGGCTTATAGGATCATCATTATTGCCACCCTTGATTATTGCGCATTCTATCTTCAAGGAAGTTAAAGATTTTGCATCAAGAAGGGTCTGCAGGGATATGTTATAGTAGTCAAAGGAAAAAGTTGAAGTTAATAACGACAAATAGTGAATGCAAGGGCAGCCTGAAATTAATGTGGAGAGAGACGAGGCTGTGAGTCTCACATCTCTGAGGGACAGAGTTTGCAATGAGGGCAGGGTTATAGGCTGATGGCTGTCCGCTATGGTCACATTCTTCAAATTCAAAATAACTATAGGCTTTGCATTGAGAACGTTCCACCTCCAGGATAAGCAATACCAATCACAGTGATATGTATTATTGATGCTGATATCCAACTCTTTGACTCTTCTTTCAACTGCAAAACGCAAGCACTCTAGAACTTTCTTTTCGTCTTCGTCTGAAAACAACGTCATGCGAAGCCCGAATTTGTCTAAGTACTCGTATTTCTTGGGGAACGCCAAACACCTGTCTAAGAAATTGATAAACTTTGCATGCTGTAGTCTGTCGTCTGGCTCGTCTTCCTCGTCGAAATCTAAAACTGGGACTGATGACCACAGCCCTTCCCATTGCTTGCATAGAGAGCTCATGCGGATGGCAAGTTTTGTGGGAAGGAATTGGAGGACGTGGTGGATTACGAGGACAGGTAAGTGAGGTATTGTGGCGGTGGCCATGGAGTTTTGCTTTCCCTTCAGATTATTCTTGTTTGTGTTTGGGTGATTTGGGGGATTTTTCTGTTAACCTAATAAGTTTCTTATGGCTTTATATACATGGGTCATCATAACGCCGTAATTACAACCCTAACACCGTAATTACAGGGAATTATTCGCAACAATTCTAGAATCACTAGGAATCCTTCTAGGGTAAGAAATCAACTAGTTACTAATTACATAATTGTCGCAACATAAACCCTAGTACAGATGGATCCAATGGATTAGAGCTATCCACGTCAGCTAGGATAGGTTTTATGTTCTTTTTTCTTTCCCACCCCTAGACTAACGCTCTCTTGTTACCCAAACAAATCATCACCTCAACTCACATGGCATTTCTCCGAATCCTTGTCACCCAAAAAACCCAAACTTTCCAAATGGCCTTTTCTTTCCTGCACCACAAGCTCTATTACAAGAGTTAAGTCAAAAGAAATTATATTAAGGCTTAATTACACTGTCAATGCCCCCTGAAACTTTGATCAGGTCAAACCACCCCCTCCCCCCAAACCCAAAAAGAAAAAAAAACCTCAAAATGGCCCTATTCATTGACCGAGGTTTGGTGACCCACTTTGTCTCCTGCTGTCAATTCCATCCAAAAGCCTCTATTGGGTGATATTGAAAACTGTCATATATACCATGATCATTTTTAAAGTTCTTAACACTTTCAAATAAAATCTGCTTTAAAAATGCTCATGGTATATTATGATGCTTCTCTTACATTGGTTAAATAGCTAATCTTGTTTTCAACAAACTTTAGAAGTTCTTCCTGTTTCGTGCACTGAAGTACAAAAGCAACTAACTTGGCCATACAGTGAAGGGATTAGCCAATAACCTTAGATCATGAAGTGGGAAAACTAATGTTAATTAACATTCTATTTATTTAAAAAATACGTAAATAAATATAGTGGATTTGGAGGAGAGAAAATTATTGAAACAACAACATTGCAATGTGTCTTCGAGAGCACTAAAATAAACTCAACATGATATTAAAACTTAGAAAAACTGGGATGCTGAGTTTTTTTGTATACCAAGATACAAGAGTGCACCTTTAAAGAACTTTCCTCCTGTACTTGTACTCAGAAGTAATGTCAGAGTATTTCATTGATAGAAACTCTGCACAAGGTGCCAACCAAAATAAAGAGTGCCTCAAGTCACAATGTTTTGCACCTTTTTCAGAATTGATGTTTACGTTAAGAGTTTTGGCATTAGGTAATGGTGGAAGCCAGGTCCTTTTCAATTGTTTTGGGAAGATGAAAGCCTACAACATTCAGAATTGGAACAATTAACAGCACAAGCTGGAATAAAATACATACTAACTGAAAAACGATCATGATCAATGGATGTAGACTGACCTCAACATCCTCAACGTATAGCGATAATTCCTTGAAACAATCAAATTTTTCTAGATAATCTGTCAGAGTGGAAGAAGGTCCCCATGTCCCAAAAACAGTACATCGAACACAATCCAAATTTGGAACATGAAGTGTGGCCTTCACACGATCATTGCATCCATGTAGTGTAAAGTCTGCTAGGTCCGGAGCATGGATGTTCAAGTATTTCAAGTTTTTGCAACCATACAACCGTGTACTCTCAAACTGCATCGAATTGAATGAATCCAAGGTGAAAGACTCAAGATTCTTAGCTCCACTTACTTCAACAACCTTGGAATTCCATTTCCATTTCATAGTAATTTCAATGGATTTGAGACTAACGTTCTCTTATTACCCGAACAAATCATCATCTCAACTCACGTGCAATCTCCAAATCCTTGTCACCCAAAAACCCAAACTTTCCAAATGGCCTTCTCTTTCTTGCAACCACAAGCTAATCAGCTTCTTCTGCTTGTATTCATGTGAGTTGTTTTGACTGGTGTTTTCGTACAAAAGTACAAAACACGGTTTCTTATTCTTATTATTATTATTTTCAAATTTGTGTTTATACAAGTTCCTTGGGCTTGTACGATTTCGAATTATGTGTAACAAATTAAGAAGTTGCTGCAGGGCAACAAAAACCTGCAGCAAATCTTTCAGGGTTGGGTTGGGCTGGCGCCGGGTAGGGCCTGTTGGGGTGGGTCGGTGGCAGATCTGTAGGTTGGATCGGAGAAGGTGGCTGGTGGGGGATAGAGTGTTTTCTTTTTTTGGTTGCATTTATTTATTTATTTTTCTTCTATTAGTTTCAGGCATTGAGGGAGGGGTAGGGGCTGAGATTGGTTGTGGGTCGCAGGGGAGGTGCATTCAAAGAGATGGCGGGCGAGGGGTATTGTCTAGGTGCAAAGAGATGGTGTGGGCGAGGAGAGAGGGGTGCATCTAGGGGGCTGGTGGTGAAGTAAAATTTTTAATGTAGTTTTTTTTAATGTTTTTTATTTTAGTTTTTAATTATTAGAATATTTAATTATGTTTTTATCTACGTGGAGGTGGGCTCTATTAGCCATGTCACTCACTCAATTGGTGGATAATGATCCATGTGTACGAAATTACAACAACACCATTGCCACATCATCAAAGTTAACAAGACTTTTGGATGGAGTTGATGGCAGAGTGCAAAGTATGTCATCAAATCTCGGTCAATGAATGAAAGTGAGTCATTTTGAGTTTGGAAGGCAAAGTGAGATTTGACCAAAGTTTCAGGAGACATTAATATAATTAAGCCTTATATTAACTACAAAAACAAACATTGAGACATCATCATTGACGCAGCGTGACAATTGATTGGTTAAAACCTTAGCTTAAAAAATATAACTTGGAATTCACCAAGAAGATATGAGGAAACCTCAAAATTTATTGATAAAATTGGAATAACAAAGCATAATCCTAACCACAAGTAAAGTATGCTTAAATACTTTTAGAAACCTTAGGAATAACAAATAAATTAAAATAGGAAAATAACAAAATTTCCAAAAACAGTAAAAACTTTAAAATTGGATTTCAGGCTACTAAACATTCTCGGATGCCCGAAAAAAGCCCATGCATCATAGAAAAACAATGAGTTTTACTCTTGATGTCGTTCCCTTTAAATCGACGGATCATGGGTCCAATTCTAGTTCGGAGCCTAAATCTCTAGTTTACCAGATTTGCCTTTGTTCGCATGTTGCTCCAACTCCTCTTCGGTTGCTTCTGCCATCTGTTCTACATCAATCATCATACTTTACCATCATTCATATTACATATATACTGTTAAAAATATACAGTTCTTCCATTGCGGATGCTCTTAAGGTACTATTCCTAGCCCATTACCGTACCCTCCTTTACTTGCGCTGGGACTAAAGGTCAGAGTATATTATTGATAGAGACTGAGGTCCCAACCAAAACAAAGAGTGTCTCAACTCAGAATCTTTTGCACCTCTTGGAGAACTGAGGAATACTGTAAGAGTTTTGACAGTACGTAATGGTGGATCGTAGAACTTTCTCATATTTTCTGGGAAGATAAGAGCCTACAACATGCACAAACAAGATTCAAAAGGGAAATCATGATCAGTGGGGAAGAATTAATTGCTGCACAAGTTGGAATAGAATACAAAAAATTACAAAATCAAAATCTATCAAAGCATATACGCATGCAATGGATATTGTAGACTCACCTCAGCATCATCAACATATAGTGATATATTCTCGAAACTTTGAAAATTTTCAAGATAATTTGCCAATGAATAAAAACATCTCCATTCAACATTGGAGCTTATTCTAGTAAAATACAACTTTGGAATGTCAAGTGAGGCATTCACAAGATGTTTGCAACCATGCAGTTGTAGTGTAAAGTTTGGGAGCTGCGGAGCACGAATGCTCAAATGTTTCAAGTTTTCACAACGATCCAACCGTATACGCTTAATCTGCTTTGGGGATTCTAAAACCAAGGTACTGTTGAGGAAAATGGCTCAATTAAAAGATACAAAATATCAGACCAGCGACCGGTCAGGGTTATGAGCGACCCGTCGGTTTCAGCAGATTGCAAAGTCTGAATTGGTTTTCGACTCTATGCCAAAGCGACCGGTCGCAAGTTATGAGCGACCGGTCGCCCGGTGAAGTCTGGAGTGAAAATTGATTCTGTGAAAAAGCGACCGGTCGCCAGGTCTCGGGCGACGGTCGCCCGACGATGCCTGTTTCAAATTCCTACGCGTTTTCAAGTCTTCCTTGGTGTGCTACCACTTCCTATCGACTTGCAATGATATTTCTGATCAAAATCTGAGATATTAGAAGGTGGCATAGCAGCTGGAAAGTTGGGAGAACACATTGGCAAATTGATAACTTGTTTCATGAGTGTTTTCTCTCTTGGATCAAGAGATAGTTGGCAGCTAGCATCCTTTGTTCCCTTGCTTTATGAGCTGCCAAGAACAGGTGTCTAAAGTGAGATAACTAAAGCATGAACGTGTATAACTTTATGATATCTGATCTTGGAGTCCCAAGGCCTATATAAGAGGGAAGAGGAAGCAAGAGAACATTAAGTTGTTAAGTGCATAAGTTTGTGCAAAGTATAGAGAGTTGAAAAGAAGCTGAAACTTGTAAGTTCAGAAAATACCAAGGGGAGAGCAAGAGAGTTCTCTAAGTGTGTCAAGGTGTTGAGCAAGGGTTAGAGAGAAACAGATTGTGAGGGTAGTGTTCTAAGGGGTTTCCTTTCTTTGTAAACCAAAGTTGTAACCTATCTTCATTAGTGAAAGTTCTCAAGGAGATCACCAAAGAGGAAGTAGGCAAGTTGCTGAACCTCTATAAACACTTGTGTCATTTCTTGTTTGGTTAAATTTTCTGTGTATGTGTAAGACTCATCCATCATTGAGTTTGTCACAAAGTTCATCAACAACAAGGTCCTAAAGGGAAGTGAGTTAGTATTAATTCACAACAAGTGGTATCAGAGCTGTGTTTTGGCAGCTGTGCTAGTCTTTCTTTTGGAGTGCTAGTGTGTTGAAGATGGCAAGTGAACAAGAAGTTGAGAGTGGTAGCAGTTCACAACATGTGAAGCAACCACAGGCAGCAAGCATGAAGGTGGAGCTAAAGCCTTTCACAGGGAAGGAGAACTTCACTCTTTGGCAACGAAGGATGAGGTCAGCTCTTACACAACAACATCTCCATGTTATGTTAGTTGGCAAGGAAAAGAAGCCAGTAGACATGAAAGATGAGGAGTGGGGCGTACTTGACGAGTTAGCTAGAGGAGCCATCGAAAACTACCTCTCCGATGATGTGCTCATCAACGTGTTGAAGGATACGGCAAAGCAAACATGGGAAAAGCTCGAAGAGATGTTTGCGGGGAAGTCGCTGTCCAACAAGCTCTTCCTAAAGGAAGAACTCCTAAATCTGAAGATGGAAGAAGGAGGTAATCTAATGGAACATTTAAGTAGTTTCAATAGATGTGTTGCTGATTTGCAAAGAATGGAAGTTATTTATAGTACGGAGGATAAGGCACTTATGTTGCTAACATCCTTACCTTCGTCCTATAAACACTTCCGAACCACTCTTATGTTCGGGAAGGTCACTCTGGATTTTGAGCCTGTGCTGCAAGACATCATGACGCACCATAGGATGACTCAACGTTCTGGAGAAAACTCTCAAGGTGAAGGTCTATTTGCTAAGACCGATGAGAGGGGTCGTTCAAAGAGGCGTGAAGGCAAGAAAGGCAACAAAGGAAGATCAAAATCCAAGGCGAAAGATGGTTGTTTCGAGTGTGGGTCAAAGGAGCACTGGAAAAGAAATTGCCCCATATGGAAAGAGAAGAAGAACAAAGGGAAGAATGCAGCAAACACAGCTGAGGAAGTCACGGAAAGTGATGGTGAGCTTTTATGTGTTAATGGCAATGTTAATACTAATACATATGCTAATTCTTCAAGGTGTTTCTCTTCGGATTGGATTTTGGATTCCGGGTGCTCATACCATATGTGCTCAAACAAGGAGTGGTTTGACACATATGAGAAAGAAGAAGGTGGCGAAGTTATAATGGGGAATGGCTCGGTTTGTAGAGTCATAGGCACCGGTACAATCAAGATAAAGATGCATGACGGGACTGTTAGGACGCTTGGAATGGTAAGGCATATTCCAAAGTTGCGTAAGAATCTTATTTCCCTTGGAACTCTTGATAAGAATGGTTATTCTGTTAAGGCTAATGGAGGGAAAATCATAATCTCAAAAGGTTCACTTGTGGTTATGAAGGGAGAAGTTCAACCTAATTGTCTATATAGATTGTGTGGTACAACAATAACAGGTGGAGCAGCTGTGTCCACAAGCAAGGACTCGGAGGATGAAACTCAGCTTTGGCATTTGAGGCTAGGGCACATGAGTGAGAGAGGCATGCAGGAACTACACAAAAGAAAATTGTTGAAAGGTGTTCAAAGATGCAAGCTGGAGTTCTGCAAATTTTGTACCATGGGAAAGCAATCGAAGATAGCTTTCAAGCTGCGAGATAAAGAGGAAGGTAGCACATGAGTGCTAGATTATATTCACTCAGATGTATGGGGGCCATCACCGGTTAAATCAAAGGGTGGAGCTCGCTATTTCGTGACTTTCTTGGATGATTTTTCTAGGAAGGTTTGGGTCTACTTCATGAAGGAGAAATCTGAGGTCTTCACCAAATTCAAAGAGTGGAAGGCGGAAGTGGAGAACCTAACCGGAAGAAAGATCAAGATCCTAAGGAGTGACAATGATGGTGAATATAAGGACAACAAATTCCTTGAGTTTTGCATAAACGAAGGCATTAAGAGGCACTTTACCGTGAAGAAGAAGCCTCAACAAAATGGAGCTGCAGAAAGGATGAATAGAACTCTCATGGAGCGTGAGAGATGTATGAGGATTCATGCAGGATTGCCCGAATCATTTTGGGCGGAGTCAGTTAACCACGCTGCCTATTTGGTTAACCGATCGCCTTCAAGAAATCTTGAGTTCAAATGTGCAGAGGAGGTGTGGTCAAATAAGTCAATAGATTTTTCTAATCTTAAAGTGTTTGGATGCAGTGCATTTGCACTTATTCCTGGTGATGAAAGATCCAAGTTGAAGCCTAAGTCTCTTGAATGCATTTTCATCGGCTTCGAGAGCGGTGTGAAGGGTTACAAGCTATGGGATCCAGTGAACCACAAGAAGATACTCAGCAGAGATGTTGTGTTTGATGAGAAGACCATGCCTATGAACAAAGTCAAGAATTCAGAAGCAAAGGAGGATGTTGTTGGGAGAGAAACAACCATTGAAGTTCCACTCAAGAAGGTGTCAAGGAAGACTTCACAGAAACAGCCAACTGAAAACGTTAGGAGGAGGAGGAGTCTGACATTGAGGAGGAAGAAGCTGGGCAAAATCAACAACAAACTCAAGAAGAAGAAGATGCTCAAGAAGTGGTGGAGCCTTCATCTATAGCTCGGTCCAGGCCCAAGAGAACCATCAAACCACCTCAAAGGTTTGGATGGGACACGGACTCAGTTCACTATGCCCTAAATGCTAGTGAAGAAGAACCAACCACGTTCCAAGAAGCTGTTGAGAATGAGGAGCGGGAAAGTTGGATGGAAGCTATGATGCAAGAAATGAAATCTCTACACCAAAACTCAGTTTGGGAATTAGTTCCTAAACCCAAAGATCGCAAGGTTATTGGATGCAAGTGGGTGTTTAGGAAGAAAGAAGAAATGCATGAGAAAGGAGCCACCATGTTCAAAGCTCGATTGGTGGCCAAGGGATACTTGCAAAAGGAGGGAGTTGATTATGATGAAATCTTCTCACCGGTGGTGAAACATACTTCTATACGGCTACTTCTCTCCATAGTAGCCCAAGAGAACATTGAGGTGGAGCAAATGGATGTGAAGACTGCTTTCCTCCATGGAGACTTGGAGGAAGATATCTACATGAGCCAACCTCAAGGGTTCATTGAAGCAAACAAGGAAAATCTGGTTTGCAGGTTGAAGAAGTCTTTATACGGGCTAAAGCAATCTCCAAGGCAGTGGAATAAGTGCTTCGATGCTTTCATGATGAAGATTGGATATAGAAGATGTGAATCAGATTGTTGTGTTTACAGTCATGCATTCAAGGATGGTAACTTCATCCTTTTACTTCTTTATGTTGATGACATGCTAATTGCATGTAAAGATATGTCAAAAATCCAGGAATTGAAGACATTGCTTGGAAGGGAGTTTGACATGAAGGATCTAGGTTATGCACAAAAGATCCTAGGAATGGAGATAAGGAGAGACAGAAAAACGCAGGCAAGCTATGGCTATCACAAAGTAAGTACATTTCCAAAGTACTTGAAAAATTCAATATGATGGATTGCAAGCCCGTGTCTACTCCTTTGGCGGAGCATTTCAAATTAAGTGCACAGGAATGTCCTTCTACGGATGATGAGAAGGAAGAAATGAGCAAAGTTCCATATGCAAGCTTGGTAGGGTGTCTCATGTATGCAATGGTTTGCACACGCCCGACGACTTAGCTCAAGCCGTAAGTGTGGTGTCAAGATACATGGCGAATCCGGGCAGACTTCATTGGACAGCAGCGAAGTGGATTCTCAGGTACTTGAAGGGCACAAGGAAGCTTGGGATATTGTTTGAAAAACAACAAGGTAATGCATGTGTGTCAGGGTATGTAGATTCTGATTATGCAGGGGATCTAGACAAAAGGAGATCCACCACTGGATACGTCTTCGTTTGTGGTGGAGGACCGATTAGTTGGAGAGCGGTGTTACAATCGGTTAGTGCCTTGTCTACAACAGAGGCGGAGTATATGGCGCTCACGGAAGCTTCGAAGGAAGCGGTATGGCTGAAGAGATTGGCTAAGGAATTCGGGATTGCCCAAGACTTGGTGGTGATTCAAAGTGATAGTCAAAGTGCAATCTACCTAGTGAAGAATCAAGTATTTCATGAAAGGTCTAAACACATTGATGTCCGATACCACCGGGTAATGGATTGGGTAAACGATGGAGACGTCATGATAAAGAAGGTTCATACAAAGGAGAACGCTTCAGATTGTCTAACAAAGCCAGTCACAGGAGCAAAGTTCAAGCATTGTTTGGGCTTGCTCAATCTTGTTCCATGCTAAGATTGAGGTGGAGTTCTTGAGAGTTATCCTAACGATTCTCAAGAAATTAAAGATGTCCTGGAAAAACAATGATGTCCACAAGGAGTGTTAAATCTCGCCATGGTGGAGATTGTTGAGAAAAATGGCTCAATTAAAAGATACAAAATATCAGACCAGCGACCGGTTAAGGGTTATGTGAGCGACGGGTCGGTTTCAGCAGATTGCAAAGTCTGAATTGGTTTTCGACTCTATGCCAAAGCGACCGGTCGCCCGTGAAAGTCTGGAGTGAAAATTGATTCTGAAAAAGCGACCGGTCGCGATCTGGGCGACGGTCGCCCAGACGATGCTGTTTCAAATTCCTACGCGTTTTCAAGTCTTCCTTGGTGTGCTACCACTTCCTATCGACTTGCAATGATATTTCTGATCAAAATCTGAGATATTAGAAGGTGGCATAGCAGCTGGAAAGTTGGGAGAACACATTGGCAAATTGATAACTTGTTTCATGAGTGTTTTCTCTCTTGGATCAAGAGATAGTTGGCAGCTAGCATCTTTTGTTCCCTTGCTTTATGAGCTGCCAAGAACAGGTGTCTAAAGTGAGATAACTAAAGCATGAACGTGTATAACTTTATGATATCTGATCTTGGAGTCCCAAGGCCTATATAAGAGGGAAGAGGAAGCAAGAGAACATTAAGTTGTTAAGTGCATAAGTTTGTGCAAAGTATAGAGAGTTGAAAAGAAGCTGAAACTTGTAAGTTCAGAAAATACCAAGGGGAGAGCAAGAGAGTTCTCTAAGTGTGTCAAGGTGTTGAGCAAGGGTGAGAGAGAAACAGATTGTGAAGGTAGTGTTCTAAGGGGTTTCCTTTCTTTGTAAACCAAAGTTGTAACCTATCTTCATTAGTGAAAGTTCTCAAGGAGATCACCAAAGAGGAAGTAGGCAAGTTGCTGAACCTCTATAAACACTTGTGTCATTTCTTGTTTGGTTAAATTTTCTGTGTATGTGTAAGACTCATCCATCATTGAGTTTGTCACAAAGTTCATCAACAACAAGGTCCTAAAGGGAAGTGAGTTAGTATTAATTCACAACAGGTACAAGATTCAAGACTCTTAGCTCCAATGACTCGAACCTGGTATGAATTGGAAATTCTAACTTCAAAGGATTTGAGACTAGAGGAAGGTAGACTATAATTATAATAACGAGGGAAACTTATGGATACTGACAAATGCTCAAGGGAAGGGCTACTTAAAATTAATCGGGCGAAAGTCCCGTCATACATGTTCACAGTTGTGAGGGACACTGTTTTCAAACAGGGAAGGCGGCCTATAGGAGGGTCATTATAAATGTCATCCGTTATTATGACAAACTCTAGATTCAAGGAAGTTAAAGACTTTGCATCAAGAAGGGTCTGCATGGATATATTATAATAGTCGGAAGAAGATGAAGTTAAGGACAAATACTGAATGCAAGGGCAGCCTGAAATTAATGAGGAGATAACAGGACGAGGCTTCGAGTCTCACCGTTGTTAGGGACAGGAGTTTTCAATGAGGGCAGGCTTATAGGTTCACCCCTGTCTGCTATGATCACATTCTCCAAATTCAAACTAGTTATAGACTTTGCATTAAGAAGGGGCGAGAGTGACGCAACGCCAAGGAACGGGGATATATAGCTGAAGCTGATATCTAACTCTTTGACTCTTCTTTCAACTGAAAAACCCAACCACTTGTCCAATTTATATCTGTCTTCAGCTGAAGGGAAAAAATTGCGAAGCCGGAATTTGTCTAAGTGCTCGTATTTCTCATGAATTTCCAAACACCTGTCCACAAAATTGATGAACTTTGCATGTGGCTCGTCCGTCTCCTCTTCGAAATCTAGTACTGGGACTGAAGACCACAGCCCTGCCCATTGCTTGCAAAGAGAGCTCATGCGAATGGCATGTTTTGTGGGAAGGAATTGGAGGACATGGTGGATAACAAGGACAGGTAAGTGAGGTATTCTGCGGTGGCCTTAGAGTTTTGCTTTCCCTTCAGATTATTCTTGTTTGTGTTTGGGTGATTTGGGATTTTTCTGGTAGCCATAATCGATTTCTTGTAGGGATTGTTAACCTAAGTTTCTTATGGCTTTATATACATGGGTGATCATATATAGCCTCTCATCAATCAGGGAATTAATTAATTATAACAATTCTAGAATCACTAGGAATCCTTCTAAGGTAAGAAATCAACTAATTACTAATTAAATCGCAACATAAACCCTAGTACAGATGAATCCAATGGATTAGAGCTATCCACGTCAGCTAGGGTAGGTTTTATGTTTTTTTCTTTTCCCAAACCGAGTCCCGACTAACGCTCTCTTATAACCCAAACAAATCATCATCTCAACTCACGTGCAATCTCCAAATCCTTGTCACCCAAAAATCCCAAACTTTCCAAATGGCCTTTCTTTCCTTAACCACAAGCTAATTAGCTTCTTTTCCACCATGTGAGTTGTTTTGACTGGTGTTTTCATACAAAAGTACAAAACACGGTATCTTATTATTATTATTATTTTCAAATTTTGTGTTTATAAAAGTTGCTTGGGCTTGTACGATTTCGAGAAAAGGGGAAATGTTAGACTTTTTTTTAAAATTTTATTTTATTTCAAGAAAAAGGGTATATCATTAGATAACCAAATCCTTGCAATTGGGACATCATGTATTAGGTGGCCTCATCAAAACCTCTCTAGGCGAAAACTCAATGGGACAAAACCTTAGATGAAGAAAGAGTACCACACATGTCAGAGACTGCAAAAGAGTCAAACATCACGACTAGCAGAAAAGTCCTCAAACAAACAATAACGCAACCAAGGTGGTGGATCAGGAAACTAAAAGGATAAATCCTCCTGACCAAGACTGAAACGCGTGAAACAATCTACAACTCCATTAGCAGTGTGGGGAACAAATCGAGTAGAGAGGGACGACGAAGAAGCAAGTGGAGGTCATCCACAAGAGCTCCTTCCACCCTGGAGCAGGTCTCCTCCTTATTAAGAAGGAGTTGAATAGCACTCAAGGAATCAGACTCCTTGAAGTGGAGAAAAGGACGCATCCAATGCAAAGAAAGTTCCAATTTTCAGGGCATATAACTCAGGAGCCAATACCAATAGCAGGCTGGGAGCACGCATTGCCACCGCACCAGAGAGACGACCATAGGAATCCCGTATCACTGCACCAACGCCACACAAGCCAGAAGTCAAAACTAAGAGCACCGTCAACATTGAGTTCAGGAATGTAGACTTGTGTTCATTAAAGATAGGAAGAACACCACTGAAATTTCAGGAAGAAAGCGCACTTAAATCTGTTCAGAAACAATCTCTCCAGTCAAAGAAGCTTTGGAACAAATTTTCATTCTATCTAAAGCACCAATAGCTGGATTTGATCCCTGGCAATTCTTTACTTTTACTAACCAAAAAAATTCCTTCAAATGTAGGGAAACCTCAACCTGCAACTTTTAAATTGTATATGCACTTGAAAACAATTAAAATTAGCTTGTTAACTATTCAAAAACAAAAATCTTGACTTCAACTTATTTGAAATGGACAAAATTTCTTGTGATGGGGCTTTGCCCCCCTTTTTCCACTAGTAAAAAAAAAACCTTGCGCGACGAAACACAATTCGTCGCACAAAGTGACTTTGCGCGACGAAAATTAAACTTCGTCGCTCAAAGTCTACGCGACTACATTTTGCGCGACGAAAACAATTCGTCGCACAAAGTCACTTTGCGAGACAAAAATATGCGCGACGACAAAGCGTCGTCGCGAAAAGTAACTTTGCGTGACGAAACACTTAAATTCGGTGCACAAATTCTTGCGCGACAAAGTGTTGTTCGTCTCGTAAAGTCTTTTCAAAAATAAATTAAATAAAAATTTATTTTTAAAAATCTATGCATGACTCTCGCGACGAAACACTTAAATTCGGTGCACAAATTCTTGCGCGACGAAGTGTGGTTCGTCTCGTAAAGTCTTTTAAAAAATAAATTAAATAAAAATTTATTTTTCAAAATCTATGCATGACTTTGCGGGACGAAAGACAAAAATTCGGTGCACAAAGTCTTACGCGACGAATTCTTGTTCGTCTCGCAAAGTGTTTACAAAAATAAATCAAATAAAAAATTATTTTTAAAATTTTTTGGATGACTTTTTGCGAAGAAATAATAATCTTCGTCTCACAAAGTGTTTACAAAAATAAATAAAATAAAAAATTTATTTTGTTAGAAAAATATATTATTCTAGTTCGGATTGGATTTTTGTTAGAAAATATATATTTTAAATTGACGATCGAATTGGTTCATTGTATTCATATAGGGTCAAGGACTGTAGCTGTAAAAAAATCATTAAAATCGAAATTGAAATAACCGTTAAATCGTGATTTTTTGTTTATAACCGTCGAAAAGTTTTGTCCTATTACTTGATCTCTTGAATGTTTATTTTTTCCGATTTTTGGCGTATATAATCTCGAAGTATAAACAAACAAGTTTGATGGTTGGATTGTTGAAACTGATTTTTGTAGAATGCGTATACCATCAAAACAATATATTCACTAACAATTAAGAGTTTATTTATACTTTCATTAAATACAACATAAGATTTTGTGGTATCCACTAGTGTAAATATTTTAAATTGAAGATCAAATTGAGTCATTGTATTCATATAGGGTCAAGGAGTGTAGCTGTAAAAAATCATCAAAATTGGAGTTAAAATAACCGTTAAATCATGATTTTTGTTTATAACCATCGAAAAGTTTTGTCCCATTACGTGATCTCGGAATGTTTATTTTTTATGATTTTTGGGGTATATGATCTCGAAGTATAAAAAAACAAATGTGACGGTTGGATCGTTGAAACTATTTTTATAGAATACATATACCATCAAAACAATATATTCACTAACAATTAAGAGTTTATTTATACTTTTGTTAAACATAACATAAGATTTTGTGGTATCCACTAGTGTAAATATTTTAAATTGACGATCGAATTGGTTCATTGTATTCATATAGGGTCAAGGAGTGTAGCTGTAAAAAAATCATCAAAATCAGAGTTGAAATAACCGTTAAATCATGAATTTTCGTTTATAACCGTCGAAAAGTTTTGTCCTATTACTTGATCTCTGAATGTTTATTTTTTTCGATTTTTGGCGTATATGATCTCGAAGTGTAAACAAGCAAGTTTGACAGTTGGATTGTTGAAACTAGTTTCGTAGAATGCGTATGCCATCAAAACAATATATTCACTAACAATTAAGAGTTTATTTATACTTTCATTAAATACAACATAAGATTTTGTGGTATCACTAGTGAAAATATTTTAAATTGAAGATCAAATTGAGTCATTGTATTCATATATGGTCAAGGAGTGTAGCTGTAAAAAATCATCAAAATTGGAGTAAAAATAACCGTTAAATCGTTATTTTTGTTTATAACCATCGAAAAGTTTTGTCCCATAACGTGATATCTGAATGTTTATTTTTTCTGATTTTTGGGGTATACGATCTCGAAGTATAAACAAACAAATTTGACGGTTAGATCATTGAAACTAGTTTCATAGAATACATATCTCATCAAAACAATATATTCACTAACAATTAAGAGTTTATTTATACTTTTATTAAACATAACATAAGATTTTGTGTTATCTACTAGTGTAAATATTTTAAATTGACGATCAAATGCAGTCATTGTATTCATATAGAGTCAAGGAGTGTAGCTGTAAAAAATCATCAAAATCAGAGTTGAAATAACCGTTAAATCTTGATTTTTCTTTTATAACCGTCGAAATGTTTTGTCCCATTAATTGATCTCTTAATATTTATTTATTTTGAATTTTGGCGTAAATGATCTCGAAGTATAAACAAAGAAGTTTGACGGTTGGATCGTTGAGTAGGTTTAAATTTGTTTATTTTGTACGTATAACACTTAAGAAATTGAATAGTATATATATTTATTAGTAGCTTAAATTCTTTTTAAGACTTTGCGCGACCAATATATAGTATTTTGTCGCGCAAAGCATACTCTAAAAATTTGGGCGGGTACCAAAAATGGGAATTTAAAAAAAAAAAAAAAATACGACTTTGTGCAACCAATATATAGTATTTCGTCGCGCAAAGTATAGTCGAAAAATTTGACAGGTACCAAAAATGGGTATTTAAAAAAAAAAATTACGACTTTGCGAGACCAATATATAGTACTTCGTCGCGCAAAATGTACTCTAAAAATTTGGCGGGTACCAAAAATGGGTATTTTTAAAAAAAAAAAAAATTTACGACTTTGCGCGACCAATATATAGTATTTCGTCGCGCAAAGTATACTCGAAAAATTTTGGGGGGGGGGGGTGGAGGTACCAAAAATGAGAATTTTTTTTAAAAAAATTTACGACTTTGCGCTACCAATATATAGTATTTCGTCGCGCAAAGTATACTCGAAAAATTTGGGCGGGTACCAAAAATGGGAATTTTTAAAAAAAAAAATTACGACTTTGCCGACCAATATATATTATTTCGTCGCGCAAAGTGTACTCGAAAAATTTGGCGGGTACCAAAAATGGGATGCGGGAATATTTTGGTCGCGCAAAACTTTGAGAGACCAAAATTTCGTCGCGCAAAACCCTAAAAATTTGGGCGGGCACCAAAAATGGGAAATTTTTTTTAAAAAAATTTTAAAGACTTTGCGCGACCAATATATTATTTCGTCGCGCAAAGTGCTCCGGTTTTTAAAACCAACATAACTCCTCCACCATTTTCTCAATGTCTTCTACTCTTCTTAGCTCTCCTCTCTCTTTCCCTCTCCCCCAAATCCTACCATTTCTCTCACACTCACTCCTCTCACTTAATCTCTCATCTCTTTCTTCACTATCTCTCACCAAATCCTACCCTTTCTCTCACACTCACTCCTCTCACTTAATCTCTCATCTCTTTCTTCACTATCTCTCACTCTCACTCACTCTCTTATCTCTCTTTTCACCATCTCTCACTCTCACTCTCACTATCTTCTCTAATTCTCTCACACTCACTTCTCCCTCTCATTCTCACTCACTCAAAATCTTGTCAAATGGTATATTCTCTCCAAATGTTAATTTTTTTTTCAATAATATGTGTTTTTAGAGTTAGTTTTGAGTTTATGCCAATTTTTTGTTATTATTTTATGTTATCTTTTTGATATTTGACAATATTTGTTTTTTTTTTGTAGGGAATTGTCAAGACTTTGACGGCTAAAGTCGAAAAACATATCCTCCGCCACTACCATCACAATAGGCTTGTAGATTTTATTATTGTACTTTGTGAATTTATGTGTACATTTGAATATTATATATATTGGATAATCTGACCACTATTTTTCATATGTAATTTTATTTTGAATATGTCAATTTAAATTAAAGTAATTAAAAAAATAAAATCATACAATTAAATTAAATTTAAAAAGTAAAAATTTGAAAAAATTAATATAGTGAAATTGATATAAGAGAAATAATAAAACAAAATGTCAAAATCCTTGCGCAACAAAATATTTCGTCGCGCAAACTAACTAGTTTATTTTTAATTAATTTTTTTTTAAAAAATAAATATTTCGTCGCGCAAAGTTTTGCGCGACATTAGGATTCGTCGCGCAAAGTATATTTGTGCGTTAAGGTTCGTCGCACAAAGTGGTTAAGGTTCGTCGCGCAAAGTAAATAATATTCGTCGCGCAAAGTGGAACAATTCGTCGCGCAAGGTTGCTATTATTCGTCGCGCAAAGTAGTTTGAATTTGTCGCGCAAAGTGTCTTTGAGCGACGTTAGTGTTCGTCGCGCAAAGATACTTTGCGTGACGAACAGTAATTTCGTCGCGCAAACTTGCGCAGACGGGTTTTTGCGCGACAGAACTTGTGCGACCAAAAGTTCGTCGCGCAAATTTTGCACGACCAAAAGTTCGTCGCGCAAAGTTTGCGCGACCAAAAGTTCGTCACGCAAAGTTTGCGCGACGAAATTGTACTTTGCGCAACAAACTTATTTCGTCGCAAAGTGTTTTTTGTAGTAGTGTTCAAAAAAACAAAAGAGGCCAAAATTATTAAAAAGAGCATTGCAATGTGTCTGGTGCATCACAATTAGGGCTGGGCATTCAAACCGATAATCCGGTCAAATTGCCCAAACCAAATCGATGGTTTGAGTTGGTTTGGTTTTTTTTCAAACTTTTTCTGGTTATCGGTTTGAACCCAAACCAAACTGAAATATATGGTTCGATTTATGGTTTGCAAAATTCAAAACCACGGTTTAACCAAACCAAACTGATGGTTTAAAAAAAATATTATATATAATATTATTATAAGAAATATATATATAATACATAGTTTCAATTTTTTTTTCCCTTCTTCTTCTTCTTCTTCTCCATCTCTCCCTCTTTTTTTTCTTCTTCTCTCCATCTCTCCCTCTCTCCATCACTTTTATTTCTTCCATCTCTCTCTCTCTCTCTCTCTCTCTCTCTACGAAAGCCAAAAAACCCAAACCGAACCAAACCAACCCCCTAAGTCCGGTTAACTGTAATGGTCGGTTTTCATCAACTATGGTTTGGTTTCGGTTTTCAAAATAGCCAAACCGAGGCCTACGGTTTGGTGTTCGGGTTAAGCCAAAAATCGAACCAATCCAAACTGAGCCCACCCCTAATTACAATAATACAATAGCCTTGCCCATTGCTTGCATAGAGAGCTCATGGCTCATCATTGGCCACACTATATTCCCTTCATTACTAGAAGCCAACAGTTTATAAAAAACGGTCTTAAAAAAAACTGCTTCTCCTATGCTGCGAAAATAATCAGCTTCTAAAAAAAGCAGCTAGGCATTTGGTAAATTGGTTTTGAAAAACTGATGTGAGTAGTCAAAGTGTTTAGTAAATTTTTATCATAAGCGCTTTCAAGTGTGTATAATGACCAAAAAAGTCATGATGATAAATCTGTTTGTTTTTTACTTAATTCTTTTTCTATTTTTTTTAAGAAACCCAACTTCACTACATATATATATATATATATATATATTAATTTACACTTTTTTATCCAAAAATTTAATCTAAAAAATATTGTTATATATATATACTGTTATATGAATAAAATATAAAAATATATATACAAAATTAAAATTAAAAACAAACAAACCCATCACCGTACCCACCCCATCTATCTCTCTCTCTCAATCGCCTCAAAACACCGATTAAAAAACAACCCAGATCAAGAATTTTAGAACCCAAAACTCAATCCAAACCCATATCAAGAGAGGTTTGAGTTCATGGTCCTTTGCTCTATGTATGTGAGTGGGATTGTAAGATTGGATTTTATTTTGGTGAGAGTCTGCCACTTGCGAATTTCCTCATCTGGGTCTGTTTTTATACGCAAAGCAGTGAGATTTTATACTTGTGAAGATATCACAGATGTGATGTGATGCAAAGGGCAAGTAATTTTCTGGGCACAATCTTCAACAGAAGCCCACAACTTGGTTGTTTGGTGTTGGGTGTTTACTTGTCCACGCTTTGACATCGCCCACGGAACATGACCACCTGCTTATATTATATTTTCACCATAAATCTTAGATTCTTGAACTATTCTTCAAGGTTGTAGGGGCTTCTTCTTCGCTTGAGTATGAATTCTTCTTTGATTTGATGGGGCTTCTTCTTCTCCTTTCTACAATTTTTTTCGAAGATTTTATCTTCTTCTCCTTTCTCTATGCAAAGTTTGCAAATGGGAGTTGTGTAAGGGACAAAGACTGTCCATTTGAAAAATAAGTGAGGGCAATATCGGAAAGCCGAAGTTTCATTAAAACCACCGGTTAAATTTTTTTATAAGCAGCTTTTGAAAGCTGCCTTCTCCCTGCTTTGAAAAAACAGGGGTCGCTGACGGCAATTTAAAAAAAAAAAGCTGAATGTTGATGTTTACCAAACACTTTAGATTTGAATTTTTTTTAAAGCTGCTTTTTAAAAAATTTAAGCACTCCCAAACACTACCTTGGAGCATCAAGAAGAAAGAAAACTGGACAATCTTCAGACACAAACCTCTGCATACATTCGAAGAAGCTTATGACCAAATTTTCGCTTGACTAACTACTTGGATTGATCAACAGCACATTTTGACAGGGCTTTTATACCTCACAGTGCTTTACTAAGCAATTCAATATGCCTAGCCATTTCCCTACAGTTGCTTCACCAAGTCATGAAGTTCTTTCAGATGCAGGGCAAGAAAAACCTGCAGCAACTTCTTAATTTTATGGACTTCAAATTGTAACGAACATAAAATTAGTTTGTTAGCAGGAAGACCAATTCTATTATCAAACTATGTACTGATTACTACTTACATAACCAATGATATCAAGTTGAACTTCAAAAAAATATATATATATCAAAAAGAAGAAAATTATTGAAACAAGAAAGAAGAACATTGGAATATGTCTGAAAGGAAATGAAATTACGGACACCTATATAGCAGATTATTGTGTGCTGGTGAGGAACTTCACCATCAAACCAAAATTTAGCAATCCTAAGTGAAATATCTGGCAGTACATGCACCTTTCAATGAAATTTCTTTATGCAATTGTACATGCAGTAGTTCTCATTGTATTTTATCCAGATTTAAAGCACTATTGTCAGCCACTATTTTCAAACACTCCAAATTTAAAGTAGTTAAAATTTTTGCACAGATAGGGGCACTGCTCATCAGGTCTAAGCCAAAAGTGTTGAAAGAACCCGAAGTAATCGACAAATTTCCGCACCCTCCTTCCTTACTTGTGCTGGTCAGAGTATATTATTGACAGAGACTCAGGTCCCAACCAAAGCAAAGAGTGCCTCAACTTAGAATCTTTTGCACCTCTTGGAGAACTGATGAATACGGTAAGAGTTTTGGCAGTACGTAATGGTGGATGGCAGAATAACTTTCTCATATTTTTTGGGAAGATAAGAGCCTACAACATGCACAAACAAGATTCGAACGGGAAATCATGATCAGTGTGGAAGAATTAATTGCAGCACAAGTTGGAATAGAATACAAAAAACTTACAAAATCAAAATCTATCAAAGCATATAAGCATGCAATATTGGATATTGTAGACTCACCTCAGCATCATCAACATATAGGGATATATTCTCAAAACTTTGAAATTTTTCGAGATAATTTGCCAGTAAATAAAAATGTCTCCATTTCATTCTAGTCCAATCCAAGTTTGGAATATCAAGTGAGGCATTCACAAGATGTTTGCAACCATGCAGTTGTAGTGTAAAGTTTGGGAGCGGTGGAGAACGAATGCTCAAATGTTTCAAGTTTTTGCAACCATCCAACCGTATACGCTTAATCTGCTTTGGAGATTCTAAAACCAAGGTACAAGATTCAAGACTCTCAGCTCCACTGACTTGAACCACGTCTGAATTGAAAATTCTAACTTCAAAGGATTTGAGACTGGAGGAAGGTAGAATATAATTATAATAATGAGGGAAACGTATAGATACTGACAAATGCTCAAGGGAAGGGCTACTTGAAATTAATTGGGCGAAAGTCCCGTAATTAATGTCCACAGTTGTGAGGGACACTGTTTTCAAACAGGGAAGGCGGCCTATAGGAGGATCATTATTACTGTCATCAGTTATTACGACGAACTCTAGATTCAAGGAAGTTAAAGACTTTGCATCAAGAAGGGTCTGCATGGATATTACATAATAGTGGGAGGAAGAAGATGAAGTTAAGGACAAATACTGAATGCAAGGGCAGCCTGAAATCAATGAGGAGATAACAGACGAGGGTTCGAGTCTCACTGTTGTTAGGGACAGAGTTTTCAATGAGGGCAGGCTTATAGGTTCACCCCTGTTCGCTATGGTCACATTCTCCAAATTCAAACGAGTTATAGACTTCGCATTAAGAAGGGCCGAGAGTGACGCACCGTCAAGGAACGGGTGTACATAGCTGGAGCTGATATCTAACTCTTTGACTCTTCTTTCAACTGCAAAACCCAACCACTTGTTGAATTTATATTCGTCTTCAAATGAACGGAACATCATGCGAAGCCGGAATTTGTCTAAGTGCTCGTATTTCTCATGAATTTCCAAACACCTGTCCACAAAATTGATGAACTTTGCATGTGGCTTGTCCGCCTCCTCTTCGAAATCTAGTACTGGGACTGAAGACCACAGCCCTGCCCATTGCTTGCAAAGAGAGCTCATGCGGATGGCTTGTTTTGTGGGAAGGAATTGGAGGACATGGTGGATAACAAGGACAGGTAAGTGAGGTATTCTGGCGGTGGCCATGGAGTTTTGCTTTCCCTTCAAATTATTCTTGTTTGTGTTTGGGTGATTTGGGATTTTTCTGGTAGCCATAATCGATTTCTTGTAGGGATTGTTAACCTAAGTTTCTTATAGCTTTATATACATGGGTGATCATATATAGGCTCTCATCAATCAGGGAATTAATTAATTATAACACTTCTAGAATCACTAGGAATCCTTCTAAGTAAGAAATCAATTAAGTAGGTTGTATTTAATTGAGATTTTAAAAGACTATTTGGGTATAAAAAAAGGTCTAGTGGATTTAAGCAGAATATAATGACTTATAGGATTTTATTTATGAATTTATATAATAAAGATTTTTTACTTAAGGATTTTAAAGATTTCTGTAATAGGATTTGGAGGATATGGTAGATAATGAGGCCGGGTAAGTAATTATAAGGTCTTGTTGAGGCCATGGCTTTCGTCTCCACAATATTTTTTTTCCGCAGCCTTGTGTTTGTGTTTGGCTTGTTGTGGCTGCGTGCTTCCCCCTTGTAAACCATTGTGAATGAATGACGATAGTGGAGAGAAGAGATAGAGGAGGTCTTATTTATAAGGCTAGAATCCTTGTAGGAGTTGGAAACCTGTTTGTTTGTTTGTTTTTTTTTTTTTTTGAAAAATAATATCGTAGTAGGAGTCAGAAATTTTTATCAAATTTGAACTCAAATAATATCTTATAGGATTTACTTCCAAGTTTCCGTTTTATTAATTTATTGTACAAATGATTCTTTCACGACACGTCTGCCTATTTGAAAAGGTCAATGCTTAAACCTCGTACAAAGTTGTTGACAAAACATAACCAAGTCAAACACAACTATCCATTTTTATTTAATTATCCATTTACTATTCCTCGAAATATCAGCAGAATCCCAAGATATTCTCTACAAATTTCCAGAAAAAATCTTATCGAAAAGGGTAAGTTTTGGCGCTTTCTTCCTTGGCAATCAATCATTACCTTCTGCTTATTCCTCTTCGCCACTTTCTTCCTTACTTTGGTCTCTTCTCTATTGCTTCTTCCTCTTCTCCAGTTCCTATTTATAGATAGTCAGGTACCAAAATGAAATTAACCCCCATACTTTTTCGTTTTGAAGTGGTAAACCATCTCAAACATAGAAAATTTAGACATTAAATCAATTTAGAAGAGAAGTGTTCTTTGTTTTTCAACAAATGTTTGGTCATGGTATTTGAAGACTTTCTCCAACAAAGTCGAGATGTCATTGGACTATATGGTCATGTTAATTACTTGGTAAAATGCTTCCCTCCACCACATAGGGATTGAAATTTCATAAAAACAAAGAAATTACCGAGTTCAACCAAACACAAACTTATTGAGTTTGATTCTTCCAATCATATATGGGCACACCGCCCGTGCCAACGCCCGAGAGACTAGACTTGTGGTTGTGTAGAAAATGTTTTGGCAGTTGTATTCTCTCCCTTGAATAATTAGTGTCCAGATTTAGGTTGATTCGAAAACACAGACATATGCATCGAAGAACAGTCAATTTGCCAAGTATAAAAGTGTGCGTTTTATGTATGGCATGAGAACATTCATTGCATCATATTTTCTGCCACACAAATTGCAGTCACAAGACACCCTGTGTGAAAACAAAAAGAAAAAGAAAACAAAGAGTGATAAAACCTACAATTGCGTTTCATCTTATATGAAACCAGTCTTCCAAAGAGTGATAAAACTTTTCCTTTTTGAAAAGGGTATATAACAAGGATAAATTAAGAGATTACAATGCGTCCGAAAACGAAACAAGGCCAAATTAAAGACACCAAGAGCATAGGAAATAAATACTGCACCATCAAACCAGAATTTAGCAAAACTAACCAAATGTCTACCATAGACAACCACCAAAACTGAGCCAAATTGCACTATCAAAAGGATTCAAGACTGCAAAACGAAACTTTGACTGTTCCATTCAAGATGGCAAAAGTACACGAAGTTAGTGTCAAGCACTCGATAGAAGGGCACCGTGAAATTAAATTGGAGAAAGCCCGGCGACCAAAGTGCACAGTTTTGAGTGACAAAGTTTTCACAGATGGAAGGCTTATGGGATGAGAAGTGCTGTCATCAGTTATTCTCAAACTCTCCAAATTTAAGGTTGTTACAGATTTTGCATTAAGAATGGTCTTGGATAGGCAATAGTATTTGAATTTAGGTTTTCTTGGAAGACTGATCTCTAACACTTTGACGCTTCTCTCAATTGCAAAGCTCAACCACTTTTCTATGTTTCTACTTTTCCCACGGTATCTCATGCGAAGCCTGAACTTATCTAAGGACTTGTCTTCCTCACGAAATTTCAAACACCCTCTCAAGAATTTAATGAACTTCTTCCGTCGAAGATTTTCGAGCTTTTCGTCGTTGTCATAGGGCTCGCCCTCGTCAAAATCTAATACGGGGACCGAAGACCATACGCCTTTCCATTGCTTGGAAAATATGCTTACGCTTACGGCAAGTGTAGTGGGAAGGTGTTGGAGGATTTGGTCGATAACAAGGTCCGGAAAGCTAGGTATTGTGATGTCATCTCGGTCACGATCATGATCATCTTCCCTTGATTCATAGTACTCTAGGGTTTGGAGCTTTTTACTTGTATTTGTGTTTTCTATGGGAGTTTTTCTCTTGGTAGCCATGGTAGATTGAGCATGAGTTTTGAATGTTGATGAATATAAGAAAAAGCTATTGTGTTTGTAATGGTAGATAGGTAGGAGTCTAAGCTCCAACTAGAAGTCTTTAAGTAATAAAAAACCAAACAGAAGAACATATATTAATAAAAATTGTTAACTTATATCAGAGAGAGAGAGAGAGAGAGAGAGAGAGAGAGAGAGGGTGTGTGTTAACATTACGCAATCAGAGAGAGAAGAGAGCAGAGAAAGAAGAAAATGGAGAAGAGGAAGAAGCAATAGGAGAGAGAAGAGACCAAAGTAAGGAAGAAAGTGGCGAAGAGGAATAAGCAGAAGGTAATGATTGATTGCCAAGGAAGAAAGCGCCAAAACTTACTTTTTCGATAAGATTTTTCTGGAAATTTGTAGAGAATATATTGGGATTCTGCTGATATTTCGAGGAATAGTAAATGGATAATTAAATAAAAATGGATAGTTGTGTTTGACTTGGGTATGTTTTGTCAACAACTTTGTACGAGGTTTAAGCATTGACATTTTCAAATGGGCAGACGTGTCGTGAAAAAGTCATTTGTACAATGAATTAATAAAACAGAAACTTGGAAATAAATCCTATAAGATATTATTTGAGTTCAAATTTAATAAAAATTTCTGACTCCTATTATGATATTATTTTTCAAAATAAAAAATATATATTTTAAAAAAAAGGTTTCCTACTCCTACAAGGATTCTAGCCTTATAAATAAGACCTCCTCTATCTCTTCTCTCCAATATCGTCATTCATTCACAATGGTTTACAAGGGGGAAGCACGCAGCCACAACAAGCCAAACACAAACAGAAGGCTGCGGAAAAAAAATATTGTGGAGACAAAAGCCATGGCCTCAACAAGACCTTATAATTACTTACCCGGCCTCATTATCTACCATATCCTCCAACTCCTTCCCACAAAACTTGCAGCCCAGGTTTGCTTTGTTTCCAAGCAATGGGCAGAGGCATGGTCCTCGATCCCGGTGTTCGATTTCAAGGAGGGCAATCATGACGGAAAATTCAGGCTCCAAATGAGGTACCAGGGAGATGCGAAAGTCCTAGATGCATGGTTGAGATCTGCAGTTGAGAGAAGCGTGAAAGAGTTAGATATAAGCCTTCGAAACGTACCAACCGTCAAACCTTACTGCTTGCCCCAAACCCTTTTCGATGCAAAGCTTTTAACCACTCTCAGTTTGGAGGGTGTGAGAATAGAGGACAATGCTGATCAGTCTATAAGCTTACCATCTCTAAAATCCATGTCCTTCAAAATGGTGGACTTCGAGGGCATGGCACTTGCCAACCTAATTTCAGGCTGCCCTTGGATCGAGCATTTGTCCTTAAATTTATGTGACCTCGACTCCTGGACTTGGAAACTCAAAATTTCAAGTTTGAGTCTCAAATCCTTCGAAATTTTCGATTGCTACTCTCGCCACATTGAAGTTGAAGCCAAGAATCTTGAGTCTTTTAAATTTGATTCAGACTTCGAATTGCTTGAGAGCATGGTATTGTTTGATTGCACCAACTTGAAATGCATTAACATCTTCAGCCAGCACCTTCAACACCTTATATTATATGCATTGTGCCAAAACAGTGTCGAGGCAACAATTAACACTCCAAATTTACATTCTTTTGATTTTAGTGGATATTTGATGGCTAACGTTTCCATGGCTCCATTGAAATATTTATCGGATGCAACACTCATACTTTTGGATCACATCAGAGGCCCCACCTTCAGCTTGCCATTGAATCATTTTTCTACTTTGAGAGACTATCTTGAACACTTTGATTGCTCCAAAAAATTGAAATTGTACATTCATGATGCTGAGGTATTTATACACATCCAAAAATGTCATTTTAGCAATAAATCTATGCAAATATTTATTAATATTTTTGTTTTTCGGTGTTTAATTGTGTAGGGTGTCATGTTTCCAGAAGATTTTAGAGAGGCCTTCCCTTCACCATTACCAAATCTCAAGCATCTCAACATAGTCATGAATTCTGCAGTAGAGGGGATAAAGTCCGAGTTGATGGAGTCCTTGCATTGGATGGCACCTTCTGTAGAGAACCCATCAATAGAATCCTTAAGTAGAACAAATTCGTCCAGTACAATTACATGAAAATAAATTGTATTAATTTATTTTTTTAACACCAAATAAATTGTATTGATTTTTTTTAATACCAAATAAATTGTATTAATTGAAGGTGTATAGTAATTTACAATAAATATAAATAAAATTCTAGTTTCAATCCAATTTGTTGGAAGTCCTGGATTCAAGATGTAAGACAAAATGTTTTCGTTGTTTCAGTTCAAATCTCATGGAAGCCCTTAGTGTGATACGA
This sequence comes from Prunus fruticosa, assembly GCA_018703695.1. Classification (NCBI taxonomy): domain Eukaryota; kingdom Viridiplantae; phylum Streptophyta; class Magnoliopsida; order Rosales; family Rosaceae; genus Prunus; species Prunus fruticosa. The sequence continues at coordinate 32,839,372 of CM031924.1, forward strand.
CCCCTCTCAATAGGAAAGGTCTTTAAAAAAAAAACCAAACAAACTAAAAACCAATTAATACATGTAACCAAATTAAATGCATATTTTGATAACAAATACATTTTGATATAATCATCCATAATCAAATGCATTTTGATAACAAAAAAGGAATCAAATATATATAACCCAATACTAACAGCAGCTAGGTACAAAGGAAAAAAAAAAAAAAAGGGTTAGAGTTGACTATGTGAGCTCTGTTGCATGAATACGGCAGTTTTTGGGGATATGCTCGTATCTGATACCGTATCCAATATTGGAATTTGGCACCGATACAAATCTGATATGCCATGTGGCATATCATAGACTTTTCTGGCCTGTTGACTTTACGATACGGCTCCAATACTCCATCGATACAGTCATGAAACGCTCGTGATAAGTCAAGGGGTAAAAGCGAAAATATTTTGAAAATTTGGGGGTGATTTTGAATGTTATTGAATGTTTGGGGTTAAAATGTAAACTTAAAACTTAGAATAAAGACCCTGCCTCTGTCGAGAGGCTAGCTAGGTCTTTTGGGCGATTCAGACGGCATCCAAAAAAAGGAGGAAGAAGGAAGAAGGAAGAAGAAAGAAGGAATAGAGAGAACCCACCAGCAATCGCCGTCGCATCTATCGCCATCGCCGTCGCACCCGTCGCCATTGCCATCTCAGATTCATTTGGTTGGGTGGGTTTCTTACGCAGCTTAAGGTTTTCTTCTTTTTCTTTTAATAAGCTGCTGTGTTGTTAATTAGATAATAGGTATATGGGTAATATTGGGGTGGGGATGGCTGTATAACCCTTTTGTTTCTATGGTATTCTGTTACATCATCTATTATGCAGAATTTCATCATCTGTTAGACATGCAAAAATAAAAGATTGCATTAACACAGAATTCCAACTGATTCATTTTATGCCCTAATATTCTCATCTGTTTTAGTGTGTCTGATTTTGAATGTTTTTGGATTTAATTGTGTTCTGTATATTGTCTTTCTTGAAATTAATCAACTTTGATTTCAATTTTTAGGGCAAACCCAATCCTATTTAACTCAGATAATTAAAATGAAGAAACCTCGAAGCACAATCTCCACATCAAGCAAAATAAAGTTCGAAGAACCCGAATCTTCGTCTTCATCCGAAGATGTAAGTAATCAAAAGTAAATTTTTTTTATTGCTATTATAATTCTTATTGTTGTGAAGGAGAATCAATTTTTGCATTTGATTTTCATTCTTTTTTTTATTTATAATAGGAGGAGGAGATAGAGCAGGAGCTCGCAGATGTGACATTTGGAGAACTGCAAAAGGCACGCTCAAACGGGTCACATTTAGTGCACCCAAAGCCCAAAGAAGAGAAGAAAGGTGGCCGGGCGAACAAGAACCGGTAATTTGAGCATACATTAGATTGTTTCCCATTGGTTTTCGTTGGGTTTTTCGTAATGCAATTGAAGAGCTGAATATGTGTGTGTATGTTTGCTTTTGAAGGCCAATGGAGGTTAGTTGCAAGAAGCCTGTTACAAGATTTCGAGAGATCATTCAAGGTTCGAAAAAAGTGAGCTTTTGATATAAAGATGTTCTGCATTATGATTTTATGACTTAATTAAGATTCAACCTTATTTGTGGTACGCCTTTCTGTTTTCCTATTGGGTTCCAAAGGTTTTCAAGAGAACATATTGATAACTTAAATAGTTTACTATGACAAAAATTGACGATTATGGTTTTTAGTATTTGATGTGGATTTTATTCTTAGGATTCATTTCTCCTAGAGGTCTTTGTGTATAAAAGTTATGTTAAAGTGAGAAAGTGGATGAGCAAAGTTGTGAGTAGTCAATCTATGATTAGAGCTAGTTATTTCCATACCTAGGCAATCATCTTATTAAGACAACTAATGGAGTATTGGAGTAAAGCAGAAGGCTTACATGTACTTCGTTTAGTGTAAAGCTTGAACAATTCAATCAGTGTACTTTGGTTGAATTTTATTCTTGCTATGCTCAGGTGGTACGTGACCCACGTTTTGAATCTTTATGTGGAACACTGGATGTTGACGGGTAGGCTTCTTTCTCTCTCCCCCCCCATTTGTGGTGTGTGTATATATTACTTTATTTGGGCTTCTCTCTTTTTATGAAAGATGAGTTGCTACTTCTGGCTTCAACAAAATTTATGTTACTTAGAAAATAAAAAAGATAACCTGCATTCAACAGGTTCAGGAAGAGATATGACTTTCTATTTGCAAACGAGCTTCCTGCCGAGAGAGAGGTAAAATTTCTTAAATATGTTATATGTCTTCAGTTTCATCTCTACATGTTTATTAGTTTTCTCTGATTTTTGTTTTGCATATGACAGGAACTGCAGAAGCAAGTGAAGAAATCCAAGGACCCAGAAGTCATTGAAGAACTAAAGAAACACATATCTTGGATCGTAAGTGCTTGCCTTCAAAAATATATATTTGATAGATTCCCTCATTTATCTTTCCTTGCTATATATTCCTTTTAACTCTATTTTGCTTGAAAGAAAAATTAGAGAAACTGGTTCTGTCACTATTCAGTTTTCTTCATTGTTGTGTCTTTTCAGGATAAACAGCTCAAATCTGAGTCAGCCAAGCGCACTGAAGCTGCTATACTGGCCAAGCACAAGCAAAAAGAGAGAGAAGCAGCAAAGCAAGGGAAACAACCCTTTTTTTCTTAAGAAATGTAATACTCTCTTGCTCTCTCTCCATCTGTGTGTGCATGTGCATGTGTGTTTTGTTTCAATGGTCTTATATTTCCGGATAGTACTTGGCAGATGCAAGAAAAAGCAAAATATTTTAGATCTCCCAATTTTAGATTCATTATACGAGGAATTCTAGACCCCTTGACAAGAGAACCCCAAGATCTTATCATCTGATTATTCGAATCCCAATTGTACGTTTTTAACTTTCTTAATTATTTGCAGCTGAGATCCGAAAGAAACGAATTATGGAAAAGTATAAACAACTCAAGGTACAAATTTTCGTTTGTCAGGATGTTCAAAATACCTTGTTGGGACTAGTACTTAGTCATCATGGCTTGGCAACTAACGTAATTTTTTTTAAATGATCAGGGATCTGGCAAGCTTGAAGCCTTCATCGAGAAAAGGCGCAGGAAGAATGCTGCAAAGGACCACAGATACATGCCATACTGTAGGCCTGACAACACTGAGCAACAAATTTAATGACTTCACTTGGTTCTGGAGAAGCAGAGTAAACTTTCTTATTAGCTGAGTGGCATTGGGAGACTACTGGGTAGTGACATGGTGAGTTTGCTTGGAAAGCTGCAAATTTCAGTAAATTTTGAAGAAAAGCACCCAAAAGAATAATTTTTTTCACTATTTGGAATTTAGTTGTCAAATTTGGATGTGGGTGGCAGGGTGCCAAAGAGTAATTCAAATGATCTTTTTATCATTCGTAGCTGCTATATGCTCACTATTTCATTCCTTAAAATGCAATGCACTTTCCCAGGAAGCTTTCTAAAGCTCGTATGAGTAAACCACGTCCACAGGATAATATGTCATTTACACATAATATATAAACACATGCACTTTCATTAGCACACCACAATCCTTGTATAACCAAGGTAATCATAATCATCAATAACATCACAATCACAATTCTTTTATTTTATTTAAAGAACTTTTTCGATCACCACCTGTGACCACACCAAAACTCTTTATTTCAAAGTAGTTTTCACACGTCAATTGTTTGACAGATAGAAGAGAGAATACTATGAACCTCTAATCTATAACACTACAAAACACCATAGTAGTGTTCACTCATGATTACACGCCAGTCATGAGTACTAGATGGCGCCAGACTAGAGCTCTAACTGTTCTTGGGTCTTGCTCCCTAGGGTCATTTATCCCTCATTATTTGCCACGAGAATGCCCACCTGACAAACTTAGAAGGGATTCAAGGTATTCTCACCTAAATCCATCAACACCAAAACACCAACACCAAAACACCAACGCCAAAACAATATAAAATGTAGTTTCACATTAAACATTGTTTTATAGCCAAATACACCAATCACAGCAATATATATTTATTATATATATTTATGTGGTTATTCACGAATGAATTTCCACCATACATCCACAACATATGTTATATGGTTAAATACCAAAATCTCCAATAATAATAATTAATTCAAAACAAAATAGATTTCAATTACCGCATGAACCCTTGAAGAACAAGTTCATGTGTTTTTAAATCAATTAAAACATTTTATAAAATCACAACCAACATGTTAATTATAGCCATTAACATTATCCAAGGTCACATTATAATAAATATAATAATTCGTGATTTTACTCACGACTCCTAATGGTTTTACTCACCTCTCGTCCAAGCTGCGTCTTCAACAACTTAACGAATCCTCAATCTCAAACCTCAACGAGCAACTCAATCTCCAATAGTACCTAAGCAAAGTACATAACTCAACTTAGCACAAAACTCCAAAATCCAAGATTTCGAATCTAATGACGAAATTGCCCTTTGGATCAACCGGAAATCCAAAGTGATCAAATCTCATCCAACCAACTCCAAAACTGTGACGTATGTGTTGTCAACGTCGAATCATGACCAATAACACCCATTGTCCAAAAGGTCACTATTTGGGTCCCGTGGGTCCCACATGTCTAACCGACACTCCAAAAATCCGCCTTGGGCCCACAATCTCATATTTCAAATCGGATTGCACCAATGGACTCTAAATAGTCCCGACATCACCCTGCAACAATTTGGGCCCAATCCAACGGTCCGATTATTCTACATTACAAGATCGAATGGCGATCGCTCGCCTTAACTTTGAAATATGATAACTTAAGATCGGGACGCCCGATCATCAATTTGTCTGAACCTACAGACTCCTCACAACACCAGCTACAACATAATTAAAATTGGACACGATCCAACGGTCCGATCATCTCCAATCAATGGTCCATATTTGTGAGGCTCCGAATCGTCGATTAAACGACGGAATCTCAACAATTTTAAACATACAAACATGTTCAGTAACTCCAGCACTACATTCTGTCTCTAAAGCCCTAACTCAGAATCGCCACCCAGCGCTGCCACGCGCCGCCACCGCCGGTGGTGGTTTGGGTACTATTCCGGCGACGGATCAACCCTAGAATCGCCGGTCAAGACCTATGCCAAACTGTTCATAATACTGAGTAGAACAACTTTAATTCTTACCTCGAGGTCCAATTCGAAGTGTAAGTGGCTCAAACCGGCGGTTGAAGTTGCTGATTTCACTGTTGACGAGCCAACTTCACGGCGTCGGCCCGCCTTCACTGGACCTCCGATTACTCCGATTCTTCTTGGGTTATGTTCACCAGATAGTAATCTTTCGATCTGGGTTGGTGGTGTCTATCACCTCCACCGTACGCCGCCGTAGCAGCCGCCGGAAATCGCCTCTCTGACGAGCTCTCAAACTTCCGGGTTCAAATGCAAATTATGAATTCCAACAGTGCCCCTCTGAAATTTATAGGCAAAGTCTGTGTTTGCAATTTAGTCCCTGAAACTTCGAACGAGTATAACTTCTTCGTTTCAACTCGGATTCACGAACCGTTTGCGCCTACACGTTCGTGAGATCAATCTCGATTTTTCAAATCAAAAATCATAATTTTCTCGCTTCAATTTCTTGTACTTCCTTTGTAAAATCATAAACTTAATCATACGGGTATTTTGTCCCAATTAGAGGTTAAGTCACTTAATTCCAATATTTTTACATCAAACCAAATTCATACAACATCCAAATACTCACACGACTTAATAACATTTTCCACAAAAATAATAAAACCAAATATTATTTTTGAGGGTATTACATGGACATCGTTGCGAACCTTCAATATGCGAAACCCAGGTAGTTGGATCGTTGTCGTCCTTGAAATCTGAGCGACAACGTCACAAACCCAGATGCTGAATATGCCATTACGTATCTGACAACGCGCAGATCTCATCCTCAAACTATATATATGAATATGAATTGGGGACGGGTGAAGAGAATTTCAAGAAATGAGGAGGAACAATAGCCAAAATGAAGAACCAAAAGTCAATTGACCTTTTTTTAAAAATCCTGTAAAAGGTCACTTTGGCTTAAAATACCACCCTTGTTACAATGTCACTATTCAAAAAAGGTTTTTTTTATTTATTTTAAACCCAAAAACACATAGTGGGTTTAGCCAAAAGCTAAGATCAGTAACCTCAATTAAAACTAATCTTAATTAAGAATGAATCTAAAATTTCCTATAAATTATATGGTTTTCTGTTTGCAGGGAAATAATAAGGTGTATGGAAATGATTGCTAGGAGAGTAGTTAAGGAGTTAATATTCATGTTAATCACTGTGACTATGATTATTCAATCACTCTCAATGGTTGTAGAAAATGATGACCCTTTTCATTATTCTCCACATTCCTATCATATTTTCTCCTCACTCACTTCTCGTAGTTTAGATTTTTATTAATGGGAGCCAAAGTCTTTCGTTTCCCGTGTTTCTTCCATGCAACACTTCTATTATGTGTTTCTTGAAAAACCACCTCAAGTGCTTTTGAACCCCAACAAAGCACTCCTAGATTATTTTCCAACATCATGTTTTTAAAAGACACAAGTGTTTATACTAATTTAAAACAGCTTTTGGCAGCTCCAAAAACACTCCCAAACTTCCTAAATTATGTGAATCATTCTTCATCGTTAAGGTTTTGCATCCTAAAACTAAGGTGGATATTAATTAACAGGTGTTAATCATGTTAATCATGTTTTAGCCACAACAACCCGGCCTAATTAGAGCTTGTCCATTGATTGTTCATTGGCTTAATCTATTTGACTCCAGTATTAAAATCAAATCTAAGATAAAATGTTTTCATTTTTCTTCCCTTCGGATAATCCACTAATTTTTTAAGTGCAGTCCCAACTCAATTCCCACGTGCTAATTAAAAAAAACGTGAAATTCGTGTTCCCAATTATTTTACTCCCGAAAAGAAACACACACATGTTGTATTCTCACAAATCACCTGAAGGTTTTCGCTTCCAGTACACGTGGCAGTACGTGGTAGGGCTTTCAGAATATTGTGAACGCACATGCTGTATTTGATCAAAGCTGATAGCTAAGTGTGGATCCCACAAACAAAATTAGACTTTAAAAACAATACTAATTTGTGTTCAATTTTACATTGCAAACAAATTACGTAACAAAAATGTGATTTTCTTCTAAAATTGATCACATTAATGTTAAATGAAGAACAAACGAACTTGTTTTAGTCAAGTACAAAGCTACAATTTTGTCTAAAAAAATAAAATAATACGCAATTTGCCTGAAAATAAATTGGGCTCAAGCGCTATGAGCATTTCCAGAATCCGATGAATGATCAGTGGCAAAATCCATCATCCTCATCCAGTGTTGGATTTCGTCTTCTCCAATAATTTCCCAGAATTCCTTTTCCTTTTCCTTTTCCTTCCCAATCTCAGTCATTTCAATCTCCCGAGAAAATTCGTTGTTTGTCTCTTGCTCTGTAACTACCTGCTGGGGCTGTGCTGGCTGTGCTGAATTGGTTTCCTGGTTCAACAATGTGGTGTCGGGAAATGGAAAGTTGAGCTTTGCTCTGGGTCCGCGGAACTCAATCGCGGCCTTGTCGTAGGCTCGGGCAGCCTCCTCCGCCGTCGTGAATGTGCCGAGCCAGACCCGAGTCGCCCGTCTCGGGTCTCGAATCTCCGCAGCCCATTTACCCCAAGGCCTCTGCCTCACTCCCCTGTAGTTCTTCTTCACCCTTTTCTTGGGCCCCTTTTTGTTATTGTTTGCCTTTTCCTCCTGCGCTGGTGGCGGGAAAAAATTACACCCGAGACAGCCTTTGATTTTGCACACGTTGCAGGTATCCAAATCGGACGGTGTCGAATAGGGGGTCGCTGTAGCAGCTACTGCCAGTTGCGCCCGGGTAGGAAGTGGCGGCGTATTCGTGAGATTTGGTCCCCACAGGGAGAAGGGAATTGAAGTCCATGGAGGCGGCGGTGGCGGTGCCAGCGACGACGTTGCGAAGCGCGGAGACGATGACGCTGAGCTCTTGGTCTTGGGTGAGGCGGTGAGGCCGCAGCGGCATCGAAGGCTCAGCCGGGTGGATGGGATGAGGCTCGTTGAGCTTGGGTCGCTTGTAGGAGGATCGCATGTTGTCGTTGTAAGAGGAGAGGAGAGAAGGAGATAGTGTTGTGTGTAGTGGGAAAGTGTTTGAAATTTTTTGGGTTGGAGTGGAGAGAGAGAGAGTGGTGGGCGTTTATATACGAAGGGGTAGGGTGATGTAGACAACAGCTGTAACACCGTTTAAACACGCGGTGTGGTCACACACGTGGGGAATTTTGTGAGTTGTGTGGAGGAAAGTGGAAGTGTGTGGAGGAAAGTAGAAGTGTACAAGTGTCCGAGCTGGACAGACTGTCTCTTGGATTAACGGTGGACTGACGCTCACACGCTCTGTTTTAACAGCGGAAGGTAACCTGGGCTTTAAGATATTTAAGGATAAGGACACGTGGCAGCTTGAGAAGTAGACGGGTTCCACTAGGGGACAGGGTTGGAGTTTCCTTTTGCTTAAAGACCGACGTATACGTTAGTGATTACATCATCATCGCAGACAAATGAAAATCCTCCTGACTTGTTGTCCCTTGCTCGATTACGAGAATGATCTTATTCAACAGTACTTGAGTCAACATGGAAACTTCGGAAGTTTTATAGAACACTGCTTAAACTTCTTCATAGAACATAGCTTGATTATTTTTTATACAAAAATTACAAATATAATGAAATGTAAACCAAAGAAAATTGAGTAAAACTCAAAGATATTTGATTGATAATAAATTAAATTATCACAAATGCAACGATACGAGTTGGTTTAAATTAAAAATTAAAAGAAATACTAAAACAGTATGAAACTTTAGGTTCCATAATATTTCTAAATTTAGCTAATAAAAATTGTAGCTAAAATCATAGTAAGAAAATAATATCCTAATAGATAACTTATTAATATAAAATAAAACATATGCTTAATATCAATTTATATAAACAGAAAACTTTGTTATTTTTGAAGTTACAACAAATTATTTCTGTTTTTGTTTTGGAAAATAACAAACTTATTACGTGTAAGCCTAAAATATTAGAAAACCCAACCCTATAGAAACTCTGTAAAAAATATTTTTCCGAACCCCATTTTCAAAAATAAAAGAACACTAAAAAAACATATAATTTACAACATTGTCACCAACTTTTCATAAGAAAAACTCATAATGAAGCCCATCCCACATTTTATTAAAAATAAACCAAATTAAGATAATTGGTGAGCTTTTAACTTCTTTTAAATTACAAAACTACCATTAATTTCTTAAAACAAACCCAATCCCAAAACCTCATAAAAAATCCCGAAACACTCAATAGGGCATCAAAAGTAATTTAATAATCAAAATTAAATTCAATATGGCAAACTGTCCATTTTTTGGGTTTGTTTATAGAAATTAAATGGTGTATGATTTATTTATAATTTAAGAGCTAAGAATGAGTATTTGACTAAATATATCAAATAAAAACTAAATTTCATCCGAATTAAAAAACAAAACAAAAAATCCTTAATTAAACAAAGAGACGCCAAACTGCAGCTTGTTTTTTTTCATAAGGGTCATACTATGGTGTACTGCAAGTACAACCAACTAAAAAGTCTTCATTGACCAGTTATTGGACTGCGTTAATACGACGACCTAAGCAACTTTATATACACCTGAAACTTTCAACATGAAAAAAGAAACGCGGTTGTCAACATCAAACAGGCATTTCACACAACACACGGTTAGAAGAAAGCATTAAAGCGCCAGCTAAACTCTCATTCTCTCTCCCTCCACTCGATTCCCAAAGGGTAAGACAGACAGACCCCACCAAAACTGTCAACAGTCATTGTTGAATTGGATTTGCCTCAGAAAGGAAAGTTCTCTCAAAGTACGAAGAAATCTTCAAACTTCCAACCCCGTACACCAAAGTGTGTGTAGGGCCACTCATATTCCTGAGTGTGTCATCCCATACAAGAGGCACACACAAGATTATCTCTCACATTCACACTCGTTTCATTTCTTTCTATTTTTTTAAGGGATATTTACTATTACATAACGAATTGTAATGTTATGTTAAAAAAAGACTTAAATGCTACAATGCCCCCTGGAACATTTGGTCAATTTTTACTTTACTCCATCAAAGTTAAAGTGGCTCACTCTGCCCCTTGACCAAGGTTTCATGTTTCACTTTACCACTTTCCGTCAACGTCATCCAAAATTCCGTTAAAATGCGTGACGTGATAGGGGTATATTGGTCAATTCAACTAGCTGAGATTTTTCCCACAAATATGAGGTTGTGACCTGTTCCCGTGGACCCCACCTCTAACGACTGATCTATGGGCCTACTGATGTGGATTTGTGGAGCCTATCTGTAACAAAATAGCCGAGAGATGGAAAATTGAGATGTGGGGATTTTAGATCTAGGGTTCGAGCAGACGATCGAGAGAGGGTGAGCACTGTGAGTTGGTTTCAAAAACTTGAAGGCAAGAAGAAGCGACGCGACTCGATGACGATGCCTGTTTGGCGAGAAGCAGGAGACGCGCAACCTGTGTACGGTGAGTGATTCTTCTGAAAAGGCACTGTTTTCTGAAAAGGAATCTTGCCATGTGATGTGGAAAAAAATCTTGACCTGATTGTGATGTGCATTATGTACGAATGGATAGTGTTTAGGGCTTTTTATGTTATGTTTTGTCGGGGCAGTGTGGTGTAATGCAATATACCTTTCCTGATGTGGTCCCCTTTTTGTTTTCTATTAGTAGGTGTTGAAAATTGGCTTAGAATGCAGTATACATGTTTGTTGTGTTGCTTCTAATAATTGGCTTAGAATACTATTTTGTCGTTGTTAAAGACACGTTTTTTGTTTGTGTGTAGAGGACAAAGAGTTGGTCACTTTTCAAGTGCATCATGGTGGTAGAATTGTGAAAAACAAACAGAACAAGTGGTGTTATAGTGGAGGGTCTATAGGATATTTGGATTGGTGTAATGTAGAGTATATAAATATGTTAGAGATGTGAGAGCAAGTGAAACTGCTTGGGCACATAGGGAAAGTATCACTTAAAGGAGTAGTAAATGATGACGTAGTGGATATAGGCACGGATGGTGAGCTGTTAAGTTTGTGTGATAAGGTACCACTTTCTTATGAGAGTGGTGGTGATTTATGTACAACACATTGAAGAGGAATATGTTGCAGTGAATGAGGATTGTGAAGAGGTAGGTGTGCCTTTTAATGAGGATATTGGGCCACTGAACAATGATAAAGAGGGGCGGCCTTTTACTAAGAATCATGGGCCTGCTTGCACAGTTGAAGACTGGGATTCAAGTGATGATGATAGGCCCCTGAACAATGAGGACAATGAGGACAGTGAAGACAGTGAAGAAGATAAGGAAGATGACCCTGATTTTGTTGACAATGCTTATGAGCAGAGTGAAAATGAATGCAGAGTTGTTGAAAAAGGATGATAAAGCCTTTAAAATTATGTAGACCACCCTGAAGTAGTTGAAGACCCAAATGCCCATGTAGATGAAGATCGGGAGTCAACTGATGTAGCTAAAAGTGATGTTGAGAGCTTGGATAGTAGCTCATGTGACGAGGATGATGGGAAACAGAAGAAAAGGAAGAGGAAATTGCCTAAAATTCATGAATTTAGGCCGGAAACAGACTTGTGCAACCCTGTGTTTAAGCTGGGTTTAAGATTTGCAACCACTGACCTATTTAGGAAAGAAATTAGGAACTATTCAATTATAAACATGAGGATGATTAAATTCAAATGCAATGATCGTGATAGGGTGAGGGTAGTGTGTGCAGGGAATTGTAACTGGGTTTGTTTTGCTTCAACAGTGAATGGAAGTGAATGGGTTCAAGTGAAGAAGTTGGTTGACGTCCATGATTGTAGGACAGTTGACCACAACTTTCATGCTAACTCAACATGGTTACCTTAGAGATATGCTACTCAACTGTCTAGACTGCATAATTGGGATATGGGGAGTTTTAAGCAGCAGGTACAAGAAGATTTGTCTGTGATAGCTTCTAAATCCCAAATATATAGGGCAAGGCAGAAGGCAACATCCATAACTGAGGGGACTTATGAAAAGCAGTATGAGTTATTATGAGATTATGCTACTAAACTAAGGAGGACAAATGTGGGTAGCACAGTCATTATCAAATGTGAGTTGGAGGGTGAAAGGCCAAGGTTTCATAGGATTTACATTTGCTTGGCTGTAGTTAAACAAGGGTTTTTGCAGGGATGTAGGCCAGTGATAGGATTTGATGCTTGTCATATCAAAGGTCATCACCCTGGACAATTGTTATCTGCTGTTGGTGTGGATCCTAACAATGCCATGTATCCTATTGCTTATGCAGTGGCTGAGGTGGAGAATTATGAGACATGGTCATGGTTTTGTCAATTGTTGGCAGAGGACCTTGGAATTGAAAACAGCACAGGATATGTCTTTATCACAGACAAGCAAAAAGGCTTGATTGAAGCAGTGCATGATAAATTTCCAAACCCTGAGCACAAACACTGCCTCAAACACTTAGAAGCAAATTTTTTGCTTGCTGGTCACAAAGGATTGGTGTTGAAATTGCAAATGGAGAAAATCGCAAGGAGCACAACCATCCCATGGTGGGATGCTGAGATGAAAAAGATGAGAGAGTTGAGCCAAGCTGCATTTGATTGGGTGGCAGCCTTAGATCCATCACAATGGTGTAGAGCTCACTTTAAAACTCATTCCAAGTGTGACATCCTTTTGAATAATATGTGTGAGGCTTTTAATGGTGCCCTTGTAGAAGTCAGAGACAAACCCATTTTAACCATGCTAGAGAGGATTAGATACTATATTATGTTGTTGATGGCAACTAGAAGAGCATCTTGTGAGAGATGGAAACATGACATTGGTCCAAGGATTTTTGGCATTTTGGAGAAAACAAAGAAAGAATCAGCTTGGTGCATTCCAAAGCTTGCTGGGGAGAGTTTATATGAGGTCAAAAACCATGATGGAAGTCAGGTTGTGGTTGATTTGGCAAGGCATAGTTGTTCATGCAGGAGATGGGATATCACTTGGATCCTATGTAAGCATGCTTGTGTTGCCATTGAGCAATTAGTGGAGATCATATTGCTTATTTACATGGTTGTTACAAGAAGGAAGCCTTTATGAGAGCTTACAGTCCAATGGTTCACCCAATGACAAGTGAAGACTTGTGGCCTAAGTGTCATAGTCCTCCTTTGATGCCACCACTTTACCACAAACAACCTGGGAGACCAAGGAAGAAGAGGATGAGGTCAGCTGGTGAACAACCACGCAAATCTAATCCTACAGCCACCAAGTTGCAAAGGTATAACTTGGAAACCAAGTGTTCACTTTGTAGACAAGAATGCCATAATAAGAGGAGCTGCCCTAAGGCAAAAGAAGACAGTAGCAGTTCAGGTTTGTTTCTTCCCAAAAACCATCGGCAATACTTATTTGTTTTCGATCTTTATGGTTTATTTTCAAGTGATTCTCTTCTTATGTTAGGTCCCATCTAAACCAAAGGTGAAGAAAACAATTGACACGACATCAACCAAAAGGGTTACAAGACAATCAAGAGCCTAGCAACCTACAAGTGACTTTCCTTTTATACATATTTAGAGGAAGAGTTATGGGATGTAGTTGATGTAAATTGCTTTGTGCTTGAATGTATAGGTCAGAAGAAGGTTGGAAACTGGCAAGTGTTCTCAAACTGCCCAATGTTCTGAAACAACCCAACCTTCTGAAATTGCCCCAACTTCTGAAACTTCCCAAGCTTCTGAAACTTTCTCAAACTGCCTCACCTTCTGAAACTACCCCAGCTTCTCAAACTGCCAAAAAAAAGATGTTCAAGTCTCCTGCAAAGAGGATTAAATTTACCAAAAGGAATGATGGTTCTCAAACCGTGCAAGGATCTCAATTTGTGCAAGGAAGTGAATCTGTGCAAGCTTGTCCAGCTTCTCAAACTAGCCAATGTTCTCAACCTGCCCAAACTTCTCAAACTATGCATGGATCTCAACCAAGTGCAAGCTCATCACACCCTTTTGCCAGTGGTACAATCAAAAAGAGGTTCAAATCTCCTGCCAAACGGATGAAATTTACCAATTGAAAGGATTTTTGGACGGTTATTAGCCTTGGAGATTCTAATGATGTGCAAATGTTATGTGTTTTCTTAAAATGCCTCTTATGAACACCTTTTCATTCCACTGTTATTAATGCCTCTTATGAACACCTTTTCATTCCACTGTTATTTTGCAAGTCCAACTGTTAAGGACAAGTGTTAAGGACAACCCTTTCAAATGGGGCTTTTCATTGAACTATTATTTTGCAAGTCCAACTGTTAAGGACAAACCTTTCAATAGTATCAAGTATTGGTGTTCATTTTGATCTTAGGTCCTGATTGAAAGTAATGTAATAAACTGTGAGGAGTTGATGGATATTATAACATGTAATGATTAGATCAGTGTTATAAAATGTTTCCAGCTTGGTGCAATTTTGATGTTATAAACTGGTAAGTGTTGGAGGTACTGTTGTTTTGGTAATGCTTTTGATACCATTACACAAGTACCAAAACCCAAAAACTGACTCTCACATTGTTTTCAAAAACCACATTCATTAGATAAGTACCAATATATTGTTCCATACAGTTGCAAAATCAAACCATGTTCCTCCATCATTACATACATACCATACATGATATTTTACATACCAGTTGCAAAATACAGACTTCTAAAATCTGCCTAATTCCTCCATTGCAATGCCCACATTTTATGGCAACTTTTACAGAAAGTGCCAAACCAACAGAAACATTACCCAGGAAAGAATAAGCCAACCCATTAACTTTCTTTCTCTTGATTGACGACGCCCAACGTCCTTTTCAAGTTCCTTCAGTCTTCTTAGTAGCCAACTCACCAAAGCCTTCTCTCTAGGTGGAAATTCAACATCCACCCCAAACAAAAAAACCCACATCCTTTTTTCCTCCTCTGCATCAACCATTAATTGCAATTAATAAAAAAACATTAACCCAATTAACAGACTTTGAACAACAAAACTTACCCCTGATGAGTTTGGACAAACATGGAGTCTTCGAAGTGGGTTGGCCTTAGTCCACGAAGTTTGTAAGCGAGCACCACTAGAAAAACGCTCAACAGGGACCCTTTTATTGGATACTAAAATAAAAACAGTATCTATAGAATGTTATTAGGGACTGATAATAGAAATAGTCTCTATAAAATGATAAAAGGGACTGATTCAATAATTTCCATGACTAATAATTTTAAAAACACTGAAATCCGTGCCTTCAGGATTAAAGAAATTATATATAATACTTTCATTTCAGATATATATTAGAAAATAAGGCACTGACAAATTAATCAGTGCCTCAGTCTCTGCCATTTCCAGTAGTTAGCACGAATCAACACAAAAACTTAATTAAAATTTTAAAAATATATAAATAAATGACTCATTATACCAACTAAAGTGAAATTGTACGTATACCAAAATGGCTTTCCTCCTTTTTCTCCTCCCAAGATTCCTACCTCTCTCTGCTTACTCTCTTTCTCTTCAATTATTATTTTCTTAACCACAATCTCGTTTGACTTCCCAAGATTGCTATTGTTTCCTCCTTTTTCTCCTCTTTTCCTTTCATTACTCTCTCTCTCTCTCTCTCTCTCTCTCTCTTATATTTTCTTAACAACTCTCTTGAAACTTCTCTTTTTCTCTCCTTCAAATCTATATGCACCCCTTTTGTATATTCTTGTTTTCTTCTAATTCTCGTATTTTTCTTGGTATTGTGTTGTGTCTGGATTTCTTGGTCTAGTTTTCAATTTAATTCTTGGTATTGTGTTTGTAAATCTAACGCATTGTCTGGTTTGGGCTAGATATGTGTTGTTTCTTTTACAAATATTTCATTTGAATGTGTTTTGCTTAGCGACTCATGGTTTTTGTTTGACTGGTTATAGAAATAAAACGTATGGGACAAGTTCTTGCTGTTGTTGATGGCATATTGAATCTGTTTGAAAGGTAGTTTAATGAAATTTCTCTTGTTCATCAATGAATTCACTCTCTGTCAAAATCATAAATTTCTTTGTATTTTTTTAGTGGGTATTTGTGTTTCTGAATTTTGAGGATTTAATTGTGTTTATGTTTATGGTAGTGCAGATGCGGTTGATAGGCTTAATGCTCTCGGGGGCAGAGGTGAATTTCTACTCATTTTTCAACACTAATTTTCTTTTCTTTTTTGAAATGGTCAATTTTTAGTCCTAAATCTAGATATTTATTGCTTTTCAGGTAGATGAGCTCTCTCCTTCAGTTCAACATGCAAAGACTCTTCTAGTGTATCTCCATAATCCGTGGTCGGAAAATATACTTCTTGGGGAGGAGGTTCTCTCAGCTCTGACGGAGTACAAGGTTTACAAGAGTGACGGTTTGCAAACCGAACGGGAAAAAGAAAACCAATGAATGGTTTAAAGAACCTATGTTTAAACATATTGAAACAACTTTGACCCAATAAAAAACATATTAAAACAACAAAATGGCTATGGGACAATCAGATATTAAAAATAATAATTAAAAAAAAGTTTTAGTTTTTAGGGACTGATAAGTATTCTGTATCTTTTAATTCTATTAGGCACGGATGTATTTAGAATGCATGTATGTGTATTGGTTAGACAGAATGTGGGACCCATTGGGAAAATAAGTCACGGAAATTTGCAATTTGTGCCATATTAGCAATAGACGACCCCTATAAAAGACACTGTTATAAGTTAGTACCTATTACTATATTAGGCACTGTTTTCAGTCCCTAAAGAATGCAAAAGGGACTGATTACCCTCAGTCTCTTTTAGTCATTTTTTTAGTAGTGGAGCTATCTTCCCACAATAGCAATGCGGTGCCGCCACATCCAACTCTTCCCCTCTGTTAATTATTTCACGCTTCATCTTCAATTTTCGTGGAAACCCAACCTTTGATTTCTAGGGTTTTATCTTCTTCTATGGGAGGAGGAAGCCAATTTAGGGTTTCTTGACTATTATCCCCAATCTCAATTTTCCATCTCTTGGCCATTTTGTTTCAGATAGGGTCCATAAATCCACATCAGCAGTTTTAGCTAGATTAGTCATTAGAGGTAGGGTCCACAGGAATAGGTCACAACCTCAGATTGGTGGGAAAAATCTCAGCTTAGTTGAATTGACCAATATACCCCTGCCACGTCAGCATTTTAACGGAATTTTGGATGGTGTTGACAGAAAGTGGTAAAGTGAAACACGAAACCTTAGTCAATGAGGCAAAGTGGGTCACTTTAACTTTGAGGGGGTAAAGTGAGAATTGACCAATGTTTCAGGGGGCACTGTAACATTTAAGCCTAAAAAAACTATAAGAAATGGACTTTAGAAACATACCCAAAGCCAAACATAACAAAAAAAAACATTTTTACTTTTTTTAAATTACAAAACTGTCATTGATTTCTTAAAACAAACTCAACCCAAAACCTCATATAAAAGCCTAAAACACTCAATAGGGCATTAAAGTAATTTAATAATCAAAATTTAATTCAATAGAGCTAGCTGTCATTTTTGGGGTTTTTTTTTTGTTTATAGAAATTAAATAGTGTAAGGTTTATCTATATTATTAGTGCTAAGAATGAGTATATGATTAAATATCTTTCTTTTAAAAAAAATCATTTTTAACTAAACAATAAGAGAATTATAATGATTAAAATCTAAATAAGAGAGTAAAAGAAGAATAAGTAAACAATGTAAGAGATGAAGACAAAGATAGTGAAGCACTAGGACACCGATTTCACCTAGCTAATCCCACCCAAATCCTTCTATCTTGTTAATCCTAATTACCTAACATGTTGATAATCCTTTTCCCTTACCTCACCAATACTCTCTTCCAAGTTATACTAGTTATATTCCTTACCATCAACTTACTCTATTCCTAGTTATGGATTTAGATAGCTAAGAACCCATTAAGATTTGTGCAAAACATTGAAGACTACACAAACCACAACCTAATCTTCTAAGTCGGCTATGTAATTTATGGTACTTGTTATTGTTACAAGAAGCTATTTACTAGGAATCTTATTCCGGTCTCAACCTAATTCTTCCAATCTTGCAATTAGTGGCCAATTAATTGAAAGCATTAAGAATGGTAACAAGCACTCAACATGTATAGATAAAGAAAATTAACAATATCAAAGAATTTCAGTATTCATAGCTAGGCTACATCATAACCCTAGTAAAAGAAATTAGTTCATGAAGGACTTATTGAGAATCATGATGGTTGATGAGGACATGGAAGACATTGAATTCTCCAAATAGAAAGCCAAGGTTGCGCAAGCTCTCTTTGTATTCTCCTTTGAGTATTTCGGCTATGAGTATGAATGTGTGAAATTTGATGGTGGAGGATGGAGGATCCTTTGATCAATGACAGAAACTCCCTATCTATAATACTCCTAGAAATCCTACTTCTCTAAGGTATAATTGCAATTGTTATAAAAATAGGATTACTTCTAATATAAGGTCTTCTTTATTTCTCATTGTTTGACTTGGTAAGACTTGAACCATCTTGAACTAGGAAATTTGACAACATTCCTTGCGACAAAAGGAATAACTTGACTTCTTTTTAATTAATCTCCAATCTTCATCTTCTTGCTTCTTTTTACCTCAATTTCTCATATTTCACAATTCCTTCACAAATCTCCAAAAACCAATTAAAACAACCAATTTAATCCGAGGAAATTAACACATAAATAAGCAAAGGATCCATAAAATATATATATAAAAAAAATATAGGCTTATCATTTGGTAACACATGTGTATGATTGATAGTTTTTCTACAACATGGTCTAATTTTAAAGCATGATGTCACACACACATTGACGGATCCATTAAAGGTCCAATGAAGATCATGTTCTTTCCGATCTTAGATTTTCATAAAATTTTGTGTTGGATGGGGGCAAGCTATTTGATAAAATGCTCCAAAGAAGATTGAGGCCGGGCAAGGGGTGCAACCTCTACCCCTCTACTTATGTTATTCTTATTGTTCTCTGGACTCACTTTGTACAATTTGGTGCTCGTTATCAATGTCAATCATGATT
The DNA here is from genome assembly GCA_018703695.1 of Prunus fruticosa. Lineage (NCBI taxonomy): Eukaryota > Viridiplantae > Streptophyta > Magnoliopsida > Rosales > Rosaceae > Prunus > Prunus fruticosa. The sequence goes on from CM031924.1 coordinate 32,858,576, forward strand.
GAGATTTCCCTTTGTCTAAAAGCTGCAATTTAATCAGATGGCTACACTCAATTTTGATCAAGTTTGGTAACGGACGCCAACACATGTCATGTGTATGATTGAAGCACGATGTCACACACACACTGACGGATCCATTAAAGGTCTAGTGAAGATCTTGTTCTTTACAGTCACAAATTTTCATGAAACTTTGTATTGGATGGGGGCAAGCTATTTGATAAAATGCCTCAAAGAAGAGTAAGGCCGGGCAAGGGGGCAACCTCTACCCCTACCCCTCTACTTATGTTATTGTTATTGTTCTCTGGACTCACTCTTCTCATTTTTCTTATTGTGTCATGCAATAGAGGAATTAGGTAGAAGATGTAGAGTTTGTATTATCTAATTTGTACATTGATATGTTTATGTGATGTGTGTTTTTTTTTCTTTCTACATTTAAGAGTCAATTGTTCTTCACTATTAGTAATTTTTGTCCTAAAAAGAAAATTCATGAATCTCTACACATATGAAATTTGGCCTTCAAAAAAAAAAAAATTCAACTAGTGAAATGTTGTGTGTTCGACTCTCTCTTCCCACACTATTGCTTGTAAAGAAAAAAGAACGAAAAAAACTTACGGATTCATAACAGGGGCTGAAAGGTATTTTATATGGTAGCAAGAGTACTGCTCATGAGTTACTGGCATGTTAAAAAGACCAACTGAATTGGGTCTGGTCTGGACTGCAGTCGAAGAGCATCTCTGATGTTAGTGGCCTTGTCGGCTATGGATTAGACATTTAGGTCCCTGAACGGTATTGGGAAATCAGTGTATAAAACTCGCTTCCCATCAAATCCCATGTCCCCTTGGAATCAAAGCATCTAACACATTTTCTGCACACCATTCACAATCTGCAATGAACAGAGAAGGTTTTTTCTTTCCGGTAACATAATATAGGAGTAATTTTTTCGGCATTCTCATCGCCCACCACATTCTTTCCGGTCTATAACTTGTGTCGATTAGTAACACCAGGGTTATTGCGTAACACTTTCCATTCCATAAAATGTCTCCATATTTCCATTCCCTGGATGTAGGCATATCCTTGCATGACTTGATCTGAAGGAAATGGAAGATGTTAATTAGATGGACTGCAACTTGAGCTTAAAATGGCTCATGGGGATCAATGTGTGACTTGGGATGTTAAATTATACTCTTCAAAATAGTGAATTTGTGAAGTTCATTGGCATTTTAAGGCCAGTTTTCCTTTGTAGAAAATGGAGTGTCAGAACAAACCCCATACACTGAAGATCCTTAACTTTTGGAGCAATATTAGCTTAAACACAAGATAACAGCTTCAGTTGCTAAAAGCTAGAACATATTTGAATCTTCAAGACGTATAATCTGAACCCCATTGCATGGATCTGAATCCAGCTACACATAGACACCTTAAACTGTTCTAGTCAGATATAGACTCAGGCAAATAATACAACCGCACTACAAAAATTTCTAACTAGTTCATTCCAGTTCCACAGAGATGATATCAACAATACCTGATTCCTTTTTCTCCCACACGGCGTAATCCTTTCCAGATGTTGCAATTTTGAAGGCTGGAGGCACTAGCTTCCCAATGTCAAGCCTTGGACCAATCTTGACTATGATTTTCTCATCGATGGAAGCTACAGAGACGTCTGCATCAGCTGATAGAATGCGCAAGGCACTGTCGGTGAGGCAAATTAGATCCCGTTCCTGGATCTGATTGCAGCGAGTTTAGTGAACTCCTCTTTCAGACCCCAGTCAAAGTGTTGGAAATTGGCTCAAATGTAGAAGAATTTTGGAGTTGCCCATTTGAGTCAAAGTTAGTTGCCCATATGAGTAAATGTTGGCTTACTATGAGGTCAAAAATGGTGGATTGTTTGGTAGCCATCCATTGGTAAGTTTGGTAGCCAACATATGAATAGTTGAAGCTTGCATTCACACTCATGCATCTTTGGCTATAAATTGGAAGCAAATGGTCTCATTTGTAGCATCCCACCAAGTGTTGAGTAGAAGAGAAAAATAGCAAGAAAGGCATCTTGCCAAAGAGAGAAACATTTCTCTCTAATTGTTCTTTGCTTTGTATCATTGTTTTCTCTTCAATTGTTGTGAGAGTGAGACTTGGGTGTATTTGGGGCTTTGGGTTTTCTTGAGTGGTAAACACTTTGTATACTCTCTTTGAATATAGTGAATTACTCCGTCGTCTCCAAACTGGATGTAGGCATTGCCGAACCAGTATAAATCTTGGTGTTCTTGTTGGTGTTGTTTTGTGTTCCATTTATCTCCTGCCAGTTGTTATTTATTTTTCACTCATATTTGGTTGACGCTTCCGCACAACAAGTGGTATCAGAGCTCCAGTTTTCGACTGGGTTTCGTAGGAGTGAAAAATTCGTCCAAGCTACAGTTCCGTGAATAGTGTCGGTGCTACAGTTCTCGTGAACAGTGCTGTATTTGTGAACAGTGCCGGATTTGATGGCTGGAGATAAAGACGAACTTGTGAAGGAGAAGGAGTCGACATCGTCTTCGTCGACATCCAATAGACATCCAATCGCTACTACAAGGTTAGAGGTTGATAAATTCAATGGCTCTAATAATTTTGGTATGTGGCAATGTGAAGTTATGGATGTGTTGTATCAACAAGAGTTGGATATTGTTTTGGAGAATAAACCCGAAGAAATTGATGATAAGCAGTGGAAGAGACTTAATCTTCATGCTTGTGGCTCTATTCGATCATTCCTTGATAAGGAGTTGAAATACCCGTATATGAAGGAAACTTCTGCTAAGGAGTTATGGACAAAATTGGAGGAGAAGTATATGACCAAGAGCGCAGAAAATCGGCTCTTCTTGAAGAAGCGACTCTTTCGATTTCAATATCGTTCAGGTATTTCTATGCACGAACACCTCAATGATTATAATAAAATACTTGCTGATTTAGCAAACCTTGATGTGAAAATTCCTGACGAGGATAAGGCACTATGTTTGTTAAATTCATTGCCCGATGATTATGATCATTTGACAACTACTTTGTTGTATGGAAAATCGGAGGTGAAACTTGAGGAGGTGTCTGCGGCATTGGTGAATCATGAGTGTCGTAAGAAGGACCAGGAAGACTCACAATTCACAAACCGAGGCACTAGTTGCAAGGGGTCGAAAAGGAGGAAAGGAAAATCTGGAAGCGGGGAAAGTTTCCTGCCATAAATGAATGTGCCTTTTGTCGCCAAAAGGGTCATTGGAAGAAAGATTGCCCCAAATTGAAGAACAAAGAGAAGGAGAAAGCGGATTCTGAAGCAAATGTTGCAAAATCTGGAGATGATGATTTCGAGTTTGCTTTGGCTAGTTCATCTGCGATGGTCATTTCGAGGAGTGGATTTTGGATTCAGGTTGCACCTATCATATGTGTCCCATTCGGGAATGGTTTTCTAGCTTCAAGGAGCTGGATGGTGGAGTTGTTTTGTTGGGCAATAATAATGCTTGCAAAACACAAGGGATAGGCAAAATCTGTTTGAATATGCATGATGGAACAGTCAGAGAGAATTGAGTGATGTTCGGTATGTACCGGATATGAAGAAGAATCTCATCTCATTGGGCGCTTTGGAATCCAAGGGTCTCAAGATCACCATGGATGGTGGAGTTCTTAACGCTGTGTACGGGGCATTGGTGGTGATGAAAGGTACAAGACGAAATAACTTGTATTTCTTGCAGGGGAGTACAATTTATGATGGAGCAGCTGTCATTCAAAGCTGCTGACGCAGATAGCACAGACACCACGGAGTTATGGCATATGCGTCTTGGGCATGCTGGTGAAAAAGCGTTGCAAGGATTGGTGAAGCACGGCTTATTGAAGGGTGCAAAGGCATGCAAATTGGAATTTTGTGAACACTATGTGCTTGGTAAGCAAACTAGAGTGAAATTTGATACCGTTATTCACCACACTAATGGCACTCTAGATTATGTTCACACTGATGTTTGGGGACCTTCCAAGAATGCACCTTGGGGAGGTTTCCATTATTTGGTCTCCGTTGTTGATGACTTCTCTAGAAGAGTATGGGTGTACACCATGAAGCGTAAAGATGAAGTCTTGAAGATATTCCTGAAGTGTAAAAAGATGATTGAAACGCAAAGCGATCGAAAGATCAAGACTCTAGATCAGACAATGATGGTGAATATAGGTCTGATCCTTTCTTGAAAGTTTGTCAAGATGAGGGTATTGTGAGGCACTTTACGGTTAGGGAGACACCGCAACAGAATGGGGTGTCGAGCGCATGAACCGTACTTTGCTTGAGAAAGTTCGGTGTATGTTGTCTAATGCTGGATTAGGCAAGGCGTTTTGGGCTGAGGCTATTAGTTATGCAAGCCATCTCATTAATTTGTTGCCTGCGCTGCGAACGAGGGAAAATACCCATGGAGGTATGGTCTGGTAAACCTTGTACCTGATTACAAGTATTTACACATATTTGGTTGTTCTGCTTACTACCATGTCAGGGAAAGCAAGTTGGATCCAAGAGAAAAGAAAGCTCTGTTTATGGGCTTTAGCACTGGCGTGAAGGGATACCGACTCTGGTGTCCAGACTGAGAAGAAATTTGTTGTAAGCAGAGATGTGACTTTTGATGAGGCTGCTATGGTTAATCAGAACAAGCATGAAGGTGAAATTGAAGCAACCAAGACCATGAGTTGTTCAAAGCAGGTGGAGTTACCTGAAGACTCCAGTTGTTCCAGGAAGGTCTGAATGGTACAGACACTAGTCCTACATTTGATTCTGACAATGAGGACAAGGATGATGAAGAGGAGGCACCTACCCAAGAGCCTCCACAGCAACAAAATTGGGTGTATGCCAAGGAGATGGAATCCTTGGGAAAAGACAATGTAAGATTCAAAGCCAGATTGGTAGCAAAAGGCTATGCTCAGAAGAAAGGCATAGACTACAATGAGGTATTTTCTCCTGTAGTAAAACATTCTTCTATTCGTATTTTGTTGGCTTTGGTTGTGCAATTTGACTTTGAGTTGGCTCAACTTGATGTCAAGACTGCTTTCTTACATGGTGATTTGGAGATATATATGTCTCAGCCAGAAGGTTTTAGTGTTGCTGGAAAGGAAAATTGGGTTTGCAAATTGCAGAAATCATTGTATGGCTTGAAGCAGTCTCCAAGACAATGGTACAAGCAATTTGATAGGTTGGAGAAGCCAGTTTCGTTGTTCAAGTTTAAGCGTTGCTTGGACTTGATTGGAATTTGTAAAATTTGTTGATTGCCCCTTGGGGGATTGGGAGACGACCATTGGGAGTGTTACTATGAGAGTTTGTTACATGTTGAGCCAAGGTGGAGATTGTTGGAAATTGGCTCAAATGTAGAAGAATTTTGGAGTTACCCATGTGAGTCAAAGTTAGTTGCCCATGTGAGTAAATGTTGGCTTACTATGAGGTCAAAAATGGTGGATTGTTCGGTAGCCATCCATTGGTAAGTTTGGTAGCCAACATATGAATAGTTGAAGCTTGCATTCACACTCATGCATCTTTGGCTATAAATTGGAAGCAAATGGTCTCATTTGTAGCATCCCACCAAGTGTTGAGTAGAAGAGAAAAATAGCAAGAAAGGCATCTTGCCAAAGAGAGAAACATTTCTCTCTAATTGTTCTTTGCTTTGTATCATTATTTTCTCTTCAATTGTTGTGAGAGTGAGACTTGGGTGTATTTGGGGCTTTGGGTTTTCTTGAGTGATAAACACTTTGTATACTCTCTTTGAATATAGTGAATTACTCCGTCGTCTCCAAACTGGATGTAGGCATTGCCGAACCAGTATAAATCTTGGTGTTCTTGTTGGTGTTGTTTTGTGTTCCATTTATCTCCTGCCAGTTGTTGTTTATTTTTCACTCATATTTGGTTGACGCTTCCGCACAACACAAAGAAGTGGTCATAAAACTGTGACAAAGATAATCAGATAAACAAAGTTGAAGTATGGGCCATAACCATCAAGTCTAAATAGGTTCACTAGGGAAACAGAAATACCTCAAATACTAGGCGGTGAGAAAATGCTTAATCTGGCAACGATATCACATTATTTCATATTTATATGTATTGGAAAGCAAGTTCATGCTGAGTCTTCACCTAATTTATCCGAAGTCAAATGAACTTTTCTGTCCATACATCCTGAATCTAATAAATACCATAATGAGAATTCCAGGACATCCTGAATCTCCACTTACGAAAAAGAGTAAATTGAATTCCAAGAACTTACAATTGATGTGAACCCTGGATGAGTAAGAATGTAGGCATATCCGTGCATGACCTTATCCGAGAGCTCCACCCACTGAACCCAATTTCAGTCTTTAATCAATTCATCCAATCCGAATGCTCTTTAAGGACTTCTGTGTTTTTGTGGTCAGTATCAGGAGCAGCATTGTAGTCAGCTCAAGTAAGGCACTTATTGTGTGTCGTCGCTGCAAATAAGAGAGGGGCTTTAATCAGTCCTGTATCCCACTATCATGTAAGGCACTTATCAGTGACTTCAATTTATCTTGGCTTCAATATTTTGATGCTTTGAGATCGTAGAGCCTTCCAGGCATGTATCCTTAGAGAAAGGAAAGATACGCGAAATGCTCAATATAAAAAGAATTCCCCTATGACATCTAACATATTCTAGAGTAAAGCCGACCGGCTACTCTAATATCTCTATAGTAAAGCCGCGCGGCTATAAGTTTAAAATATTCTACTTGTGGTGAACGACCGCGCGGCTATACTCTTTAAATGGAATAGTATAGCCGTGCGGCTATAATCTTAAAATATTCATTTTAACATTTTTTTTCTTTTCTAAAAAGTTGCTTTTTAGTAATTAAATAATATCTTAGCCTTATTTAAATACTTTCATTAGTAATTGTGTTTTAATATTTTTTTTGTGTGAATAGTTAGTATCAAATCTTTTAATAAAAATCCTGAAAATTTAGTTTTGGTACCCAAGAATTTTAGTATTCCAAAAATGGAAATCTTGAAACTTAAATCCAAGTTACAACGTGATTCGATAATATCAATTACTTATTGGCGTTTAATTGAAATACATGAACTTGGGAACCCACATTGCAAAAGAAGAGAATGTATCTACTCTTTATAAATGGTAGTCTTCCCACACCTGCTATATGCAAGGTGGGCCTAGGGGAGTGAAACTTGGATTTATCCCAACTAATTTTGTATAAAAATAAAATAAAAAGCAATCCACAAAATAATTTAAAATAATTAATTACTATTTATTAAGTAATTTATGAAATGAGTAAAATATTTAAATATTCACTAAATAAATAATAATTAAAATATAATTACTAATTAAAGTAATTAAAAAAGACTATGATATTACTTAATTATATATATATTAAATTAAAGTTGTTAAACTAATTTTATATGTTTAAAATTTATAAATAAATAAAAAAAGCAAGAAAATCTCTCATGACGAAATGTTGTCGACAGGTCTATGCTGGCAATATTTGCCTGATTAGACATCTCCGACAAAACTCACCTTTGCCGAGGAACTGCGTCGAGAGAGGTCTAATCCGGGCAAAAGTTTGTCGGGATATATCTGCGTTACGAACTTTCGTCGGGGAGTTTTTTATTTTTAAAAAAAACTAATTTTGTATCTTTAATTTAATAAAATATTTAAATACTAAATTATTCACTAAGTAAATAACAATTAAAACATAACTACTAAATGAAGTAAGGACAAACTACAGTAAACCCCCCAACCTATAGAGTCATTTATGATTACATACCCGATTTTAGGGACATTTACCAGGTACATACCTCAACGTCGCAGAAAACCTACAAATTGCCCCTCGTAGCCAAACCGTTAGTGAATCTGTTAAATGCTGACGTGACGAATGTGATCTCCATTTTTTAATGACGTTGACTTCCACGTTGACGAAAAATTAATAAAAAATTATGTACATATTAAAAATAATTTTTAAATCATATTAAAATCATTAAAAAATGAATTTATAAAAAAAAATTTAAAAAAAAATCTCATCTCTCTTCTCCAACCCAGCCAACCCTCTCTCCCTCTCGACTCAACCCCACATCTCAGCCACCACTCTCCTGTCGCCGCCCAAAGAACCACCCAGCCATCTCCCAAAACCCACCAACCCAGCCACCGCCTAAAAAACCAATGCATCGCCATTTCCTTCTATTTTTCCACAATTAAATCCCAGTCTCTCTAACAAAGGACAGCGTACAATCAACTAAGCAATTCAAATGAACGGAATTTTTTTCTGAATGAATTGAAATTCCACATCGCATATAGCCAACGCTTTCTTTCTTGATCCCACAAAATCACTGCTCTGGGGTTGTTCAATTATTAAAAGAACCTTGGGTCATCAAAACCCTAGATTCCATGGCCCAACGACGATTACAGCTAGCTCAATTATACCACACAAAACCGCCATAATTGATAACTGGTGACAAAAAGCTTCAAATTCAGCAGAAAAAGCAATTTCAAAAGCAATACCCAAATCCCCAAAACTTGAACAAAAGCACAAAAAGCAAAACCCCTGAAACTCACAATCTTGGAAGCTCTGTGGTTATTGACTTAAGATTAGATCTTCAGTTGGGTCTTCGAATATTGGATTTGAAAAAGTTGAAATGTCTTTAATAGATCTGATAAAATTGTCCATTTGATTTGGAATTCAGTTTGGCTGTTGGATTTCAGTAGAGGTTTTTTTTTCTTTTTTTATGGGTTGGGAATGGGGCGGAGTGTCTAGATTTGGGGATGGGTGGCCTGAGTAAGCTTGAGTGGTGGTTAGGGTGGCCCGGGGCTAGGAGGAGAGGGGAGAGAAATTTTTTTTTTTTTTTGGTTTCATTTTTTTAAATTTTAAATAGTGAATTTTAATATTTTAACATTTATTTTAAAAAGTAGATAATTTTTTATTATTTGTTTTATCCACTAGGAATCCATGTCATTAAAAAAATAGAACCCACATTTGCCATGTCAACATTAACATATTCACTAACAATTTGGCTAATGGAGAGGGCAAATTGGGTTTTTGCGACATTAGAGTATATACTAGTAAATGTCCTCAAAATTGGGTATGTAATCGTAAATGGCCCTATGGATTGAGAGGTTTACTGTAGTTTGTTCATAAAGTAATTAAAAAAGAGAAATCAAAAATATGCTATTAAAGAGTATAGCTGCTGAAAATATTTTATTTAAAGAGTATAGTCGCTGAAAATATTTTATTTAAAGAGTATAGCCGCTTGGCTATATGTTTAAAATAGTCAATTTACAGCCTAAAGCCGCGCAGCTATACTTACTGCTATGGCTAAAGACTAAGCTTTCAAGAATGGAATACATTTTTTTGAATCAAAGTCTTGCAGCGAACTTGCGTGCTAGTTCTGGATCATCTTTGAGCTTAACAACTTTAAACTTTAAAATGTGGTTTGCACAACTGACAAGGTTCAAGAGAGGGTTTTCGGAGGTAAATACCTTCAGGTGATAGGAATATGCCTGGGCACGGTTCGGGTTTGATCTAATTTTGAACGACCCGCGAGGCTGAACCGATGAAGACTTCGGTTTCTGGGTTCTGTCCAAGTCTAGGCTAAAACCCGAAAATGAGCCAAACCGTAAATGGGCTTCGGGTCTAGGTTTCGGTTCTGATTTTTGTTCGGTTTGGGCTTGAGCCCAATGATACCATTTTTAAAGGCCCAAATCACATGTATTTTCAACCAAAAAAGCCCAATTCATATTTATTTTCAGCCCAAACCATTTATGTTGTGAAATTGACATAACCTAATAAGCCCAGAATCAGTTTTTACTTCTCTTTGAATCCTGAAATCATGCAAATGTATAAACCTATAAAAATCCATCCTAAACAACTAAATAAATCTCACATTCACACAATCATCAACCAACCAAGAACGAAAATATAACATTTTACAAACCATGACAAAAAATAACACACAAATAAAGCTAGGAATCTAATTTAAACTTATGAAAAATTACAACCCATCATAAAAATATACATAAACATAATATCGTTGCAAAAAATCTGCTGCATCCATTCTTCCAAAAGCCTTAACAAAGCAACCTACAAAACACTTAAGAATTAACACAGTTTCACCATCATCAACAAATCAGAATTACAAAAATATGCAAGAAAATATCTTCCAACATATCCTCATCACACTAAGAAGGGTAGCAGCCCTAATTAGAATAATTTAACAGAAGAACCTAAATGCTAGCAGCCCTAAGATTGGACCTAAAACAAAAAGATCATGTTGTCAGACTGAAGCATTGTTTAACAAGTCATTCAACTCCAGGATGCCCTTCCAAAGATTGGACCCAAACCCTCTTCTACAATTTTTGGCCAAAACCTCATGACTACTAAAAATAAAGTGATAAAAACCACACTATAGTTTCAAAAATGGTTTTAGTTATCTTTTGGGTCAATGTAGAGATCATTTTCAAAGACTACATCTTGCTTTGGCATCCTTGCAATTCTCAGCATGCAAAGTCACCCTCCAAAGTGCATATGAAAATTAATTTGCCACACTAAGTATGCTCCAATGAGATTTGTGAAAAACAGCAACAACATACCGTCTTCTACACACAAATATGAAGCTCTAGTTGTACAACAAATCATGAAAAATAATTGGAAAGAATTAGCAAAATCAGGTGCGGACCTGTTTGAGTTCGTTCATACACTTGGTAGCCCTTTCTGCTTCTACATCGTATTTCAGCCTCCACTCGCAGATTCATCCATTGCTTCCCTATTAGCAAGGTCGAACTGCCGCCTACCATATTTTGAGAGAAAAAATATATGTAGTTGACTTTAAAAAATCTTTAAATCATAACAGAAACTCAACCCTATAAACCCAAATCAACACTGAAAATCTCATTTCATTTTATGGCTAACACTACTAATTTTTTGACATATGAAACTCTAGAAATGAAAGGTACATGTAAAATCATATACTACAAAATATAAACATAGGAGCTAACCCAGAAACTCAACTTAGGATTTATGATCAATTAGCTCAAGAATCAAAAGAAAGTTTCTGTCTTTTCTCACAACTGATATTCAACTATGCTAAGTTTCTGTCTAAGTGTTTAAACAACTAGATCCATCACAAATTAATACAATCATCAACCAACGAAAAACAAATATAACATGTTACAATTCATAATAAAAATGCATATAAAGATACAAAAAAGAAAACAGCAGCTGCATCCAAGAAGCAATTGTCCCTGCAGCTAGTACTTGGCGTCTCCCAGATCTCTCTGCCAAAGATAAACACAAACTTAGATGGAAATTCAAAAACAAAAATGATGGGTACCCAATGCCATCAATCAATCAATATAATACAAAAGCCAAAAGTTGTGCCTAAAACTGCCAAAGATGATTACTTCTACCATGAATGAGTGATTACAATTTACAAAGAGCAATAATATGTAACAGCAATGCAGATTAAATTCCACAAATATGGGTATAAAGCAAGAAGGACCTTGAGAAGGAGAGCATGTTGAAGATGCTGGAGTTTGCTCTGCTCTTACCAATAACGAATTGCTTCTTCTATAGCAATGTAATGTGCTTTGCTTATGTAACTGATGCCATAAAACACAGAAATATTACCCAAGTGAAAAAGAAACAAAATTTAAACACAAACACTCATTGAATTCATAGATAAGTAGGCACATATGAAGGGAGCAAAAACTCAATCGCCGTCGCCCACTTCACCTTCCTGTACCCCAATTTCCCAATCAACGGTCCAAAAATCTTATCAAGATCCGCCCCTTTGCTGAAAAAATGGTCCAGCCACAAGTACCCTCCTCCCCTCAACACTCTATCCGCATTCAGTTTTGGAGAGCGAAAAAATGAGAGGCAGAGCCCATCTCCTTGAAGTTCCTATCAATTAAAACGAACTCATCACTCAAACTAAAGCAAGATGAAGCAAGCAAAACACAAAAATTGAAATATTTATACGGAGTGAGCATGATAGACGAGTCGAGAGAGAGACAAAGACAGAGACGGGAGAGTGCGAGCGATAGAGACGGCCGGCCGGACGAGGTTAGGGTTAGTCTCAGATCTAGGGTTGATTTTTTTTGTGTGAGAGAGAGAGAGAGAGATAAGGAGTGAGAGTCTGAGAGGGTTACTTAAAAAATAAAAAATAAGAAATTGAGAGAGGTTCTGATATAGTGCAAGCAGACCAACCCAAAGTTCTTATTTAAACCAATCAGACAACGCCATGTGTCAAATGCATATATAATTAAATAATGGTCAGTTCGGGTCAGGTCCAACGGTTCAAAAAATTTTGGACCCGAAGCCTGAACCGAAGTCAACGGTTCGGTTCAGGTTCAGCGTTGACTTTTTCGGTTTGGTCAAAAAAACTTTATTTTTCGATTCGGTTCGGTTTGGTTTGAATTTGGTTTGTTCGGTTTATCGGTTTTTATGCCCACCCCTAGTTAGGAAAAATCAGTAAATGACTTATATTATAAGATCACTATGATAATATACAATTCTATATTGTAGACAGCAGCAAACTACAAAAAAAAGTATAAACGTATAAATAGAAAGTAAATACAGAAAACTGACTTTTATTGAAGATAGAGGCTTGCGTATTTCACAATGTCCTAAAGACAGAATTTCGCCTTTTCTCAATGCTTGAAGTTCAACAAGCATCTATCTTCCAGGATTCAACTATCTATAACCCAAGGGTCCAGCACTAGATCCTTGGCTTCTGCGAATGGTGGTGTGCTTCTCTCCAATAGTATGTAAATTGAAAATAGTATGAAATAGATGAACGTATTATGGCATAGGACTTGTGCTTTTATAACAGAATTGCACCCCTTCAAAATAGCAGTTAACAACAATTATACATGTTCAAGATTCAAGAGCCCCAAGGCCAAGGCCCAAGTCTTGATTATTTAAATATTATTATTAATTAAGCAAGCCAACCATCCAAGCCCATCATCCCACCATTCTCATTTAATTGGTGTTAAGGTTTCATGCTTATAAAGTATGTGGAACCTTTTGGTTTCTCCAATGTGGGACATTTGCTTTCAAACTTCCAACAATACCCCACATTTGAAATGCAAATTTGTTTTTAAGATAATGCATGCAGACTCAAAAACTGGAGAGGAAATTAGATAAAATACACATCAGGATAAGTGTCTTTTGGACTTGAACTTTCCCTAGTGTAGGCGTATCGAATCTACTTAATGAATCAATGGAATTCACAGCCTTGAACTGTTCATCATTTTGTAGTAAACCGAGACAATACGCCACACATGCATTAAATATATACACACTTAAGCTCATGTGGTTGTGTTCATTTTGGTCCTGAACAGATCCTGGTTTCATAGGAGCTTTAGAGAATGCAGTCATGTAATTCTCAAAAATGTGACCCCACATTTACTCCTATATAGGTAACGTTAATTAAAAGTATTCTGCCATACTTCTTTTGTACAAAACATACCCTTAAAACTTATGCAGACAACACACTTTGGTCATAGGAATGAGTAAATAGTGAATTCATACCTTGAGCCATTCCCAACCAGCTTGCCGATTGAACATAGACCATGGGATCTCCAATCAGCTAGGTTAGGGTTCCATTAGGTTAGCTCATTGTGAAATTGACATTAAACCCATTCCCCTCGACACAAATTTAATTTGCTCTCTAGGTAGGCCATTCGTCAAAGGATCAGCTATGTTTTCCTTTGGCTTTACATAATCTATTGAGATTATTCCATCTTTGAGCAACTGTCTAATTGTACAATGTCTTCACCTTATATGCCTTGATGTACCATTGTATATCTTGTTTTTGGCTCTAGCAATAGCTGCCATATTATCACAATGAATACATACTGCAATTATTGGTTTAGGCAATAACAGTATATCTTCCATAAAGTTTTGAAGCCATTCTGCTTCTTCAGCAGCCTTGTCCAAAGCTATGAATTCAGATTCCATAGTTGACTGTGCTATACACGTTTGCTTGGTTGATTTCCAAGCTACTACTGCCCCTCCACAACAAAAACATAGCCACTAGTGGATTTCGTTTCACTTTCACTAGAAATCCAGTTTGCATCACTATATCCTTCTAAAACTGGTGGATAACTTGTGTAATGCAATCCATAATTTATTGTGCCTTTTATAAATTGTAGCACTCTAATCTAAGCCTTCCAATGATCATCAGACGGGTTGCTAGTATATCGACTAAGCCTGCTAACTGCGTATGCTAAATCAGGCCTTGTACTATTCATCATATACATTAAACTTCCACTCACTTGCGAATATTCTAGCTGAGATACTGCATCTCCACTATTTTTAGCTAGATGAACTGATGGATCAAAAGGAGTCACAACGGATGGATCATCAAAGTGACCAAATTTTCTGAGTATTTTTTCTGCATAATGGGACTAAGTCAAAAAATAACCTTGTATGATTCTTTGAACTGTAATTCCAAGTATGACATCTGCAAGTCCCAAATCTTTCATATCAAAGCTGGAACACAACATTTTCTTTGTAGAGTTAATAATGTCTTTGTTGGTTCCCATTATGAGCATGTCATCAACGTATAAACATACTATGACACATGAGTTCTTGAAACTTTTCACATATACGCACTCTCATTGATCTTAAACCCATTTGACAACATAACATGATCAAATTTTTCATGCCACATTTTTGGTGCTTGTTTAAGTCCATACAATGACTTCACTAATTTGCACACTTTCTTTTCTTGTCCTTTAACCACAAACCCTTCTGGTTGTCCCATATAGACTTCTTCATCTAATTCTCCATTCAAAAAGGCCATTTTTACATCCATTTTATGTATTTCTAGTTTATATATGGCTGCTATAGAAATTAATATTCTTATAAATGAAATTCTTGATACAGGTGAATATGTATCAAAGTAATCCAGCCCTTCTTTTTGTCTATAGCCTTTTGCTACTAGACATGCCTTATATTTGTCTATAGAATCATCAGCCTTCAATTTCTTTTTGAATATCCATTTATGACCAATTGGTTTATTACCAGGTGGCAAATCAACCAATTTCCAGGTATTATTTTGTAAAATGGAATCCATCTCACTTTTAATTGCTTCCTTCCAAAGAGAAGCCTCACTTGAATAAACCAATTTCCAGGTATTATTTAGAAAATCATGTCCAAACTTTCTTGGGATTTTTGTTCTACTTCCTCTTCTTGGTTCCATTTCATTTTCATGAACCCTTGATGAAGAAGGAATGTCACTTTGATTTTGGTCAAGTGACCTTTTTCTATTTGGACAAGACCTATTTTCTTTGTAGGGATAAATATGCTCAAAAAATTCTGCATCTACAGATTCTATGATAGTATTAACATGAATATCAAAAATTTCAAATTGAACCACTAAGAATCTATAGGCTGCACTATTATTTGCAAAACCAATAAATACACAATCTACTGTTTCTGGTCCAAGTTTAACTCGTTTTGGCAAAGGTACTTGAACCTTTGCAAGGCAACCCCACACTTTGAGGGTTTTATTAGTAGGAATTCTTCCTTTCCACACTTCATAAGGAGACTTGTTGGTCTTCTTATGTGGAATTTTGTTCAAGACTGTATTTGCGGCAAGTAAGGCTTCACCCCACATATTGTGTGGGAGCCCTGAACTATTCACATGGAGTTAATCATGTCCTTGAAAGTTCGATTTTTCCTTTCAGCAACACCGTTTTGTTGAGGTGTATATGGAGCTGTAGTTTGATGAACTATTCCATGTTGAGCACAAAATTCAAGAGAAGGCTATAGACTCATACTCTCCTCCTCTATCAGATCTTAGAGCTTTAATTTTTCTCTCTAATTGATTTTCAACTTCAGCTTTATATGTCTTGAACATATTCAAAGCCTCATCCTTGCTATTTATCAAATAGACATAGCAAAATTTACTGCAATCATCAATGAAAGTAATGTAATAATTCTTTCCTCCACGAGTTGATGTTGACTTAAAATCACAAAAGTCTGAATGTATCAAACCCAGCAACTCATTAGACCTTCCAAAAACAAATTTGAAACTTTTCCTTGCAAATTTTGATTATGTGCATATTTCACATTTATTATTGTGATCAATTTTAAAGTTTCGCAACAACCCTAAATTAATCATCCTATCTAAACAACGGAATTTACATGTCCTAATCTAGCATGCCAAATATCACAAGACTTAACAATATAAACGGAAGCCATATTTATTTTATTAATAGCATTAGTAGCCAATACATTGAGTTTGAACAAACCCTCAGCCAAATAACTCTTTCCCACAAACATTCCCCCTTTAGTAAGAACAAACTTGTCTGATTCGAACACTAGTTTAAAGCCCTTGTTGTTAAGCAATGGTCCAGACACTAAGTTCTTCCTAATATCATGGACATGAACTACATCTAGAAGGGTCAGTTCCTTCCAAGATATAAATTTCAGCAGCACCTTTCCTTTTCCAGCAATGGCAGCAGTTGAGGAATTTCCCATGTATAGTTGTTCTCCACCAGGAATTTCTTGGTATGTAGAGAACATGCTTTTGTCGCCACATATGTGCTTAGTTGCACCAGTATTCGATCCACCAATCCTTTGTATCTAAAACCATATTGGTTTCAGACACTACAGCAGCCAAAACATCTTCAGTCACATTTGCTTGATTATTGGCAGAATTGGCAGGAGCTCCATCTTTCTTGTGGCGACAATCTTGTGCCTTGTGTCCAGCCTTTCCAAACACCCAGCAACTCCCTTTTATTTTCTTGAAGTTCTTGCTGTTTGGTGCCATTTTGTTGGAATAGGACTTTGCCTTTATTTTTCTAGAAATTGAATTTTGGCTTTCCAGCAGAGGCTTTGCCTTCAACAATGTTGGCTTTGGCTTCAGAGGAAACACCATCCACTTTCACAATAATTTTGTGATCCTGTTCAACTCTTAGTTTCAGAACCAAGTCATCCAAGGTCATGTCAGATTTCTTGTGTTTCAGATAGATCTTGAAATCATTCCAGGAAGGAGGGAACTTCTCTATGATAGAACCCACTTGAAAATTCTCATTCATGATCATGTTTTCATTATGCAATTCATGCATAATGATCTGGAGTTCTTCCACTTGATTAACCACCGACTTGGAGTCCACCATTTTGTAATTCAGAAATTTCCCAATGACAAATTTCTTTGTACCAGCAATTTCTATTCTGTACTTCTTTTCGAGAGACTCCCACAATTCCTTGGCAGTCTTGTATGAAGAATAAACATCATACAAGGTATCATCCAATGAACTGAGAATGTTAAGTCCTCAGAGAAACTCAGAATGTTTCCAAGCATCAATAGCATTTAACTTAGAATGCTGCTAAACGAACCCTAAAATTAACTGAGTACACCCTATGATCAATCATCCCTACTAGAAGAAAGCCCTATCGACAACCCCCAATTCACCCAAACTTCCTTGGGTCTGCTCGCGCTTTTCTGGGTTCACAAGCCTATTTCATTCTCCACAGGTTTCCCAACATGGTTCTTTCGCTTCCTCAATATGTCTATTTTGGTAATTTTATTTTAGGGTAAATTAGTAATTTCATAAATACTTTGGTAATATGGTGTACTTCAGTTAATTTTAAAGTTAGTCTGTAGGTATAGGATTCTCTGTTGCCACTGGAACTTCCTCTTTGACTACATGAGCCAAATTCAGTGTTGTCAAGTAAAACAACATTTTTTATTGCCAGCGTTTGAAATCCACCCCTTTGAATATTTAAATATTATTATTAATCAAGTAAGCTAACCATTCAAACCCATCATCCCACCATTCTCATATAATTGGTGTTAAGGTTTCATGCTTATAAAGCATGTGGAACCTTTTGGTTTCTCCAATGTGGGACATTTGCTTTCAAACTTCCAACAGCCAGTTGAGGTACAGACTGTCTTAAAGAGTTGCACCATCCTCCTTTCTTGCTTGATTCCCAATTGAATCCCTGATCATCAGCCCCCCGAAAATACAATAGTCCTGTGGAGGGAGACAGAGAGACAGAGAGACAGAGAGGTTATGTATTACTATAAATACCTGAAATAGGATCTGGGAAGCACTGAAGTCAGCTGCAAGAGAAGGAAATAGATGAGGGAAATGGTTAGAGTGTTCACGTTTCCTTGTAATGAAACCAGATCCTTTGATGGAGGTGTGAGAACTTGATTGTTACGATATATAAATTGAATACCTGACAGTTTGTAGGCCTAAAAATGTGAAATCTCAACTGTTTTGGTAAGTGATTAAAACCTGTATATACCCAGAGATATGAAACCTGTACTGTTTTGGTAAGTGAGTGTCCTGACTGTCATTCAACGCGGATTGTGGACCATTAGAGACATGCCTTAATTGCTAATTCCGCTGCTATATCTATGGTGCGGCTGACATTAACTTGTCCCAACCAATTGCCAATGATGGGGAATTGGAGATTGAGGCACTTGTTCTTTGCCAAGGAACAGTAAGAAATAAATAAGGTCATATTAGGCTAAGTTGTCTCCTATGTCTCCTCTCAATGCCATTTTTACTTTTAACAACTAAGATATTGACGTGTATACTGACACATCATTTGGCGAACAAATTTGGTAAGGAAATTAGGCTTCTCTAATATTAACCTCTAATAATGACATTTCAATTGAATTCTTCATAGATAAGAGTCCTAAGCAGTTTAATTGCTTCCAAAGAAATTCCACACATGCAAATTGTATTCACTTTCTTGCATCTTCCAAAGAAACCCCAATTTTTATTTTCGGTAGAAGACTACTATTTGCTTTATTCCTTGATAAATAAGCATAAAATACACTTGCAATACAACAATTTCTAGTTACTTCATTCCACAGATGATATACAAGACTGTAGGAGGAAGAGAAATAAAATAAAACAAATGGACACTAGTTTCTTAGAAGAATAACAATGATAAATGACCTATTTAAAGACTTCTCTTGTCATAACCGATTAACCTGCTCTCATATCTTAGACTCTTCATCAACCCACTAATTCATGAAGCTGACAGTTTATTCAATTCATTAATACAGGAACTTACTAAATCAGAGAATAAGAAAAGACTCAACATAATAGCATATTGAAACTTCTTGAATGCAATAATGGTTTAATTCTTCAACAAGGACCTCATGCTTTTTTCTCCCACACGGCGTAATCCTTTCCAGAAGTTGCAATTTGGTAGGTTGGAGGTACAAGGTTCCCAACTTCGTACCTTGAACCAATCTTTGCTATGATTTTCTCATCTATGGCAGCTACGTAGAGATCTGCATCAGATGCTAGAATACGCAAGGCACTGTCGGGTTTGATTCCGTTCCGGAATCTGATTGCAATGAGTTTAGTGATCTCCTCTTTCAAGCCCTTGTCAAAGAAGTGGTCATAAAACTGGTACAAGATAATCAGGTAAACAAATGTTAAGAATGGACCACAAGTAACATAAGTTTTCTGCTCTAATAAGTACAATAATCAGAATCTCATATTATTGTCAGCTAAACGAGCATTAGTGGAGGGCTTATGAAGATGCCAACTTTCTAACTTGAAAAAAGGTAACTCAAATTTGGAAACTTACAATTGAGGGAATTCCCGGGTGAGTGAGAATATAGGCATATCCCTGCATGACTTTATCTGATGGAAATGGCCACTTTTGTTGTGTGGAACCTGTATCGTGATTGTCTATGAAAGTTACACTCTTTCCTGGAACCAAACCAATCATTCCTGGAGCCTTTCCATTCGGGTCCTTCAGCCGCCACAGTTCCCCTTGGACTGCCTGTTGAAGTATCCCTTTAGTGGTAAAATCAAATGCTGTAACATCTCCTCCAGCACCCTCTACCCATCCCGCAAGCTCTTGACGATGGGCATCCTGATTGTACTCTGGTTTTCCATCACTTCCATAAGCAAGGGAATTCCAAAGTTCCCCTACTGCGAAATTTGGACTTGTGTTTGTCACATACAACTTGGTAATTGCTGGAGAATATCCCTTGACAAAATCAAATCTCCACCCACTGAACCCAATTTCAGTCTTTAGCCAATTCATCCAATCCGAGAGCTCTTTCTGGACTCTTGTGTTTTTGTGGTCAATATCAGGAGCAGCATCGTAGTCCTCTCCAGTGTCAGGGTTCCCCTTGCCATCCGAATATTTTGTGTCGTCGCTGCAAATAAGAGACGGGCCCCAATCAAGGCGACCATCCGGAGTTCCTCCTTCAAAGATGCACCATATTCCTCTCTCATCTTGTTTCTCTGCAGTTCTGTGGTTTATAACTATATCTGCCACAGCCTCTATCCCACTATTGTGGAAGGCGCTTATCAACGACTTCAGTTCATCTTGGCTTCCATATTTTGATGCACTGAGATCATAGAGCCTTCCAGGTAAGTATCCTGGAGAAAGGGAAGAATTGGCATATGGCAGTCATGCAACTACTGCTAAATAGCTAAAGACTCTACGCTTTCAACATTGCCACAAACTAAATTTTAGGGTAATTTGACATTATATGGATTTCAAATGATTCCTTATAAATAGTTATTTCAAATGTATTGTATCTAGTTATTTAAATACATCGTATGTAATGTTTATAGATTTTGATTTTATTTTTGACTAATTTTTTTTGGTTATCAAACTTAAATCATTCCATTCAAATGCACCCAAATTAAGTTCTAGCTCAGCAACTTAAAAAAAAAAAAAAAATCTGGTTTGAACAGATTTTACCTTCAGATGAAGCAGCCTGAGAAGGTGGAGGAAGCCAAACATGTGTAATTCCAGAAGCAGCTAGTTCAGGTATGGACTTCCTTAAAGAGTTGTACCATCCTCCTTCCGTCTTCCATGATTCCCAATTGAACCCCTGATCATCAGCCCCCCGCAAAATAAGTTAGCCCTTTGACACATAGAGAGAGAGAGAGAGAGAGAGAGAGAGAGAGAGAGAGAGAGAATATTGTTTCTGTAAATACCTGAAAAAGGATTTGGGAAGCAGTGAAGTTGGGCAGGAGATTGATACAGAGTAGGAGACAGAAGAGAGAAGTAGTTAAAGATTTCATGTCTCTTTCCTTGTATCATAAACTGCTGGTTTGAGCTTAAAGTTGCTTTGTGAAATGGTGTCCGTTTCATCGCTGTATTTAAGATTATCTTGCAGGTGTGAAAACATGACTGCTATTTAGTCTAACTTGTTACAAATATTCCACATCAACGTCAAGATATTTTCTTTTAAATCTTTTTTTTGGTAACATTTTCTTTTAAATCTTTGGGATAGGAGAATCGAACTTAGATTACACTAACGTCACGTCGAAGTCAAGCATTTGGCTAAGTTTCCACCAATGTCGTCAATGCATGATGGAAAGCATCTTAAGACTTCAATTGGATAGAGATACGTGAATGGTATTGTAGAAGACAAGTCTAGTGCCGTGTGGAAAAGGCTCTAATATTAACGGTTTTATTACGTGTTCCATAAATCCCGCTTTCAAATTGGCAATTAATGTAATTAGAATAATACTACTCTTATTATTATATTTGTATATCACATTTTTATACCAATTTTTGTGGCAGGTGGATAACCACATCAATTAAAATTAATTTAATATTTTCTTTTTCTTTTATGATTTATTGACACTTTTTAATTGATGTGGTTGTCCACTTCATCTGCCACATAAGGTGGTATATATGAGAATGTGGTATACAAATGTGGTAAGAGTAACATTATTCATATAATTACTAATAACAAAGAAAAATAATTGAACAACTCAAATATTTTCCCAACTTTCAAATATTGGATTCTATAGGATTGTTCTACAATAAAGGGCCTACATTATGAATCAAGTACTCTTGCCCACACTCCCGGTTTCAATTTTACACTAGAACAACCAGAGTGTTATAGCAAAGCCACCAAGCAAAAGTGATTTGCAGACACATTATGCAGGTTAACAAATGTGTGATAATTGTATTACTCATTCGGCTTTCAAAAGCTTTCGGACGAAAATCGGATCGACAAAATGCTGAAATTTTTAGATGTGTGACCCTCAAAACCCCTTGTATTAACAATTTTATGCATTGTATTTAAGATTATCTTACAAGATGCAGGTGTGAAAACGTGACTGCTACTTAGTCTAACTTGGTACAAATTCCACATCAACGTCAAGATATTTTCTTTTAATCTTTGGAATAGGAGAATCGAACTCAGATGTCTTTCGACATTTGTGGAAGAGAAATATCATTACACTAACACACGTTGAAGTCAAGCATTTGGCTAAGTTTCTTTGTTCTGGTTGGTTGAGTCAGACCGCATTCGGCTGCGTCTGATAACATATCCACCACCGATGTCGCAGCGTGGAAAGTATCTTTAAGACTTCAATTGGATAGAGATACTTGCATGGTATTGTAGAAGACAATTCTAGTGCGTGTGGAAAAGGCTCTATTAACGGTTTTATTACGTTGTCCATAAATCCCTCTTTCAAATTGGCAATTAATGTAATAATAGCCAAGAAAAGTAATTTAACAACTCAAATGTTTTCCCAACTTTCAAATATTGGATTCTATAGGATTGTTCTACTAGAATACAGGGCCTATATTATGAATCAAGTACTCTTTTGCCCACACTAAGGTCATGTTTGGTTCATAGGAAAGGAGGCTTGAGGATGGGAAATCAATTGTTTTCTTATGTTTGGTAAGTCCGTGCATGAGAAAGTTTGGGAAAATGAGTTAATATTAAATACACATTTTTCATGACCATATTGCCCCCATTAACAATTTAGAATATTCTTTTTTAACTTTTTTTTCTTTTCTAAAAAGTTGCTTTTTAGTAATTAAATAATATCTTAGCCTTATTTAAATACTTTCATTAGTAATTGTGTTTTAATAATTATTTCTTTTTTGTGAATAATTAATATTAAATATTTTAATAAAAATCTTGAAAATTTAGTTTTGGTACCCAAGAATTTTAGTATTCCAAAAATGGATTTTAGCCTTGAAACTTAAATTCAAGTCACAACGTGATTCGATAATATCAATTACTTGTTAGCGTTTGATTGAAATACATGAACTTGAGACCCACATTGGAAAAGAAGAGAATGTATCTACTCTTTATAAGTGGGAGTCTTCCCACACGTGCTATATGCAAGGTGGGCCTATGGGAGTGGAACTTGGATTTACCCAAAATAATTTTGTATACAAATAAAATAAAAAGCATAGTCCACAAAATAATTTAAAATAATTTATTACTATTTATTAAGTAATTTATGAAATGAGTAAAATATTTAAATATTCACTAAACAAATAATAATTAAAACATAATTACTAATTAAAGTAATTTAAAAAGACTATGATATTACTTAATTATATATATTAAATAAAAGATGTTGGCTGAAAAATAAAAGTAAAAAAACTAATTTTATACGTTTAAAATTTATAAATAAATAAAAAAGCAAGAAAATCTCTCCCAACGAAATGTTGTCGACAAGTGCCAGCAATATTTGCCAGATGAGACCTCTCCGATGAAACTCAGCTTTGACGATGAATGGTCGTCGGAGAGGTCTAATCCAACAAAAGTTTGCTGGGATATATCTGCGATGAACTTCCATATGGGGAGTTTTTTTATTTTTTATTTTAAAAAAAAAACCAATTTCGTATCTTTAATTTAATAAAATATTTAAATACTAATTATTCACTAAAAAAATAATAATTAAAACATAACTACTAAATAAAGTAATTAAAAAAGAGAAATCAAGATTATGCTATTAAAGCGTATAGCCGCGCGGCTATACTGTAAAAATATTATATTTAAAGCGTATAGCCGGTTGGCTATACTCTTAAAATCGTCTACTTACAGTGTAAAGCCGCCCGGCTAGACTTACTGCTATGGCTAAAGACTAGGCTTTCAAGAATGGAAATTATTATTTTTGGATCAAAGTCTTGTAGCGGACTTGCGTGCTGGTTCTGCGATCATCTTTGAGCTTAACAACTTTAAACAAAATGTGGTTTGCACAACTGACAAGGTTCAAGAGAGGGTTTTCGGACAGGTACATACCTTCAGGTGAAATAGCATGAGAAGGTGGAGGAAGCCAAACATGCGTAATCCCGAAAGTAGCTAGTTAAGGTACAGACTGTCTTAAAGAGTTGCACCATCCTCCTTTCTTGGTTGATTCCCAATTGAATCCCTGATCATCAGCCCCCCAAAATACATTAGTCCTATGGAGAGAGACAGAGAGACAGAGAGAGGTTATGTATTACTATAAATACCTGAAATAGGATCTGGGAAGCACTGAAGTCGGCTGCAAGAGTGGTAGAGAGAAGGAAATAGATGAGGGAAATGGTTAGAGTGTTCACGTTTCCTTGTAATGAAACCAGATCCTTTGATGGAGGTGTGAGAACTTGATTGTTACGGTAAATTGAATACCTGACATTTTTTAGGACTAAAAATGTGAAATCTCAACTGTTTTGGTAAGTGATTAAAACCTGCATATACCCAGAGATATGAAACCTGTACTGTTTTGGTAAGTGAGTGTCCTGACTGTCATTCAACGCAGATTCTGGACCATTAGAGACATGCCTTAATTGCTAACGCTGCTATCTATGGTGCGGCTGACATTAACTTGTCCCAACCAATTGCCAATGATGGAGAATTGGAGATGGAGGCACTTGTTCTTTGCCAAGGAACAAGAAGAAATAAATAAGGTCTTGTTAGGCTAAGTTGTCTCCTAGGTCTACTCTCGATGCCATTTGTACTTTTAACAACTAAGATATTGACACATCATTTGGTGAACAAATTTGGTAAGGAAATTAGGTGTCTCTAATGTTAACCTCTAATAATGACATTTCAATTGGATTCTTCATATGATGAGAAGCATAGAATGGGATTATAATTTCGATGATTTATTCCACAACTAGGTTTACAGCTTTATACAACGATTCAGTCAATAGTATCCTAAACTATCTCCTATAACAAAGGCTTGATCAGAAACTAAATAAGGAAGCAAATAACTACAATATCAATTTACAATATTGACTAATTAATGGAGATATCTTCCTTAATACTCCCCCTCAAGTTGGAGTGTATGTTAATGACACCCAATTTGCTAAGTAAGACTTCAAACTGCGTTGAACTCAATGGCTTGGTGAATATATCAGCTGGCTGATCACTTGTCCTTATGTAAGCCGTGCGTATCATTCCTTTTTGAATCTTCTCTCGTACTAGATGACAATCAATCTCTATGTGCTTCGTTCGTTCATGGAAAACAGGATTTGAAGCGATGTGTAATGCTGCTTGATTGTCACAAAACAGCTTGACTGGTTGTGGATGTTTCACTTCTAGGTCCTTTAGAATATTCTTCAGCCATATGATTTCACAACATGTGGTGGCCATAGAACGGTATTCAGCCTCTGCACTAGAACGAGATATAGTTGTTTGTTTCTTAGTTTTCCAGGAAATAGGTGCTTGACCAAGCAAAACACAGTACCCCGTTATCGACCTTCTAGTATCTCTACATCTAGCCCAATCGGCATCACAAAATGCTTGTAATTGCAATGAACCCGTGGAAGGGAGAAAAATTCCTTGTCCAGGTGCTTGTTTAATGTACTTGAGGACCTTGTGTGCAGCCTCAAGATGTGGTTGCCTAGGTTTCTCCATGAATTGACTTAGCATGTGAACAGCATAAGCCAAGTCAGGCCTTGTTATTGTCAAGTATATTAACCTGCCCACAAGCCGTCTATATGATGAAGGATCATTCAACACCTTTCCTTCCATTTGTGTGAGAGACAAATTTTGATCCACAGGAAACCTTGAAGGCTTAACTCCTAGAAACCCAGCATCATCCAATATTTCTAGTGCATATTTTCGTTGACATAGGGTAATTCCACGCTTTGATCGTGCAACTTCTATTCCCAAGAAATATTTGAGTTGCCCCAAGTCTTTCAATTTGAAACGTTGAGAGAGAAACTGCTTGGTTTCTTCAATTTCATGCAGATTATTCCCTGCTAGTATCACATCATCAACATAGACTAGTAAGGCAATGAAGTTACCATGACGACTTCGGACGAATAGTGAATAGTCGGACCATGATTGATGAAACCCAGCAGCCTTGAGAGCATTGGATAACTTAATGAACCATTGTCTCGACGCTTGCTTTAAACCGTAGAGAGATTTATTTAACTTGCATACTCGAGTCTCCCCCTTTCGTCCGAAACCAGGAGGCAAGGTCATGTAGACATCCTCTTCGAGATCACCATTTAAAAAAGCATTATTCACATCCAGTTGATGGAGGTGCCAACCTTGTACAGCAGCAACACTAAGAAGCACGCGAACTGTGGTTAACTTAGCCACCATAGCAAAAGTTTCGCGATAATCAACACCTTCAATTTGACTGTAACCTTTGGCAACGAGACGTGCCTTGTACCTTTCGATAGTGCCATCAGGTTTGAGCTTAATTTTGTAAACCCATTTACATCCAATGGGACGTTTATGCAACGGCAAAGGCACGAGTGTCCATGTATGATTGGCTTGAAGGGCAGCAATTTCATGCTGCATGGCAGCGCGCACCAGTTTGGATCTCGGACAGCCTGCAAAAAGCTGGAAGGTTCTTTGAGGAGGGTGAGATTAGCGATATAGGCTTTATGGTGAGGTGAGAGACGATCATAAGATAAATAAGTGGAGAGAGGATGGGAAGTACCTAATGAAGACTGAACCACGTTCGTAGAAGATGTGGGAGCAGGCCTAGATGGGAGAGAGACCTCGACATGAAAGTCCTGCAAAAAAGTAGAGGGTTTGGTTGGTCGTGTTCCACGTCGGGGTGGGCTGGCGGGACTGTTGGTGATATGGAGGGAGAAGGGAGATTTAGGGGTGGAATGTCTGGAGATGAAGGAGACAAAGGGATGGATGTAATAGCGGAAGGGGGGAAGGTGAAGGTGGAGAGTCAATGAGAGAAACTGGAGAGGAGGGTGCAAGGGGGTTATTTGACATAGGAGATGTGACAGGAAAAGGGTCCATATCAAAGTATGACAGGGAGGTGGTTGAATTGGGGAATTGGTTGTGAGCAGCGGAAGTGTCTGAGTGATAAGGAAATTGGTCTTCAAAAAAAATAACATCCCTTGAGACAAACACTTTGTTGAGTTGGAGGTCAAATAAGCGATAGCCCTTTGTACCATATGGGTAGCCAAGAAAGACACAACGACGGGCACGAGGATCAAATTTTGAAGGTTTTTGTGCGTGAGTGGAAGCAAAACACAAACAACCGAAGACTCGTAAGTGTGAGTAATTGGGTGCTTTGTGGAACAACTTTTCATAAGGTGTTTTCCCTTGAAGGAGGGGTGTGGGTGTGCGATTAATAAGATAGGCTGAAGCAAGGATGGCATCCCCCCAAAAACGTTTTGGCAAGTTGGCTTGAAAGAGTAGGGCTCGGGCAACATTGAGTAAATGGCGATGCTTACGTTCAGCAACACCATTTTGTTGTGGTGTGTGAACGCAGCTAGTTTGATGGATGATACCTTGTGTGGCATAAAAACTGACAAGTTTGAATTCGGGACCGTATCGCTTCGAATCATTTTGACTTTGGTGTCGAATTTAAGTTTCAACCAAATGGATAAATTGCACAAGGAGCTGTTGTGTGTCAGATTTGTGTTTCATCAAATAAATCCATGTGCTCCTACTGGAATCATCAACGATAGTAAGAAAATATTTTGCACCAGAAATAGAAGGAACGTGATACCCCCCCCATATCAACATGGATCAATTCAAAACATGACTTAGTGGATATAGAACTCAATGAAAATGGTGCTCTTGTTTGTTTGGCTAATGGGCAAATGACACACTTATTAGAATCACAAGAGTTATGTTGAAAACAAGGAAATAACTTGGAAACAGTTTGTGATGGGTGTCCTAGGCGTTGATGCCAAAGATGATGGTTGGATGTTTGAATGGCATTGCATGTTCCTTTCTTTGGTGGGTCGAGATAGTATAGTCCCTCCCGTTCAATTCCCGTCCCAATCATCTTCCCCGAGCGTAGGTCCTGTATGACACAAACTTGTTTTAGGAAGATGGTAATATATAGGGAATCATATGCAAGCTTGCTAATGGATATCAAATTTAATTTGAAAAATGGTACACACAAAACATTATCAAGCACAAGGTTGGGAGAGAAGACAACTTGTCCAATGTGGGTCACCGTGGCAAGGGAACCAGTGGGTAGTTCAACAGTATGGTTTGTGACAGACCTCGATGACGTGAGACAATGAGGGCTGCAAACAATGTGGTCTGTTGCACCACTATCCAAGATCCAAACATTTTTTATGCCATTATGCATGAAGGAAAAAGCTTTACCTGAAAGTTCTTCATTATTCGAAGAATTACCAACTTGATTTGCAAAGGAGGATCTGTTTTTGCTCAACATTGCGAGCATCTGCTTGCAATCTTCTTGGGAGAAAGGAAAGTTTGGCATCCCGTCCTTGTTGTCGTGCACGGCAACTTGGTTACCCTTGGAAGTGGATGAGCGGCTCTGCTCAGCTTCAGCAGCCGCTTTGCGTTTGCGGCAATATTCGAAGGAATGACCTTTCCATCCACAAAAGGTACACTTGAGATGAGCACGACAGTTTTTGGTGCTGTGATTTGTCTTGTTACATTTTCCACAGCGAAGACCACCATCCTCTGGTTCAGTTTCTCGGCCACCATTCCTCACAGCAAAAGCTGCCGCTTCGGAAGAAGAAGTATGCTTTCCACTTGAGATTTCTGCCTGTCTCTCATGGCGAAGAACAAGGGAGTAGGCCTTGTTCACTGTGGGTAAAGGCTCAAGGAGAAGAGTATTACTACGAACAGTAGAATAGGAGTCATTTAAACCCATGAGAAATTTCATTGTTTTCTGGGTGTCAACATAAGAAGTGATTTCCTTCTTCGTAGCACAACTACATGCAGGGATAGAGCACAGCACGTCACGTTCGTCCCACAAGCCCTTTAATTTGGTGAAATATGAACTCACCGTCATGTTACCTTGCACACAGTCATGAATCTCGTTTTCTATGTGAAACAATTGAACAATATTTGCATGAGAAAACCTTTCCTGTAAATCAAGCCACATCTGCCTTGCATCCTTGCAGTTGATGACGCTACCTGAAATTTCTTTTGACATGGATCCTAAGAGCCATGTCTTAACCAGGTTATTGCATCGATTCCATTGCTGCAATTCTTCATGTTCATCTTCCTTTGGCTTCTTGATTGTCCCATCAACAAGCCCTAATTTGTTTTTAACCGTTAAGGCCATGGTCATGGATTGAACCCATGTACTATAATTGTCTTCCACCAATGGCTGTGGCACAAGTACTGCACCAGGCTGGTCCGAATAGTGGAGATAGAGTGGATGATTAGGACTCTCCCACTTTGAACGCGGAGTCATGCCTGAGGAGGTTGACTTCGTGTCTGCGCTATCAACCATGGCTATGTTTTGCTAGGGTTGTTTTGATGTTTGTGTGTTTGCTTTTTATTTTCCCAGATATCTATTGCTCTGATACCATGATGAGAAGCATAGAATGGGATTATAATTTCGATGATTTATTCCACAACTAGGTTTACAGCTTTATACAACGATTCAGTCAATAGTATCCTAAACTATCTCCTATAACAAAGGCTTGATCAGAAACTAAATAAGGAAGCAAATAACTACAATATCAATTTACAATATTGACTAATTAATGGAGATATCTTCCTTAATATAGATAAGAGTCCTAAGCAGTTTAATTGCTTCCAAAGAAATTCCACACATGCAAATTGTATTCAATTTCTAGTCACTTCATTCCACAGTTCCACAGATGATATTCAAGACCTCATGCTTTTTCTCCCACACGGCGTAATCATTTCCAGAAGTTGCAATTTGGTAGGTTGGAGGTACAAGGTTCCCAACGTCGTACCTTGAACCAATCTTTGCTATGATTTTCTCATCTATGGCAGCTACGTAGAGATCTGCATCAGATGCTAGAATACGCAAGGTACTGTCGGGTTTGATTCCGTTCCGGAATCTGATTGCAATGAGTTTACTGATCTCCTCTTTCAAGCCCCAGTCAAAGAAGTGGTCATAAAACTGGTACAAGATAATCAGGTAAACAAATGTTAAGAATGGACCACAAGTAACATAAGTTTTCTGCTCTAATAAGTACAATAATCAGAATCTCATATTATAGTCAGCTAAATGAGCATTAGTGGAGGGCTTATGAAGATGTCAACTTTCTAACTTGAGAAAAGGTAACTCAAATTTGGAAACTTACAATTGAGGGAATTCCCGGAGAATATAGGTATATCCCTGCATGACTTTATCTGATGGAAATGGCCACTGTTGTTGTGTGGAACCTGTATCATGATTGTCTATGAAAGTTACACTCTTTCCTGGCAACAAACCAATCATTCCTGGAGCCTTTCCATTCGGGTCCTTCAGCCGCCACAGTTCCCCTTGGACTGCAGCTTGAAGTATCCCTTTAGTGGTAAAATCAAATGCTGTAACATCTCCTCCAGCACCCTCTACCCATCCCGCAAGCTCTTGACGATGGGCATCCTGATTGTACTCTGGTTTTCCATCACTTCCATAAGCAAGGGAATTCCAAAGTTTCCCTACTGCGAAATTTGGACTTGTGTTTGTCACATACAACTTGGTAATTGCTGGAGAATATCCCTTGACAAAATCAAATCTCCACCCACTAAACCCAATTTCAGTCTTTAGCCAATTCATCCAATCCGAGAGCTCTTTCTGGACTCTTGTGTTTATGTGGTCAATATCAGGAGCAGCATCGTAGCCGGCTCCAGTGTCAGGGTTCCCCTTGCCATTAGAATATTTTGTGTCGTCGCTGCAAATAAGAGACGGGCCCCAATCAAGGCGATCATCTGGAGTTCCTCCTTCAAAGATGCACCATATTCCTCTCTCATCTTGTTTCTCTGCAGTTCTGTGGTTTATAACTATATCTGCCACAGCCTCTATCCCACTATCGTGGAAGGCGCTTATCAACGACTTCAGTTCATCTTGGCTTCCATATCTTGATGCACTGAGATCATAGAGCCTTCCAGGCAAGTATCCTGGAGAAAGGGAAGAATTGGCATATGCCAGTCATGCAACTGCTGCTAAATAGCTAAAGACTCTATGCTTTCAACATTGCCACAAACTAAATTTTAGGGTAATTTGGTATTATATGGATTTCAAACGATTCCTTATAAATAGTAATTTCAAATATTTTGTATCTAGTTATTTAAATACATCGTATCTAATGTTTATAGATTTTGATTTTATTTTTGACTAATTTTTTTTGGTTATCAAACTTAAATCATTCCATTCAAATGCACCCAAATTAAGTTCTAGCTCAGCAACTTAAAAAAAAAAAAAAAATTCTGGTTTGAACAGATTTTACCTTCAGATGAAGCAGCCTGAGAAGGTGGAGGAAGCCAAACATGTGTAATTCCAGAAGAAGCTAGTTCAGGTATGGACTTCCTTAAAGAGTTGTACCATCCTCCTTCCGTCTTCCATGATTCCCAATTGAACCCCTGATCATCAGCCCTCCACAAAATTAGTTAGCCCTTTGACACAGAGAGAGAGAGAGAATATTCTTTCTGTAAATACCTGAAAAAGGATTTGGGAAGCAGTGAAGTTGGGCAGGAGATTGATAGAGAGTAGGAGATAGAAGAGAGAAGTAGTTAAAGATTTCATGTCTCTTTCCTTGTATCATAACCTGCTGGTTTGAGCTTAAAGTTGCATTGTATTTAAGATTAATCTTAAAAGATGCAGGTGTGAAAACTTGGTATAAATATTCCACAACAACGTCAAGATATTTTCTTTTAACGTCATGTCAAAGTCAAGCGCAATCGGCTGCGTCTGATACTTGAATGGTATTGTAGAAGACAATTCTAGTGCCGTGTGGAAAAGGCTCTAGTATTAACGGTTTTATTACGTTTTCTATAAATCCCTCTTTCAAATTGGCAATTAATGTAATTAGAATAATAATACTCTTATCATATTTGTATATCACATTTCTATACCAATTTATGGACAAACACATCAATTAAAATTAATTTAATATTTTCTTTTCTTTTATAATTTATTGACACTTTTTAATTGATGTGGTTGTCTTACTTCATCTGCCACATAAGGTGGTATGAGAATGTGGTATACAAATATGGTAAGAGTAGCATTACTTATGTAATTACTAATAGCAAAGAAAAATAATTTAACAACTCAAATATTTTCCCAACTTTCAAATATTGGATTCTATAGGATTGTTCTACAATACAGAGCCTACATTATGAATCAAGTACTCTTTTGCCCACTCCTGGTTTCAATTTTACACTAGAACAACCAGAGTGTTATAGCAAGGCCACCAAGCAAAAATGATTTGCAGACACATTATGTAGCTTATCAAATGTGCGATGATTGTATTACTCGTTTGGCTTTCAAAAGCTTTCGGACGAATATCTAATTGAAAAAATGCTGAAATTTTTAGATGTGTGACCCTCAAAACCCCTAGTATAAACACTTTTATGCATTGTCCTCAAATAAGAGGTTCAAGCACCACACAGGAGGTCTTGAATCAAATCATGCAAAATTAAAGGCTAAATTATTGAAATGCCCCTGTAACTCAATTTCAGTCTCAATTTCCCCCCTGAAACTCTAAGTGTCTCACTTTCCCCCCTGAAACTCCATATATTGTCTCACTTTGCTTATATTACATCCAGCCCTAACAGAAGTCGAAAATTGGGGAAACAGTGATGGAGAACAATGATGGGGACGTTGTTAAGTGAGACTTTGGGGTTGTAGGCCAAAGTGGTGACACAGAGAGAGCGGTCAGAGAGTAAAGTTGAGATCTTGGCGCCGAAAGGCAAGGACTTGAGGGATCGGAGAGAGAAATAAATAGGGATTGGAGAGAGAAATAAAGGTGTAGCTGAAATCTGAGAGAGAGAGAGAGAGAGAGAGAGAGAGAACTGAGAGGACGATGAGAGAGAGAAGGAGTTGGTTTGCCGCCATTATTAGAGGTTGTTCTTCGTTTCTTGGAGTTTGGAGAGGGGTTTGATTTTGCAAATGAGTCTGGGTGTAGTTGCAGGATTCAGAGAGTATTTGAATTTGTAAGGGAATGTTGTTTTTGGCGGGTTAAGATTTGACGACTTCTGTTAGGGCTAGATGAAATATAAGCGAAGTGAGACAATAGATGGAATTTCAAGGGGGAAAGTGAGACACTTAAGAGTTTCAAGGGGAAAACTGATACTGAAATTAAGTTACATGGGGCATTTCAATAATTTAGTCCAAAATTAAATGGGGATGGAAAAGCTAAGGGTCCGTTTTGTCATCTTCCTACTTTTGCTTTTCTTGAAAGAGAAGGAAAAAAAGAGGGAAAAGTGAAACGTGAAAAGAAAAAGTTCTAAGCACTCCACAAGAGGTCTTGAATCAAACCACACAGCATTCCGCAGAAAGATGATTTTCTCTTTTCTATTTTGTGAATACCATTCATTTCTCCATACAAAGGCCAACTCAAAACAAATGATTATCCAGAGAAGAATTATACAGGAATTTCCTTCTATTTTATACACCAGAATGATACCAAGAGACTCCATCAAAAGAAAAAAAAGAAAAAGAAAAACAAGATAACAAGGGATATGCTCGACGTTCCTACCTCCATATGACTACCCATAAGAAGGATCAAAGAAAACTGGAATATGGAAGAAAGTATGAAGCCCTTCCTACAGATAATGACCACTTTCGAGATGGAACGATAGGCCAACCAAAGTCAAAAGTAGGCTCCCCAGCATTAGCATAGACAAAAAAAAACACTTGGGAAGCCTAATCATCGTCCTCTGAATCTGTATACATGCAGGAAAAAAAAAACAATCAGAAAAAGGGACAAAGATCCTATTTAAAAATCACTGAAAAGGCATAGCTTTCACTTTGAAATGTGTTTGGCTGTGCATGAAAGGAGATGTTATACATGGTTGGCTTCAAGAGCACGATATGGGGTCTGAGTACAATGAATAATCTCAACTCCAAAATCCTTCGAGTAGTATGGGAGGGCAAATCACTAAAAGGGCGTGGCCCAGTACCAAGCTCTCACCAATACTAGGTCTGGGGAGAGCATAAAGTATCAACCATAGGAAAGTGCTGTAAAATCTAATTTTATTCCCAACTCTACCATATTCAATTAGTACCAATAAAATGAGAAGTTTTATAATGTGGTTTTCTTAGGTATTGGTGCATGCATTTATTAGTGAAGGTTTCTTTTACAGAAAATCCGACTAAATGCTTCCAATCGTATTACTGAATCAATGAGAGTGAAAGAGAAGAAATATATTTTCCAAATATAAAAGAGTAGTTCTCCAAACAAATTTTATAAGCAGTATAAGGCTTTGTAAGATTCAACCATATTACTGAATCAATGAGAGTGAAAGAGAAGAAATATATTTTCCAATTATAATGAAGTAGTTCTCACAATAAATTTTATAAGCAGTATAAGGCTTTGTAAGATTCAAACTTGTAAGCAGTATATATGGTTTACCAGATCTTATATCTTCTCCAACTTTCCCTCTATTTTTCAGCTGTCTTCTTATCATTGCACATATCATAACCCACCAGTATATGTGGAACACAAACAGCATCAGTAACATTGTATTGAACACATAGTACAGAGATCTGGGAGCAGGCTTCGATAGATCCAAGCAGTCAATAAGGTCATAGCTGGAAAATACCAACCACAAGAAAAGATAAGTCAGAGCCACTATACATGTAAATTTGGTTTAATAAAACGGTTTACCATGAGAGCAGACCTTGATGAGCTTATAACCCAGAAGGGGAAGAATATTAGCCTCAGTATGAGCCACGAAACAGCAAAAAATCCAAAGAACACACTTGCAGCAAGCTCCTTCTCAGAATACTTGAAAACCTTGGCAGCTTCCAAAAATACATCACTCGCGTCATGCAGGGCAAGAATGATTGAGCCAATCCGAAAAAAGCTACAAGTGGCCGAAAAATGAAAAGAAAGTCATTGCATGAGATCCTCTACACCACACAAATGCACATTGCTAAATATATGCTCGGTGATACCAACACATTATTGTACTCGCAGAAAAATCTGAAAAATACCTCGTAATGTATGAGTACCCAATCAGGAGAACGGTAATTACATGGTGACCCATCATCACTGAGAAATCCTTCCTTCGAGTCTCCCATGTAAGGAGGGCAACTATGCTGTAGGTATAGAATCCACATTGACCCATATACAAAAGCTTTAGGGGAAGCCTGAAATGAGAAAGGAATAGAGTTAGAATAGACAATTTCAGAATGCTATGTCTGTAAAACTCAGATTATGCGAAAACTCATCATTGATCTAGAATTCTACAAATTCAAGTCATTCCTAACTTCGGTACTCCCCCCTCTCCTTCCAAACAAATCATGCAAAAATTGAATTGTAGACATGATCGAACCATCTTCAGCTTTTAAAAAAAAAAAAAAAAAAAAGAAGAGGGAGGGGGGTGCGAGAAGGGGATTATCTAACAAGTACTACTAGTCCAACCATATGAGTCACTCACCCCAACTCCTGGTTTGGCCAGCCTTTAAAGTACTCTTTTGTATCTCTGAACCATGGCTCCTGGTAGCTTATCTTGAGAATGCATGCTTCAACAGTGGCATAGTATGTTAGCTTCCAAAGTGACTCTGAACATTTTACAACCTTTGCCCGTGTAGCCATATCGAGCTTCAATGGAGCAGATCCCTTGCTCAACAACCAGATGGCAATTTTCTGAAACACAAAAAAATTAAAAGAAAAAAATTTACAGTATGAGGATTATAATTCAAGGTAAGATAAAACATGCAAATCCGCTAAAGCTGCATGCTTTCATGTTCCTTTTCACTTAAATAGTTACTGATGCTGCTTTTGTTCCCCATATACTGGTAGGTTATGATATATAAGAAGACAGCTTAAAATTAGAGGAAAATTCAGCCTTATGCTGCTTATTAAATTTGATTTAAGAATATATTTGGAAAGTAGTCAAAATTTGGATCATACTTTTTTGTATTTCACTTATGGATCATATGAAAAAACATAAACCTGGTAAACTGCATGCTTGAATATTCATTTTCACTTCACTTATATAGGATAACTATCAAATCTATGGTACGCTTGCATATTCCTTTCCACTTAACTTGGAGATGGTGTGGTGGTGGCAGCTATAGTACAAGGTAGGATAGGGGTTAGGGTGGCAGAAATGTTAGGTTACCATGAACATATTGCTATGATACCATGTTGAAAATAAACTTCAAACAATATGAGGAAGATCATTTTTTCCATAGCACAAGAATGGAGTACATAGGTGTATATACAGAACACCGAAACATCAGTTCTCCAAGTACATGCTCTAGAAATCAGTCTTTTCCTCTTCTTTTTCTTTCAATAAATTTTGTTTCTATTAAAAAAAAAAATTAAGCCAACCTAACTTTTGGATGAAGCCAATGTAACAAGCTGTAAACTGCCTATATTATCAACACCTGGAAAACCAGTTAACAATTCCAAGGGGATCATCTAGTTCACCTTAAATTTCTACAGAGTTAAGGACCTATAAAGAGCACATTTCTGATGCAAGACCGAAACTTGTGCTACTGAAACCTTGAATGTCCCAACATCAGCAAGTTAATAATGAACCTTAAATTTCTACAGAGTTAAGGACCTATAAAGAGCACATTTCTGATGCAAGACCGAAACTTGTGCTACTGAAACCTTGAATGTCCCAACATCAGCAAGTTAATAATGAACCATTCAACCTATACTACAAATATTTTACCCAAAAAAAAATTATACTGCAAATCAGCACAAATCTCAACTTTCCTGAAATCATGGCAAGATTAAACAACTACCATGTTAAAGTCCTATAACAAGCATTCAGATGGTCGGGCACATGCTTGTACTACCATGTTAAATCTTCTTGTCCTTGCAATTGTTCAAGATTCTTTCTTGACAATTATAAAGACAAACTCAATTCTTTGAACCCACAATATAGAGATGCAAGTTCTCAAACAAACTAAAATTCGTCC
This sequence comes from Prunus fruticosa, assembly GCA_018703695.1. NCBI lineage: Eukaryota > Viridiplantae > Streptophyta > Magnoliopsida > Rosales > Rosaceae > Prunus > Prunus fruticosa. The sequence goes on from CM031924.1 coordinate 32,895,559, forward strand.
CAATTACTTATCGCGCCATTATTTGGAGTCCAAGAAACAAAAGCGCTTATCCAACTAAGTTACACAGTCAAAACTTTGGAAAGGAAAAAATCAGAGTTCAAAGAAAATACTACAAGTTAGTATCTAATCAGGAAAGTAAAGGAGGACAAGATATGCAATTCAAGATTTTATTCTCTCTGTTTTCCACATTTATCTCAAAAGTCAAACAGATTCTACCAATTGAAGATTCAAAAAAGAAAGAGCACAACCAAATGATTAAGCAACTCGAAATCCCAAAAACAGCTAGAAATCTTACGCAAAAGATGAATCTGTCAAAGAAGAGCCGAGCGGCCAAAAACCCAAAAGCGAAGTAGATAACGACGAGGAAGTGCCAAGCGTCTGGTGCGCCATTGTCGCTCCAGAACGATTCCATGTGCGTTTTAGAACCAGAACTCGACCGAAAAGCATCAATCAGCGAACACCGGATCAAATTCAAGCTCAGCTCCGACCTCAATGCCTCAGAAATCAGCAACCGCGATGCAATAATTGCACGCGACTTTCTTCCATTTCCAAATCTTGGGATCTATATCTGCCCTAATCCTCTCATGGAGGGGAAGAAAGTGCGTTGATTTTTCTGGTTCGGTAGTGTGTGAGTCTGAAAGATAGAGAGAGAGAGAGAGAGAGAGAGAGAGAGAGAGAGAGATAGATAGATAGAGAGAGAGCGCGAGGGAGGAGAGAGAGCGTGCCGAATGGCAAAGGACATGAGGTTGAGATCTTGTCCTTTATTATTATTTTATTTTTATCAGGTCATTTATTTGTATATATTTTTTGTTTATTTGTAAAATGCAGATGGGCGATATGCGAGAATCTCTGAAAGTCATACTTTCGTAAAAGGCAGCTAGTCTTCTCTTCTACATTTAGAGAACTCATTATTTGACCATGGTGTTGCAAACTTCCACCTACAACCTAATTTCGCAAACAACATTTTCTTTATATCGTAAATTGGTTATATAGATTATCGTTAATTGTTTCCTTATAAGATTTTATGTAAATAAAAAATAGAATTTTTAGGTTTAATAGTCCCTAAATTTTTACCCGAACTTACATTTTTGGTACTTCAATTTCCAAAATCGTTCCCCTATTCCTTCAATTTCACTTTCATTAAGACAAATGGTCATTGACGTCAATTTTGATATCTATTCTGTTAAATGCAGGGGCAAAATGAAAATTTTATATTATTTATAATTTTCACCCTATGAATATTCCTTTCATCCAAAAATAAAAATACAAACTAAGGACCCATTCGTTTGTGTTTTCGGAGCACTGTTTTCATTTTCTGTTTTCTATTTTCACCAAATATGCATTCGGTACCGCTAAATTGAAAAACATATAATTTGCTTTTTGAAAATGAATTCAACGATCATGAACAAATATTGAAAACGAAAATTTGTCGTTCTCACGGACTTCCTTGTTTTTTTAACTGTCGGAGCCTGTGGGTTTTTGTTTTTTTTTCCTCTCACCTCATCTCGAAAGAAAACGGGCAGAGTTGAGGAAAAAAGAAAAAAGCCTAACCCAAATAAAAAAGCGGAAAAAGTGTTTAATCAAAACGGCTGCCGTGGGGCATCGTCGCCGCGTTTCTTCCAAAGACGGTCAGAAAGGGTTTCTGTTTACTCATACCCCACAAACACACTCTTTCTCTCTCTCGAGTGTTCTGCTTCTTAGCAGCGAGGACCTTAGAAATGCTCCAAAAACCTGTAAGTGCTTTTTTCTCTATCTGCTTTTACATTTGTACTTGGGGGCAATAGCTTTAGCTCAACCTCAAAACAAATTTCAATGATTGCTACTACTTCATAATCTGATTTGTCAAGGCATGTGATGTGGTGAAAGTTGTACTTCTTATGGGTAGAGATTTGGGCAATTGTCTTTAAAGTCTTCTTCTTTTTTTTTTTAAACTGTGTCTATGAATGAATCTTCAAATTCTGAAAGTTCTCGAATTTTTTATATCATAAATGTTATATTAATTGTCTGAAAATTTGTATGCAATACAAGATGGGTTTTGTCATGGTTCTTGATGTTATTGCATTTCCAATGATGTTAAAATTGAAACAACTCAGTTTCAATCATCAGTGGAAGTTAGTCTAGCTAGCTATTGACCAAATAAAAATAGTAGAAACCATTTGTAATGATATCGTGTACTATTTCGTTCATGGTAGGATCTCGTTAGGGGATTCCATTACCTCATTGACCATGCTAGAGGAACTTTTATCTCAACAACTTCAGACAACCGAACTAAGCTTATTGTTGGAAACCAACAAATAAGTAAAAGCCGAAATCTTTATATTGCCCTGCACTTTATGAAAGACACCGTGATTTTCTTTATTCATTAGGTCATTTTAATTCTTGGAAAGTAAATCCTATTATTTGAAGGATTTTTTTATTTTAAGAAATACTCTGTGCAAACTGCAAACAGTCTGTACTGTTGAAAGCTCACCTCTATTTACAGAGTTGATAGAGATGATGTTTGTGCAGCTAGAAATACATTGTGTGAAGTAAAATACAAATCGAAGATGAGATGAAAAGTGAATTAAGAGTGCATTTTGAGTCTCAAAGACAGACATACATTGTGTGAACTAAAATACCACGAATAGTCTTTGGTCTTCTAGAGACCTCATCAATATTCAATAATCCCATTGAAGAGTTTGTGTGGTTGCCTCACCAAAGTAATGTATTAGTCGGCTCTTTTAATAGAAGCTCTTCTAGATTTTAAAATATGCCATATCACATTTTGTTATACTAATCGATGTTTTAGAAAGCCGATATCTTCCCAGTCTACGCATGACCTCGTTCTGCTACATTCATGAGATTCTACTGTTTAGGGAGTTCTCTGCGTTCCTGGTCTTGTTTATCCAGTTAACTTGTATCCATGGGGACTTGACTAACAAGGGTTTCTGAACTCTAATTATTAAGTTGCAGAGAAAACAGTTTTTTTAGGAAAGGGAATAAACAAAAGAAAAAGGACCTTTGTCCACCTGCTTCGCTTAGCTCTCTCAAGTAAATTACCATTGCTCGTGGGAGAGGCCATTGCCTTAGGTTCCTCCACAAGAAGAGTTGAAGATGGTGCAACATCAGATCTTGTTACCTTACTTCGAATGGAATTTTAGCCCATGAATTTTAATTTTCTAGAGTTTGTGGCCTTTTTTCTTTACTAAATTCCGCATATATTTTCTTCTTTATGCCCCCCTCTGAAGTTGAATACGTATGTGAGTGGTGCAGGCAATACTCTTCTGTCCATTGTGGTCGCTCCATATAGTTGAATAATTTATTGTGGTATCCTTTGGCCCCAGTCTGGTTTCTTGGATTCATCTTGGCTATCTAACATCCTGAAATCATTTTATAATATCTTCCATGGTTTACCAAGGATTTACCTGCATCTTTTTCCATATACTTATTTTAGCTAGGAAAGTATTTGTTCATTTATTTATTTTTCCTTCAGTTAAAATCTTTTAGTTAATATAACACTGACTTTGCAAGGAATCAAAAAGGAGACAGTAAAGGCATTATTGGATAGGAGAAAATTTGAAAATCCTTTTATTAGCCAATTTGATTTATACAATGTATTCCATTTCACAATTCTAGGGTAGAACTAATTGTAATGAAATTTGACAAGAAAATAGACAGGTATAAGGCAATTCAGGGATGACGGAGAATTAGTTTTTTTGTTTAAGGTTATTAATTGATTGTTATAAAATGCTCAATATTCAGTAGCACTTCAAAATAGTCATCCTGCTCTCCTCCCTTCCCTTGGTTTTTTTTTTTTCATTAGAAAGGAGTGCAGGATGACTATTTTGGAGTGCCAATAACAGCTCCCATATTAAGTATAAATTTTCATCTCAGGGATAAAAAGACATGATGATCATTGATCTGGTAGTTTGGGATCACGGACAATGATTATTTCAATGATACTAACTGAAAAGGTAAACTTAGCTATGAATTCCACCCAACAGATAAAGATATGGTGATAAGTTAGGGATAATTGACCAGTCTGGCTCTAGAATTATAAACTTTTATTACTGGAGTATTTTCTGGCGGTTTGGTGCTTGAAGCTTCATGTTCCTTTCAATTATTGAAGTATATAGTGAAATATCATTTCCTTCCGCAAAATTCATGCCGATTTTCTGGTGGAAGTTTGAATACCATTTGTCACTCCAGAAAATTCATAGGGTTGTACTGTACATATTCATACCCATTTTAAGAGGGAGCCTGAGGTTGGTTTAGAATGGACGTAATGCCATTATGGCTAGGTGAATAGGGATCAATTGACTAATGACAAAGAAAGTTCCATTCTCAGTGCTCCATAAGCTGTATGATCCCTTTCATGTATTGATGTTGTTTGTTGAATATCATTTTGTCTTTCCAGAAAACAAGTTAACTATTTTGAGAAAGATTTTATTTCTTATAATACCTGATACCGATGACACTCTCTTTGCGTAGATTATCTAAATCTAGATTGTTTATGACACCTTAAAATTGGATCACGTAACTAAAATATCTGGCTTTTGCCTTCATTAGGTGTTTGATCAACAGGGAAATTGATTGAATTGTCTGCATCATATGATGATAAGTATTAAAATCATCATCATCATAATCACCATGGTGAATTAAGTGTGTAAGCAGTCTTGATGATTTTATATTATGACTAATTAAGATGTCATTACTGAACTGATTTCCATGAATATTGCTGACATGGAAGTACCCTGTACAGCTGTACAATTGATATGCATTGTACCAAGTGAAATGTTAATGGGTACCTCAAGTTATATCCTTTTCTCATTTCCTTGGATGAAAATGATGATGGCAATGAGATGGTTCCCATTGAAAATGTTGGTGTGAATGAACTACTGTTGATGCTACAGCAGCTATATTTACTTGATGAGGGTTCCATCTTGTGATAATGCTATCGACCTTAGTCAAGAATGATGTTGATGGTGCCATGTGAACATCTAGTACAATTCTGGTGTTACTTGTAACATTATTTTTCAGTGTCAATGAGACGATTCCATTGTCTATGACATGGGAACGTGATGTGATGATCTTCTGTCCTTTTCCCCGTTGGTGGATGGTACTCTAATTTTGGTGATAGACATCAGACCCAAAAAAAAAAAAAAGCTTGGTGATAGACAAGAACATCCTGATAAATCGTGTCAAACGTACAAAGAATTACACATTTCAATTATGATGGGGTTGATTTTCATGATTATTACATGGTTTTTTTTTTCTCTTTTCGATATACTTGCATAATGTGTTGTCGACATATTGCTTAATGCTAGCTAGTACGACAATAATAACACAAACATAACCTAGTTTCAGCTGCCCTACATTACATGAGTAACAATCCTTTTAGCTTTGTCCCTGCAACAGAAAATGACTGATGCTATAGTCGGAATTTTCATTGAACATACTGCATTTTTAATGGAACTCAAGGAAGCCTTACCTGCTTGGGTTGGTCTGAATGAATCTATTATAGTTTCTTATCAATCAAGCATCTTATTTACACAGCCACCACACACTTCTTTTAGAACTTCCATATTGAATAAGATCAACAATTTGTACCAGTCCATTTGATAGTCTTCGTTGAATGCACTCTGTCTTAAAACTTAAGCTCCATTTGGTGCTACTTTGAGTGCTTACAAATTTCCTTTATGCTGCAACGAACAGCTAGATGATATTTCTGGGGAAATTGGAAGCATGCAGAAATTGTGTCCCTGAAGGTGAAGGACATACTGGTCGGAATCTTTTAGACTAGAGTAGTTTTGGGCCATTCCTACTGGGTGGTGCCCTGTTGGAGGACAGTTTTGTTTGTCCTTATTGAAATGTCAAATTTGGGGCCATTGGGCCACTGGCAAAACCAAATTGGCTTCACAATTTGCAAGCAATCGGGGGAAGTAGGCTGTACCTTGCTAAGCTCCCAAAACCACAACCAATCACTCAAGCCTTCTGCCCTTTGATTTGCTTTGCTGCCTGCCTTCTAAATCTAATGCCCTCCAATCAACGGCAACTTTGATTTCACTCAGCCAACCAGATTTATGACACGTGGCTCTTTTGTGGCCACTGCTAGTGACCCCCCATGTGATGATGTGAAGCAATATGCAGGCCCAATCATCAGAGGAACAAAGCCAGGTCGCATCAGATGTATTGAACAAATTTCCTTATCAACGGTGTTTGATAGAGAAATTTGATGTGTATAAAGTCATTGGTTTAATATTTTTTGTGTTAATTCAAATTATCCTCTTTCATGTCAAAAATACATAATCACTGTAGCAAATTTAAATGCTAAAAAAGGATGCAGACAAAAATCCTAATTGAAAATTGTACAATACAATGATAAAGTTAGAAAAAATGGACTAGAGTAGCAAAGTTTTGAAGTAGCAATCTTTATATTGAAGTGTTAGGTAAGTTGGAAATGGTTCTCCTTTTATTGTTCTATCATTTGAGATGCTTTTAAGTTTGCAAATTTTAGACGTCAACAGATGATTATATTGTCTCTTTTTTCTCTTTTACCTATGGAAGAGAGAGGATTCAAACCTAGGACCTCTTCCGACATTAGGAGCAAAAGTACCACTAGATTAACTTGTTAAATAGATGATAATATAGTATGAACGGTATACATAATATATTTTCTTATAAATGCCTAAGTTTTATTAGCTTTGGACAAAGTTACAATAATAGTAATAACATATCCCTCATCTTATGTTAGGGTAATATAAAAAAGGTTTACCCCATTCCATTATAGATGATCAAAGTCATCCTTAAAAATTACAAGGAGTAGATATATGATAGGTTACTTCTAGAGAGAGAGGCCCCATTTTAAAACTAGAGGGCTTTAAATTGGGTTTTAGGGAGGTAAAATGAGTAAGTTGATGAAGGCATCTTCAATTAGAGACCCACAAGTCTTATTTGAGATTGTTGGATTCTTCCCAAAATCTGACAGGTAATCCATGCTGAGGAACTGGAAATGGGCCATACTGAATCCCACTTTGTGACCCCACTACTTCCCACCTGCAACACAAATCATAAAATATCAACAACAGCCCTCTAATAATATGATCTAAGCAATGTTTCTGCATAATGTTTTTGATAATATGATCTAAGTAAGAATCAAAACTTGTTCAGCAGTAAATTCCATCTCTGATATGATGCAAAAAGCTGTAATGAAAATAGAGATGTTTGCATTTTGTACCTGAATTTGGTCACAAGATGGTGGACCAAAATGAGCATCTCCAGCTTGGCCAGCTCATTTCCAGGACAAGCATGCACTCCTTTGCCAAATGGCATGAAAGTTTTAGGCTTTGGACCAACCTATTCACCCACAACCAGAAAAATAAATATAAGGAAAAAAAAATGAAAATTTGGTAATCCATTGAATTTGTTAGTGTGTGTGAGAGAGAGAGATGCTGATACTGGCAAAAACCAGCTGATATCAGACTCTCTCTGGTTTAAACAAAAAACCACCTTTGTCTGCAACATAATACATACCTCAAACCTAGATGGGTCAAAATTCTGAGGATCAGAGAAGAATTTTGGATTGTGATGTATGTTCCTGAACAATGGCATCACCTTCCAACCCTTTGGTATAAGATATCCTGCAAAATTGATTTTGATAAATATTAAAGAAATTAATGGACATAAATCATCTTTACTGCTATCCTGCTAATTAAAAGGCACAGAAATGACAAGGACCCACTAGTGTAGTGGTTTGGAATAACTGCTCCTCCAGGAAAGGTCTTGAGTTCAAGCCTTAGTATCCATATTGTGTGTGTGAGTTTAGTAGCTATCACCCCTCTCAATAGGAAACGTCCTCAAAAGAAAAAGGAAAAAGGCACAGAAATGAACTTTAAATCCTCACCTTTGTATTCTACATCAACCACAGCTTCCCTGAATGTGAAAGATATGATACTTGCCATTCTCAAGCTCTCTAATAGAACCTGAAATTCCATTCATATTCAGCTCACAGTTAGTCTAAATTTCTTGGTGCTGTTTTGCATTTTGAATACAAGAGTAGTTAGAGTTGGGCTTACTCTATATGTAAGAGGCATGTTCCTAATCTGTGCCCATGTCAAGGGCTTCTTGCATCCATCATTTGCTTCAAATATAGCCTTCTGCTCAGCCTGCAATAAATAACAGCTTGACATAAACCAACCTTTCACATGTACAATTTGTGTGAAATTTTGTAAACTTTGCAAGGAACTCTTACCTTCACAGCTTCAAGAATTTCTGGGTTGTCATGGAGGTATTTGAGGATCCATGTTAAAGCACTGGCTGTAGTGTCCTGGGCTGCAAACAGAATTCCAATGATGTTATCTGAAATTTGATCCTCAGTTAAAGTTTGCCCCTTTTCATCTTGGAAGTTCAGCAGATCACCCAATAGATCCTTCTGTAGTGTTTTCTTCTCTTTCCTCTCACAAATTATCTGACTCAAAATCTGACCAAGCCTTTTCCTTGCCTTTGATAATTACCCAGAAAGAAGAAACAAAAGTTAGTGTCAGATTTAAAGTTTATAATTCTTATGTATTATTACATATATTATTTTTAGAGAAAGAACGACTATTGCTTACCAAAAGAGCTTTGTGATATGCAGTACCAGGTATCTTTGTTGGAAAAGAATTGTAACCCTTGTCTACTATGCAGTAATTTTCCTTGAGCCTTTCTCTATAAGTGTCATCCAACTGACCAAAGATGGCAAGGAAGCCAACATCAAAGGAGAACTGTAGAGGGACACAATGAGATCCATCCATATATTAGAATAAAATATTACTTGATCCAAACAAACAGAAGGACCCATTTCAAAGGAAGTTTTGAGAACATCAGCAATAAGACAAACCAATTTGAACCGCCAATGATGAGACCAATAAGTTGAGCCAAAAAGTCATAAGCAAAAACATGAGGCTCACATTAAAAACATGCTGGGGGTGAAACACCAACCTTTTTCATTTCATGATAGGTGTTAATGACCTTGCCACCTGCAGCCCATGACTCCGACGCAGAAATGGCTAATGCTTCAATGTCAGGAACTAGTTTCTGCATAGTGGTGGGGTTTGGGGACAGAGAGCTTTGAATGAGCTTCCTGAGGCAATTGTGGTAGTCTCCTTGGTGAAAGAACAAAGCTGAAGGACCAATCATCTGCTCTTTGCTCTTGGGGTATGTGGGCTTGAACAAGTGGGCATGAGTGACCAGCACAAACTTTGTGGCCTCAGGGCTTGCCAGCATGACACAAGGGCACCCAAGTATGTGGGTTTTGAATATCTCTCCATACCTGATGAACACAAAAAAGAAGGGCAAAATGGAACAAGTTTGGATCAAATCCATGGAGACGAAACATTAATGGAAGATTAATAGGATTCAGAGGTTGATAATAGATTAGAACCTTTTCTGCTTTGAAGCAAAGAATATGTTTGGGTCCTTAGAGTACATTTGTAGAGTCTCTCCTATGTAAGGCCACCCCATTGAGCCAGGGGGAAGCTTAGCTTTATGTTTAGAATTTCTCTTTTGTTTCTTTATGAAGTGGTATAACAACAGAGTTGAGAGACAGAGCAATAAGTATATCAAACTAGAAGCAATCTCCATACAAATGTAGCACCTGCTTCTCTCTATCTCTCTCTCTCTCTCTGAATTCTAGTATGTTTCTCTGATGACTTAGAGGAGTGTATATGGTGGAGATGGATGGTTGCCAAGGGAATGCACTCTCAAGTCAATGAGTATTGATGAGGGGGTTTGGGGTATATATAGAGTGAAAAAGGAGGTGGCTTGCAACTTGCAAGAGCCAAAATCTGATATGGGTTTAAGGAAAATAAATAAATAAATCATTTTCCAAATCTTTGAAGGGTCTGGACTAAATTAACACTCTGAAATGGGGAGTACTAGAAATTACTCCTTCACATGAGAACTTTGACTTGTGAGTTTTTGATGCAAAAGCTTATTTTTAGCTTAAAGTGGATTAGGTTACTGAAAGGATAGGTAACATGGATTTTTTTTTTTTTTGGTCCTATCAAATTTGATAACTGTGATAGTTTACAAATTGGATTGTTATTGCTGCCCACTTTAAACTCCTGAAAGAAATAGTTTATTTCAATTTTTGGTTTAAGTGAAAGGAATGGTATTAAAATTGGATTGTTATAAATAAGTTGCAAATTGGAACTACATGCTAAAGTCTAATCATCTTTGTAGTTGGGTGATTTATATCATGCATGGATTGCCACCTTGATGTTACTTATAGATCAAAGTTTCAAGTGATGACGATTTTAACACATAACTTTGAGCGTAGAGATAAATACTCTAAATCACCCGAACTATAAGGGTGAGTAAGCGCAGAGATGAATGCTCTAAATCACTCGAGGTACTTTTGCATAGAAAAGTGAAAATTAATTATGTGTCATATAGGTCGTACTGTTTCCAAATGTGTAAAATATGAGACCTCATCTGTGCCAACCCTGGGTGGGGATATTCATTGGTCACCTAGTTTACTGACAGGTGGTGATTTCCTTACCTCCAAGTTTGTGTCCCAGACGTACCTTACACAGCTTATGTATTTCTTTAGCCGTTCATTTGTCTAAATGTTTTTGTGGTCAAAGATTTGTCTCAATTTAATCATAACTTTCATAAGTTTTATCATACATCTTCGATTTCTATCAAAAGGAAAATTATACATGAAGAACAGAAATTCAAACTTGGAACATCGAAATATATAAAAGGATTTATTATACTAGTACTCAAACTTCACATTGCTCATCAGAAGTCCCAATGACTCACTTTGCCTTCTTGAATAACATTTTGCATCTTAGTTTGTCATCATTGTCAAGTCTGTCAATATTGATGATGTGACACATACATGAGCCCTCTAACTTTCTACCACATAAGGGCCATATCAGTATGTTTGACGAAGTTTTTTGAGGGAATTGATGTGGGTAAATGAGACAACAAACGTTGGTCAAAAACAAAATGAGTCATTATGACTTCCGAAGAAACCATGTAGGGTTTGATTATACTTTAACGGAGCACTACAACAATTAAGTCTAGAAAACCGCACGCCTAATAATTTTATTATCGAATGACAACCAATGTTAAAGAAAACAATAAGAACTTTGCGATTCAAGATTACAGAAATCTTGTGTACCAATTCATTTTTTGTTTATGGTACCATTTTTTCAAGTTTTGTAAGCCAAAGAAAACTAGAAGGTAACATATAGCATTGCGAAGGAGTAAATTTAATAGAAAAGACACTCTAGCTTTATCTAATTTGTGAAAAATGACAAGGAGATCACATTGTGTATCACTTCAGACCTATTTACATTGGTGAATCCTACCTCTAGCAGAGATGCGCTTAATATGGTACAATAATGTGATCTCCCTAGAAATATTCCTCGGGCAAAAGTTATTTAGTGGAATTCCACTTAAATGGGGCAAACGTCCACGACCAATAAATCAAAGTAAATAGATACAGTTCTCTCTCACAATCATCGTATGTAAGTAGCAAATGATAAAAACAATAGAGACGCAAACTCACTCCCTCTTCTCTGTCTCCATCTCTTCCAAAAATTAATCAAATCCCCATAAAAAAAATTATTCAAACTTCCATGTGGGTACTTAGCACTTACGAATATCACAAAAAGTAACAAAACAAAAACCCATTTCGCAGATTAAAAGTAGACTTCCTTTTTTGCTTTTTTGCTTCTTTTTTCTTTTCTTTTTTGGGTGAAGAGGAGCCTTTCCAAGGATACGATACGTAATACGTTGGCTATTTACGGGTTCGACGTGCGACGATGCATTACAGCTCATACACCCGCCCCATTAGGATTTCCCTGGGATCCGCAAGCCTGTCAGTGGTCCCCACCTGTGGGTCGGTGATGTTGTACGGTCAATGCAGACGTGGAATCTTCGCGAGTGCGCGACGTCAACAATCAAAGGAACAGCAGTGTCCGTTTGCATCCGTCGCCATTAAACGTTAGATAGACACGACACGTGTAGAAATCTTGGTTGTCCTGATCGAGAGAGTTCGGGACGAGATGAGAAATAATTGGTTCCACGTGGATGTAGGAACAATGGGGAACCACCAACTTAGGCAAGCCTACAGTACTGTTTGCCATAAGGCAGTCCGTACGTACACATTGCTCAAAATTACAAATGAATACAAATGCGTGGCGTATGCGTACACTTTTTTTTATTTATTTTTTTCCCCAAATAATATTAATTAAGAAACATATTAGGTAATAACCACATTATACGGTAAGTGATATTTGCTTATTTGGACTATTATATTATAGTTGGTTGATTATATGCACGTATCTATCATATAATTTGATCAATTAATATGATTCGTTTATAATTATTTTAAATTTTTTGGTCAAGCGTCAACAATATTTAACTACATTTTACCGATTGAAATTTAGTTTTCATTATGTACATTTTAATTCTCCACCCATATACCAATTCATTTCGTGTTGGAGACTGACATTCTAATACTCTCTTCATCACATATAATATCTCTCTTTTCATTTTTCTCTCCTTTTCCCTTTATCCATCTTAAACTAAGACAAAAACATCACCAAACAGCCTACAACACATTTGTGCGATTAATATTAACCACTCCCTAATTAGCACCACACCTCCGGACATAATCTCATGTTAAATTTCATAATTAATTCCATTTTCCTGTGTTACAGAAGTAGGACAAAGGACAATGATACATCTTGTTAGGGCGAAATCATCTTCATAATATAAATTGGCAAACCCTTTAGCCTTTTAGCATATATGGAAATTTTGGTGCAGCAAGCGAAGCACCACACATGCTTGGCAGCATTTAGGCAAAATGTCAAAACATGCATGCGTTGCGTGGTGGTGATGCCATCGATCGATCCAAAACTTCTAAGTTGGTACTAATTTATTGTAGTTTTCTCTAATATAATCTGTATTGTGGATAATGGGCCGTATTGGAGGGTCGACACTCAATTTGCTAAGCAGGAGATATATTATTCATCTTCTTTTCTCAGTTTGCTTTGCTCCTTTAAGGCATTCTTTGTCTCCATGCAACAACAACAAGCATGCAAACGTACAAAATATACATAATACAATCCTCTAAGATAAGAAATTTTTCTAGCTAGGTTAGATGCATGTCATATTTGAAATCAAGTGACATAACCCACACAACCATTCTGAAACCTGAGTGTGTGTAGGCCACGTACCATCAACAATAAGTTGGCTCGGGTTGGACCAGGTTTGGAATTGATTCCAAGCTAGCTACTTATAAGCCTCATCCCTCTACATGATAATAATAAGTACAATCTTAGCATGCATAAGTTCATCAACAGTGATTATGACATTATTGTCTAATTTAATTAAAATAGTCAGTACAGTCCGAACCACACATTAGAGCTCCAATAGCCTCCAAAGCAATTGGGAGTTGGTGAGCGGACTTGATATTTTAAGGTTGATTATATTTTATTCATGCGCATTAATTCAAACTCATGAGTCTTCTAACTAACTAATGTCAGATTTTTTTTTTAGCTTGCCCTTTTTCCCCTCTCTAAATTTTAGGTGGTGTTTAGTTGTGCGTTGTAGGAATATGTCATTAGAATGAGAATGGAATCAAGTATAGGGTCGATTGGGTGTTTGATTGAAAATGGAAATTATCAAGTTTGGTAGAAATTGAGGTCCATGGTTGTAAGAATGCGACGAACGTATTTCTAACTTGTAAGAATGATCTTTCCCCAAAATTAATGCTCGTCCATTCCAATAAAGTAGACCTAAGAATGGCATATTTTCCCAAATCCTAAACTAATTATTAGGTTCCCAGGGATAACCTCTCTATTCCCAAGTTTCTAACGAATAACCTATGTTCATGCGTGAATTAGGCTAATTAATCAAGGTAATGAACCTGTCATTTTATAATCAAGTTCGAATCTCATTCTCCGTAGATTAGATTAATTTTCTATTCTGACATTATTTTCAACCCAAAAAATTTTAAACTCATAGTTTGGCGTTCCCAATACAACCACTCGTCAATACACAGGATCTCAACAAACAGTTTTTTTACTTCAACTCTCCACTCGCAAACAATATTAAATCGAAGATATAAATCTTTTGATTGTGAAATGCGAACATAAATATCTCCTATAGGAGTCTTTTGATTGTGAGACGGGCATGCCATTCCATTAAAAGTAAAGCATACGAACCTCAAGATCCATTTCCCTTTAAAGCTAGGTAAGAAAATGACCAAATTTTTTAAAGCTAGCTAGGAAGATGGAAAAAGTAGCTGTAGAAGAAGATATGTGGAAATCCAAATGAGTCTAGGTAGACTAGACTAGCTGGTGATTCAAAGAAAGGCATGCCTCCTTTTGCTTTTGCTTTCTCCTCCATGGTAGCACAGCAAGCAATCATGCAATGTCTACGTGAATCACACTTGGACAAATAGGGGGTGGGCAGGCGAACCTCGACAAATAGGGTAAGAATGAATCTGTCATTAGATTTGGGAAAGATAAAGGCCACTGCGGTACGGCACTCTGCCCATCCCTCTCTCTCCTTCCTCCTTTGGATTTTCATGTGTGATTCTTTAGGATGGGAATTTTGTTCCACTTTCCACATACGACTCTGACCTCCCACTAGTGACACTTTTCACTTCCAACAAGTAATCATGAATTGATTGATTATCTTTTGTGTTTAGGTTTATATTGTTAATGCTGCCTTGTTTCAATCTTTAAACTTTTATGTGTAGTCCTTTTGTATTTGTAATTGTACTTATATGTATCCAAAATACGTTGTTTTAGTCTTAAACTTTTATTTAAACAAGCATAATATTAAACCCTAATTCTAATACGAAACATCTATATTGTTATTGGGTTTATACAAAACTATATACCATGTCTAATTTTAAAATTTTATTTAGATATACACAATACCAAACCCTAAACTGTAATTTACACCCGAAAATATTCGCCATGAACACATACAACTAGCAAAAGAACACACATAAATAAATAAGTAGAAAATCTGTTCCAATATCCATTTTCAAAGTATTTGACTGAACATATACCATACCATTCAAAGAGAATAGCTTAGCGGGGGCATTTCATGGTCAACAAAATATTATGGATAGAGAATATGTCTTCATCTAATCTTTGTGGATATGTCATGATTGAGTCATATAGCTCATGGGTATTTGCTATTTCACAGAGAGTCTCCTCGATAGACCGAGGTTACTTTCTTGTCACTTTCACAGCACTACAATACAAAGGCAGCTAAATACAAACGCATATCCATTTTTATCCACATGCAGCTTTTGTTTTGGCTCACAATAAAACGATACAAAGTGGATGCATTTTTTTTAACATCACTTTATCTTTCTGTAAGAGATCGTCATCTCCATAATCTACAGAAACCATTAAAGTGCCCCGGATTGAGACGGATGGGACTACTGTTTCACTTATTTAAGACAATGTGGTGAACCAGGATTTGCTTGCTAGCTTATTCCCCCCTTCTTTTGTTTTTTTATATCACTCCAGAAAAGATAAAGATTCATTCAAAGGCATATCTTTTGTAGCACAATCATAAGCCACATGTGAAGCCCAACAAACACGTGCTCCACATCAACCAATATGTGATGTTCATGTGTTAGGCTTTAATTGTTGTGCCAACTATGTTATACTCACCACAATTCTAATATATGACTTTTATATTTTTCACACTACGAATAATGTAATATTTTAGCCATTAGATCGATGGGTTCACTATGTTCTCTCTTCGCTTATACATTCATCATAGTCGTTCCTTCACATTCAATGCGAATTCGCACTATTGATGAGTCCCTCCAGTGGAGAAACACTTACATAAAACGATTATAGCACTATTTTGCTATACCCGATAATCACGGTATTCCATGTATGTGTGATAAAGTGGCAGACTGTGATTAGCCAGGAATAACAAAATAATGTTATACCCGTTTCATACAAGTTTTTCTACCTCGAGTGACATCCTTCTATTAGACTCACTCACATATAGCTAGGGGCGGAGCCATATTTCAATCCAAAATGGCCGTGCCAGCTCTTGGTCGTTTCAACTGTAAATACAATTCCTTACCAATAAATGAAAGCTAGTTCCACAACCATTACCTATTTCATAAAAATCAGGATGGAAATCATAGAAAGTAATACTATAGTGTGCCCAAAATAACTTGTGACGTCCAATCTCATGGCTCATAGTCAAACACCTCATAAAATCCGAAAGACGAGAAGAACCCACTGATATAGAATCGAAAGGTTCTGCCATTACATTTATTTCCACTTTTTCTCATGGCCGGCGCATTTGATCCTCAAAGGCTCAAAGCTATGGCTGAAATTAAATAGGCCAGAACTTTGTGAGGAAGCGTGGCAGGGTTTATATTTTGCTGAGATTGGAGAGACGAAATCAAAACAGTTGAGGAATCAAATTCCACAACTCACAAGGCATTTTTGAAATTTTCGTAGAAAACAAACAGAAAACCAGATTGCAATATTGCTCCCAGATATCCAGAATGATGCCCCCATATCCACCTAGATTTGGCCAAACAGTGTGGCAAAGCTGACACGTCACCTTTGGCCGATCATGCCGCTTTTGGAACATACGGCGGATCTTGCACTTATCAATTGCGTTGGTACTACTACTGCCTAACTCATGACCCTATGCCTACGTCGATTATATTAATAAATATATAATTGGATTTGCTTATATATTATAAATGAATACTTGATAGGATTTTTCTGCCATGGATTAATTGTTTCATGAATTCTTTTATGTTGGAAAGGAAAATTTGTTGTATGACAGAAATTTTCATCCCTGAAATCATCTATTAATATGTCAAGAGTGTCCAACACAACACCCTTTCGGGTGGTGAGATTTTGTAAAAAGAATTGAATGTGATTGAAGATGAGTAATATTCAAAGCGAAATAATTATAGTACAAATTATGGGTGAATTTCGCACTATAAGATGTTTATGTTATCAGATAGTTGTTACGAGTGAATTTGGACCACTAATTTTAGTTATAAATATGGACCATTGGATTCCAACTATAAGATATTTATGTTATCAGATAATTATTTATTTATTTTAATAAGGGCGGCAATATTTTATTGATGATAGGGAAAGAACAAGTACAAAACAAACAGATTATAGCCTAGAGGGTTAGACGAACATCTCTACACATATGGGCTCGATCGTCAGACTAACTGAGTAGCCTTATCCTCTCAACAACAAGAAAATCGCAAGCAGGAGAATGAGCCTTACCACTGATAAAACGCCCTCTTGTCCCCCTAAGTTTGTACCCGTAAAAACTCTATTTGTTACGATCCTCAAACAAAACATTTGTAAGAAAATCGGGTGTGGCTCTTCAAACCATGTAAAAACAGTGCCAATATTCCTAGCAAAACATGTAAGTCGATCAACCACCCCATTTGCAGTACGGAAGATGTGTAAAAACTTCCCCAGTGATATGTGTTACCATATAATTATTACGAGTGAATAATTGGACCACTGATTTTAGCTGTAAATATGTAACATTGGATTCCTTACACACCTATTATAGTTGGGTTGGAGGAGGATTGTAGCCCAAGGTTAGGGTTTAAGGCCAATGACTTTGGCCTGGTTCAACAACATTGAAAATCCTAATTTAGTGTGGAAAGACATCAACAAAATCAATCACACTCAAACCATAATTTTGTGGTATTGGCTTGTATTATCGCCACCATTGTCAACTTTTGACAATAATGCAAACAAGAATAAGGCAATTGCTACATGTGGTTGTCACATTAATTCCAATCGCTTATTAATAAGCTGCCTAACCTTTAATTCCGACAATGTAACTGTAAACCAATTTTCCTTTATTTAGATGTGGTTTCAGTTAAGCTGATGGTCACTGGCAATTGGCATGGTCCAAAAATGTTTATGCAATTTTCAGACATTGCTTGATTTTTTTTGGGGTCTTGTCTCAATCTCATTTATCTGATGCCACTATTTCTTGCCCATTGACATGAACTACTCTATGCAAGTTGGGTTTATTGTTTGAAAATCTGAACTATTTATTGGTAGCGTCCTCCGGTTTTTGTGGGGCAAAGCCAAATCCACAGAAATAAATATATAGGTGCTCTTGAATTAATGCTCTTTTTAATCGGTTGAATTTATGCTCTCCTTGAAGATTATGACATGCATAGTATGTGTAATATATTTTTAGTATAATTTAAGAAAAGACGAATTTCTAAGTGTCCTGATCAATTGAGAACCTGACTTTGAAAGCAAAAACAAAAAATATCTGATATTTTTTTTTTAAGTACAAGCGATAATCTAAACTCCAGGGAATGAGGTTTTCTCACACACATATAACCAAGATGCCATGGGAATTCTAAACCTAAAACCTGATTTTTTTATTTATTTAAAAAAATGTCAAAATGATAGGTAAAAACCTGAATTGTTAAATTAACTATAATTGTTGTGATGATGCGGCTACATTTAGATGAGGGCCATATAAATAAGAACAGTATGACATGAATTAGCATATCTTTAGAATGAAAATATGTAGTTGAGATTTTCTTAAATGATATATTGAAAATGGGGTGGGGGCACAATCCATTCACTACCGCATAGCAAACAAGTGTAGAGAAAGTGCAAATAGCAGAAACGGTGGTACCTTCCTCCGGTGGTGGCTCATGAAACCTACAACCAACAAGGCCATCCCAAAACAAAGTTTTAGCAACAGATCTTATGACTAGTTTCGTAGCAACTGAGCTATATTTTGAATCTAAATTAAGTTATGATTGCACAATTGCACTGATTTAAGATATTGGGGGAAATTAATATATTGAAGGAGCTTTAGTTAAACCCTATTTATATATGACGGCAGGCCACCGTCTCTGATTCTTAAGCATTGTTTTTCCTTTCACCACCTCAAAATGTTGTATATTTTGGTTCTATTTGTCACGTAGTGAATGGAAATTGGGCATCCTTGTTAAATCTTTGACAAAAATGAATGTTGTAAAGCAAGGACTAATATCAGAAGAATTTAGAATTTAGAGATGGAATTCCTGACTTACGTGTTAATTTATGTTTGAAGGTTGTGCGTAATGTGTTGATTGGTTAATGAATAATATATATTTGGATATGTGCAATATCAATATCCTTACCCAACCCAAAATTCATATCAAAATACTTGCCCAGCCCAGAGGAACAAACCAAACCCAAAAGACAAACACATGAACAGCCCTAGATAAGAAAGCCCAACCAGAAGAAAAGAACAGCCAGGGATTTCTAGATTGACACACTATTGACTTTGATATTGGCGGAACTAGAAATCTCGTCAAGGAAGGTTAACTTTAAGGGCTAGTTAAGGCGATAATTTACACAATTGATTGACTCATTCAATAAAAAAAATCACAGAAAAAACTTAGGAAGTTTAGGAGTGTATACTATTTGTAGTTTACTGTGTGTGTTTAGCAAGCGTCAGAATTATGTCATGAACTTGGCAACCTAAGTTTGATTGGCATTGCAATACTACATAAATATATATTATGTGCAATATTATATAAATATTTGTATATTGTCAGTGTCTGTTACATCATATAAAACAGATCCCCAAAATAAAGCAGTGTGAAGTGTAAAGGTCAGCTTAAGCTCAATAACACCTTGTAAGGGGTTTGCCCTTCGGAATCTTCCACTCTTTGTAAACAATGCCCATGATATCTTCATCAATGAAAACGCCTCTTCTCTGCACCTATTTGACCAAAATTTCAGGAGTGCTATAACTAATAAGCTTGAAAAATAATCAAACCCACTTACCATCAATAGTAGTTTATCAACAACTTGACTATGATTCAATCATTCTATAAATAAATGCATTTCGGCAGGCAAGCATCCTCCGGGTATCTTAACGGCACGCCAGATCATGGTCTCAAGCTCACCAAAGGTCACTCTCTTCTTACCTGCCTTTTTTGGTGCAAATTGGGCTGGTTGCCATATAGAGAAGGGGCTTGAGTGGTTGTCGGTGATGCTCTCTATCTCAGCTGAGGCGGAGACATCAACGTCGGTGGGGTAGCATCGGTTGTTATGCTGGTTTGTTTTGTGTTGTTGAAGCAGTCACCGCGAAACACCATTGTCGCCATGATATAGTTGTCGTTTTGGCCCACAAATACAAGGATTTGGCTCCAGTTCGGATTTTGGAGTTACAGAAAAGGAAATTGTTGGATTGTGTGGGTTGGGGTTTAGCCGGTATGGCATTATGAGTATCTTCGATTGTCGAGAGGATGTGGAGCAAGTGATACTATTTTTTTGTTTGTTTTTGTCTAATAATTCTAGGAACTCTTTAGAAGTTTATTGTATTTTGTATTTTAGTTTTCGGCTTCCGATATGGATTTACCATTTCTGCCGCAAGTGGATCTGGATTGTAAGTCAGAATACATGTGCTTTTCGTTGCTGAATCAAAGATTTAAGTTTTTTTGGTTTTGGCGTAATTCTCTCCATATCAAATCAACATGTTGTGTTTGGTCACTAGAGACATTGTACCTATATTTAGTACTATGACTGTTAAGTTCATAATTTCATACATATACGTACCCTATTTACTTACTTCTTTTGCTTAGTTTCTTCAATTTCTAAGTTATTTGCCTCTCTTTGTGTGTTTTGTAGGCCAATAGAGCATGAGAGCATGAGAGGAATACAACTTAAGGCATTTGAAGCAATATGGTGCAAAAATGTGCAAAAACTGGAGCCTGAGTTAGAAGTTCATTTCGGACTTATCTTCTTCATCCGAACTTGGATTGGGCCAATACTTGTGTGGTTGGATCACTGACATTCTGAACTTCAAACTGGACATCTTAAAGTCATCATTTGATTCAGCCCAACCCAATTCGTGAGCCCATGGAAATACACATCATGCCTGACAGGAAGATGAGCTCATTGCATGCTTGGTCATGATGAGCTAGGCATGAGCTATTGGTTTCTGAATGGAAGCTTGGTCATGCTGACATGAGGATGAGCTAGGGCTGCTAGTGGGATTTAGTGGAGCAACCATTTCTGATTTTCTAATGCAAGTGTTGAGTCCATTAGCCATATTCAATTCAGATTTCCCACTCCCATCTCCCTATAAATACCACTTCCATTCCACATTCAATTCAGATCCTGAGATCCATCATTCACACTTCCATTGTACACAAAGAGAGGGAAAGTTGAGAGTCACAAAGGGAGAGAAGGGAGAAGGCAGGCAGCTGGGAGGCTTTGGCCTCCTGGCAGCCATGAAGATGAATCTTTTCCATCTCTAGCATGCTGTCCTTATCTTCTTCTCCTCCCTTTGTCTTTTATTTTCTTCTTGTATTTTCTTTGTTTTTTCTGTTATTAGTTGTAATAAACATCTTGCTAGTCTTGTATCATGGTTTGAGTTTATAAAGTTTGATTTCATTCATGAATTCTTCTTCACTATTTTAATGGAGCTGTTTTGCATCCTTTGATTGATCACCTAAGGTTTTATGCGTTATGCTCTTGTTGGGAAGGTTTGGGGATCATCTTCATTCCATCCATTAGCAACTTATGTGATTTGGTTTCTAGGTCTCCTAATGTAAACACCATGCTTGGGGTCCTTGTGATGTTCAATGCAATTTGATCCAAACACCATGGACTTATTTGTGAGCATCTTCATGAGTGAATCAATTTGTTTACTTGCTGCCATAACATGATTAGAACAATTAGGGTGGATTCTAAAACCTCACCATCTTGTCTTAGTTCTTTTCTTTCTTCTTGTTTTGTTTCTCTTGTTTCCATTTCTGTTTTGTGTAGGAAAACTGAGTTGGATCATTCAATCACCAATCCCTGTGGAATCGACCTCGCACTTACATATGCTAAACTACCAACGGCTCGTGCACTTGCGAGTATCACAAGTTGAGGATGCAGTTCATTTTGGTGCAACTGAATCTACACAATAAGTTTTTGGCGCCGTTGCCGGGGATTGGTAACATTGCTTGATTCTATTTGGTTTTTCTACTTTTTATTTATTTTTATCTTTTTTATAACTGGACAGTTTCATGTTTTAAAGTTAATGAGGATAATTGATAAGTTGTGTTTGTAGTCCAACGGACAAGGACAATTGCCTGACAAGCAAGAGAACTGGGTTTGAGTCCCAGCTTACACAACACAAAAAACAAAAAAAGGTTCAAGTAGCATGTTGATTATTTCTAGTTTATGGTTTCATTCACTTGCTCTTAATTAAATATCTTGTCCAAGTTTACATAAACACCATATGACTCTTGGACTGATTAGTGAATGAATGGGTAGATATTGAAGACAAACACCATGTTTAAATTCTACTTGGTTCTTTATTGTTCTTCTTGTTCTTAATGGGTTCGGAATTTGTGTTTAGACTAAACACCATAGCTAAATGCTTTTTCTGAATACTTGATTAAAACCACACACCATATGGATAATCATATTTGAGAAAGAACGAACTCCATAAGCTAGTTTGATTTACTTTGATGCTTGTTACTTTGAAGCATGGAATTAGATGTTTGTGGTGAAGTTGAATCCCTAATCTTGATGTGTTAGTTTAGTTTATCATTTTCATTTAAGTTATGGTTTCCTAATCCAACAAATCTGAAATTTTGTTTCAAGTTTCCTTGTCTTTCTTTAAGCATTTCTGAAGTAGCTCAATAAGAAAAAGGGAGAGAGAGGAGACAACCCAATCCATAGAAACATGGAGTATGGAGTAGCGGAGAAGTCGACCTCCAGCTGCTATGGCCAACCACGCTCCAGCTATCACTTCAAGGGGAAGCATTCCAATCATATCTCTTTCATTTGTATAATAAGTGCTACTCATTCTTAGTTGTGTCTCATTTTCTGTTTTGTTTTTGTTAGGTTTTCTTTTCCTTGATGTGGGAGAACATGATGAGCAGCTGACCCAAATACTCAAAGAAGAACATGTGCTGCCATACTATGTGCATTTCCCTCTCATTGTCTTCAAGGGGAAGTTCTAAACTCTCTTTCTTTTATTTCTTTCATTTCTTTACCCTAGATTTCATATGCATTATTGTATGCTTTACATGGATTCAAACAATGAGGACAATGCTTCATTTAAGTTTGGGGGTGCAGGAAAGTTTTTTTAGTTTTTGTGTTTGTGTTTGAAAACGTAGGCTTCTTCATTGCTACAAATTTTATTTTCTGCTTCTGTTTTGAAAGTTTGGTCCGCGATGTGTTCTTCATTTTTTCATGCTGAATCCAACGACATAAAGAACGTTAAATTTGACCAAGTGGTTTGAAAGTTACATGTCAAAACAGATTATATGTTGAAATTGAGCAAAACAGCAATTTGAAACCTCACGTTTTTCTTTTATGTTTATTTTCTTTGAGTCATTTTCAGTTTTCCTTCCCACACCAATGATAAATCTTGTGTCTAACTTCTAATATGGCTCTTAGGAATTTGATAAGCATTGTGTTAGGTCTGAATCTTATTCTTTTGCTAGCTAAGTCTCACATAATTATGTTTGAGCTTTCTATGCACTTTAGCCATGATTATACAACTCTTGCATGTCTTACCCAATTGTATGCATTTTTGCTTGTGTGATTCACTGGAATGTTAAGTTATAACTAAGATATGATTTAGGCCATCTTTGTTAAGCCTCTTTCTTTTTCCTCCATCAACCCATACAATACATATTCCATTGTAAACTCTTTTGTGCCCAAACACTTAGCCATTTCTTTCTATCACCTTATCATCCATTAAACATCCTATCATCTAGGGAACATGTAGAGTATGATTGTATTTGAGATTGTAATGTATTCAAGGCAATAAATGAGCTATAAAAAAAAAATCAAAAGAAAAAGAGAAAAGAAGTGTGGCCAATGTAGTCACGACCCTAGGGTGATATAATGAGAAATCAAGGTGATCTAGGGTGAAGAGCCGCAAAATTGGGCCAACTATTATACAAAGTGTGTAAATGTCAAATTCAAATTGTGAAGTGATTCAATTGCAAAATCTGGTGTTGTGAGCTCTTCAATTTATGTGCCTTACATTTCAAATGTCAATGATCTTGTTTACATGACATGCTCTACTTTGTTCCTTAGACTTTGTGTTTCATTATCCATTCCTTTTCTAACCATTACATTACATCCATGAGTAAAGTCCTATTGATTTTGGTTTAGCTTTGCAAACTTGTGTTCATTCTTGCAGGAATTCATATCGTTGTTTGAGAAGCATGAGTTGTATCTTCATGGCTATTTCACACACACACCTTGAGCATGATTTTTGTGAGATTGTGGTAGCACTTGAATAATGTTTAGAACTTCCTTAGTGCTTGTTTTGTTCCTTGTTGAGCCATGTCTATGAAGTTTAAAATTTCTGTTCGGTTGGAAGGTTAACGTTTTTGTTTTTGTTTTGTTTTTGTTTTTTGTTTTGTTTAGACTAACAAATCTATTAAGTTTTCTAACCACTTTGTTTTGTAGAGTCAGTAAAACGTTTGTGGGTATGTAATCTGTTAAACCCTCAGGAGACACAACTCCTCCTACTAGGGATGCCTAGAGGTTTAAAGGCTTGTTGCATACGCTCAATGCAATCGAGTTACCTACGAAAGTGGTCTATCTAACTTCTTGTTTTGTTTTTATTTTTGTTTTTAATTTTGTTTTCTTTTGCTCGAGGACTAGCAAAATCTAAGTTTGGGGGTGTGTTAAGTTCATAATTTCATACATATACGTACCCTATTTACTTACTTCTTTTGCTTAGTTTCTTCAATTTCTAAGTTATTTGCCTCTCTTTGTGTGTTTTGTAGGCCAATAGAGCATGAGAGCATGAGAGGAATACAACTTAAGGCATTTGAAGCAATATGGTGCAAAAATGTGCAAAAACTGGAGCCTGAGTTAGAAGTTCATTTCGGACTTATCTTCTTCATCCGAACTTGGATTGGGCCAATACTTGTGTGGTTGGATCACTGACATTCTGAACTTCAAACTGGACATCTTAAAGTCATCATTTGATTCAGCCCAACCCAATTCGTGAGCCCATGGAAATACACATCATGCTGACAGGAAGATGAGCTCATTGCATGCTTGGTCATGATGAGCTAGGCATGAGCTATTGCTTTCTGAATGGAAGCTTGGTCATGCTGACATGAGGATGAGCTAGGGCTGCTAGTGGGATTTAGTGGAGCAACCATTTCTGATTTTCTAATGCAAGTGTTGAGTCCATTAGCCATATTCAATTCAGATTTCCCACTCCCATCTCCCTATAAATACCACTTCCATTCCACATTCAATTCAGATCCTGAGATCCATCATTCACACTTCCATTGTACACAAAGAGAGGGAAAGTTGAGAGTCACAAAGGGAGAGAAGGGAGAAGGCAGCAGCTGGGAGGCTTTGGCCTCCTAGCAGCCATGGAGATGAATCTTTTCCATCTCTAGCATGCTGTCCTTATCTTCTTCTCTTCCCTTTGTCTTTTATTTTCTTCTTGTATTTTCTTTGTTTTTTCTGTTATTAGTTGTAATAAACATCTTGCTAGTCTTGTATCATGGTTTGAGTTTATAAAGTTTGATTTCATTCATGAATTCTTCTTCACTATTTTAATGGAGCTGTTTTGCATCCTTTGATTGATCACCTAAGGTTTTATGCGTTATGCTCTTGTTGGGAAGGTTTGGGGATCATCTTCATTCCATCCATTAGCAACTTATGTGATTTGGTTTCTAGGTCTCCTAATGTAAACACCATGCTTGGGGTCCTTGTGATGTTCAATGCAATTTGATCCAAACACCATGGACTTATTTGTGAGCATCTTCATGAGTGAATCAATTTGTTTACTTGCTGCCATAACATGATTAGAACAATTAGGGTGGATTCTAAAACCTCACCATCTTGTCTTAGTTCTTTTCTTTCTTCTTGTTTTGTTTCTCTTGTTTCCATTTCTGTTTTGTGTAGGAAAACTGAGTTGGATCATTCAATCACCAATCCCCTGTGGAATCGACCTCGCACTTACATATGCTAAACTACCAACGGCTCGTGCACTTGCGAGTATCACAAGTTGAGGATGCAGTTCATTTTGGTGCAACTGAATCTACACAATAATGACTGCTTTATACTTTGTTATGTTTCATCAATAATTATCATCGTTTTTTGATAATAAAACTCAAAGTGGGATTCTCAATTGAGGACACTTACAAATTCCACTTTTCTTGAATTAGAGCATTAATTCAAGACCAACAATCTTGTGGTGTTGCGGTTACAATAATATGAGGGTCAAATAAATAAGAATAGTATGACATGAATTAGCACATCTTTAGAATGAAAATATGCAGTTAATAGAAGGAAAAAAAAAACCCAACCTTATAGAAGAAAAATGATACATGCAATCACAATCCATCCATTAACACATAAAAAGTGTAGAGAAAGGTAGTTTTAAGGTTCAAATAGCAGAAACGGTAGTGTTACATTCCATCAATAGCATCTGAATAAACTCTATGGCTCATCATGGAAACCTACAAATATGAACAATCCCATTTGCCCGGTTGCATCTCTACTATGAACAAAGCCATCGGCACAAACTTTTAGCGACGGATCATGTGAATAAGCTTTTAGCAATTGAGCTATCTAGAGTATCCATTGCCGTTGGTATCAATTGAAAAAACAAACACTTTGGATCTAAATAATTAAGTTATGATTCACTATGAGTGCCACCATAATTGCACAATTGAATGGATTGAAGATATTGGAGGAAACTTTATCAAGTACAATTCTATTAGACTCATTGGTAGAGTCATAAACCCAATTGAATATATTTTATAACAAGCAAAAATCACTTCTGATTTCATAAGTGTACCCACTATGGCTGAGCTTGGTTTAGTAACCGAACCAAATGGCCTTTACCGAGTACTAACTGATGGCGGTCGCTCGGAAGGGACCAAATCGGAATCGCCACCGATGGACAGCTATTCTGTAGAACACCAACAGCATGAAGAAGAATATCATATATAAATCTTGGCAGGCATAAGTCTGGCCAACCCAAAAGTCATATCAATATACTTAGGAGAGAATTTGTGTACTTGGTTATTTTATTTGTCAAAGGATACCACTTGCTCATTTCTTATATAACAAAACTCCAAGTGCATGAATTAGCAGCTGGCATTTAATGCGTTGCATCATGGAGAAGGGCATAAAGTTTACTGTGTATAGCAAATGTCAGAATTATGAACTTGGCAACCTAAGTTTGATTGGCATTGCAATATTACATAAATATATTATGTGCAATATTACATAAATATTTGTATAGATCCCCAAAATAAAGCAATGTAAAGTGTTAAGGGTCAGCTTAAATCTGCATTGAACCCTCCGAATCGCCGTTCCGTTCGAATTAATCTTCCCCTTCTTCCCTCTCTCTAGGGACAGCTCCAAAGTGCTTTACCAAAATGTCAACAACCAAAGGCACCAAGTCCTTGCAAGGGACACTCTTCTTATAAACATCTCCCAAATGTGAGTCACTTCCTATCCTCCCTCCCAAGAAAACATCAGCCCCTTCACAAGGCTTCCCATTCTCATCCCTTGCCATGCATCCCATGAAACCAATATCCGCCACTTGCACCTGCGCGCAGGTGTTCGGGCACCCGGTCCAATGCATCCTCACCGGTCGGGTCACTGCCACGTGTCTCTCCACCTCCTCAGTCACCTTCAAGGCCCTGGCCTTGGTCTCAATGATGGCTTGTCCACAGAACTGGTTGCCAGTGCAGGCCACCAATCCTCTCATGAGAATTGAAGGTTCAGGTGAAAATCTGTTTTTCAGAAGAGGCTCTTTATGCAATGCTTCAAGTTTTGAGTTCTCAACATTTGGAATTATTATGTTTTGCTCCACAGTGAGCCGGAGTTCCCCTGTGCCATACTCGTCAGCTAAGCGAGCTAGCTCATCCATGTCGTCTGCTTGGAGCCGGCCGACTGGAATGTGAAGTCCCACGTAGCTTAGACCTTCTTGTTTTTGTGGATGGACACCTACATAGTCTCTCCTTTCCCATTGCTTCTGAACCAGGTCTTCAGAAGATGCTCTCTCCAGCTCTTGGAAAGGCATTCTTTTAGCAACCTCTGCCCTGAATCCTTCTATGCCCTGCATTCATATAATTTTCAACAAACTGTCAGGCAAATACCATCAAGAAGTTAACAATTCAATGCACATTCAAATAATGTAGAACATGATTTAAGTGGTGAAATTTTTTAGAAGCATTTCTCCTTAAGAAGATTCAAACATGACATAATAAATTCAGTAATAACTTTGAAGATCACACATATTACAGCATATTGAAACTAGATCTATATAGTTGGGACAATGGTTACTTACTAGTTCATCAATCAACCACATCATTCTCGTCTTCTGCCGGTTCCCTCTGGTGCCAAGGTCTCTATAGGCCTCTAGCACTGCTTTGCAAAGTGGGATCACATCATCTGCGGAGACCCAGGCATCAAGAGGAACTGCCTCTGCGCACCGTTTAGGACTAAAGAAGCCTCCCACAAGCAAATTGAATCCAAATCTTCCGTCTTTTGTTGCAGGCATGTAAGCGAGATCGTTGATGTGGGGATGCTCAAAAAGATCATGAGATCCCACCACACACACATTCCACTTTCTTGGCCTGCTCAGATGAAAACTAAACTTAAGAATCCAAGCAACTCATTCCATTCATGCTTAATTTTAGTAAAGTATTTCTCCTATCTGAACTAACCAAATAATGAAACAGTGCTCCATGTTCAGCAGCTTAAACCATGACTTTATGAAATTAAACCCCTAATTATGTACAAATAACAGAAAAGTACATTCAACATATGGGGAAGGGAGTTAAAACACTTACAAGTTTGTGACAGTAGGATTGCCAAGTGAATTGGCGGTGATATATTGGGACAACAAGTTTGTGTAAGGTCGTGTATCAACAATCTCATCAGGGTCGATTCCGGCGAGAGGATTTCCAACTGGGTTTCTCACATTGTCCATGCCACTCTGTAGACTTGTCAAGCCAACCTCAGCGAGACCTTTTAGAATTTCTGGCACATCAGGCAGTACCACTCCCCGGATTTGCCAATTTTGCCTGGTTGTAACATCTGCACAACCATCCTCACCATATTTTCTTATCACACTCGCTAGATATTTTGTTTGTGCACTTGTTGTAACCCCATTTGGTAGCTTTAGTCTCATCATAAATCTACCATCTGATCATCATCATCACCAGTATTAATTAACCAATAAGCACATAGTGAAAAAGTAAGATGCTTGCAAATGCCAATATAGAAAGAAAAGCCAAACAATCCAACATGCTATGTTGTCGGACTGTCAATTCGGAAAATTAATTCAGTAAATTCATGTTCAAATGTCTAATCTTTACTGATAATCTGAAAGGATAAAATGTCTAGAATATCTAACAAGAAAACATGACCCTATGTAAGAATATTCAAAGTATGTGCAAAATTTAACAAAGCAAACAAACATAGATCAAATTAACTCACAATGATTCTTTCTCCTGTGGAAAAGGCCAAGCCACTTGAGCCTGACATCAATATCATCCTTACTATCCTTAGACTTCTCAAGCTCCTCAAAAGAAATCTTGGCAAGCTCTTCAATCCCATTCTCCATGAAAAGCTTCATGGGTTCCTTCTGAATCTTCACCTTCTCCTGAACATTAATCCCTCCTCTAAACTTCTCTTTCAAAACCCAATACCCATCTCTCTCCTCCACTCTAGGCTCCAACCTGGCCGCCTCCACATCCGTGGAAACCGGAGCCAGGGGGGTGATGGCGGCTGCTAGCCTCGTCTGCTTGCAGCAGGGGAGAGCTGAAGACAGGGGAGGAGACAGAAACTGAACAGATAGTGATGATGACATGGCTGAAAATAGTATGCTGCTGGTGCGGATGATTACAAAGAGCTCCAAATTTTGATGGCGTTGTTGAAGTAGGAATTGAAAGAGAGAAGAGGGCCTGCATTTTTGTAGGTGAGCTTAGCGGTGAGGACCTTAGGAGGAGGGAGAGGTTCATTTTTGGTTGTGAGGGAGGGGCTTTTGGCTTTTGGCTGGAGCCAAGGGTCGTCGTATTTTGTCTTGGAGAGGAAATGGGGGGGAATCGTGACGGTTATATTGTATATACCCCTTCCTCGAAGGTTTTTATTTTTTCTTTGCCTTTGTTTTTTCATGCATTTGGGTTACGGTGGCCCCTGTCCACCATGTGCCACGTTTCGGAGATGTGTTTGTAGACAAGTTGTCCAACTTAGTTTTTTATATCTTTTATCTAAAAATAGAAAATAGGACTATAAACGATAGTTTAAATTACAAGGGGTACAATAGCTTCGTGCTGATCTACGAATGATTTCAACTTCTTCAATTCTCCATCATCGATCTCTCTTTTATTAGCCAAAAAATTTAAAAAACTCTAATAATTAAAAATAATTATATTTGATTTCTTTTTAATTAATAAAATTGACGGAATTGAAACATTTGACCAAAAAGAATTGAAATATTTGACCTGATTTGTTAATATCTGCAAATACAGTTACTAAAATTGGAAAATAAAATTTCGGTGATCAAAATTAAATTTGATCCCACTCTAGGGAAAAAAAAATGTAATTATCCCTATATTACACCTCTTTTAACTCAGTTTTCGCTGACAAAACAGACTTGAACTTGATGTTCTGGTTTTTTACTAGACTGTTTTGTTTTTCCCCTAGTTTAAGTTATTGAACTGTCGGCCCAGCCCATCAAAGCCTCTCTGTCCCAAAAACCTACTCTTGCTGTCAGTGTGACTCTCTCTCCCACAAGTCTACTCTTTCTGCGACTGTTGTTGTTCAGAGCAGCGAAGCCATGTCAACCGTCAAGGAGATCCTTACCCGACGACCCGTGATGGCGACGATCCGGGTCACAGTCCCGGCCGGCGCGGCCAAACCCAGCCAGCAACTGAGCCCTGCTTTGGGTCAATACAGGCTGAACATGATGGCCTTCTGCAAGGACTTCAACGCCCGGACCCAGAAATTCAAACCCGACACGCCCATGGCGGTCACCATCACCGCCTTCAAAGACAACACCTTCGAGTTCACGGTAAAGTCACCGTCTGTCAGCTGGTACCTGAAGAAGGCCACCGGCGTCGAGTCCGGCAGCAGCCGACCCGGACACGTGGTCGCTTCAAAGCTGTCGGTGAGGCACGTGTATGAGATCGCCAAGGTGAAGCAATCTGACCCGTATTGCCAGTACATGCCTTTGGAGTCCATTTGTAAGTCTGTTATTGGAACGGCTAATTCTATGGGGATTAAGATTGTTAAGGATTTGGATTGATTTGGGGGGAAATGACACATTTTGAAACCCTAGATTTTTTTTTTTGGGTCGAATAAACCCTAAGTTTGTTCCTCATTTCGAGAAAAAGATTGGATTTTTGTTTGGTTTGAGAGGTTTTGCTTCTCACTTGTACTCTGTTGTAATTGAGTAGCTTTTCAATTTGAATGATAAATGAGGATGGCTTCACTTAGCCTTGTTTTGTTTATGACTTATCTTATTAGTTGGTACTTTCTTACAAGACATAGTTGAAGTTGATTGGTTGAAAAGTTCCATATAGCATTTACTTTGCAAATGTAATGCACCTTGATCTTGCATGATTGGGTTTATTTTTTCTCTCTCTGTTTCTTTATGTCATTCTGAATAAGGTTCTGTCCTGATTGAATAGATTTATGAATTTAACCAAGTTGGAAAGTGGTTTCCCAGAATGAACTCAGGATTAGCTCTTTGACTGCCACTTTGAGTTGATGAGGCGGGATTAGGCTCTTGAGCTCTATACTGATATGGAAACAGATGGAATCAGATTGAAATTTTATTACATTGATTCATTATTAGAGGTTGGTGTTCAGGAAAGTGGATTGAGTTCAAATTATGAAATAATGGAGGAGAACAAATAGATTGTATGTATGAGGAAAATTGATTAGATCAAACATTTGAGCTTTTAATGAGAGTTGGAACTAGGATTTTACTAATATGGGTTTTCTGAGGGGGCGCCCCGCAGATACAAAAAGGTTTACAACCAGAGGGTTGGGGAAGAGGAATTCCAGGTCTTCTTATCAATGATCGTCAAGAAGGGCATGTTCATGAATCATGATGCCTTTGGGCTGATGAATGAGGTGGATTAGTCGTGATTACATTTCCATTGCATCAACATTTGATTACATTTTGGAAATAATAGAGGTGAACAAATAGGCTGGTGGTTTTAGTTCTTATAAGTGTCTTAGATTGTGTGTATGACAAAAATTGATTTGATGAAGCATTTGAGCTTTTAATAAGAGTTGGAACTTGGAGGATTTTACTAGTTGGGCTTTTCTGAGGAGGGTGCCACTGAGGATGCAAGAAGATTTATAGCCAGAGGGTTGGAAGGGGAGTTCCCGGACTTCTTGTCCATGATCGTTTCATCTGTGCATTAAATTTTCCATGAACAAGGAGGGCATGTCCATGACGCCTTCGGGATGATGAATGAAATGATTAGTCACGGTTACTAGTCTGTTGCATCAACATTTGATGTTCATGTTCTGATCATGGATTTTGTGTGCAAACAAAAGTTGGTAGTGAATTGAAACGCCATGGTTGAAAGTATAGAGTTGAAAAAGGTTTATGGACCTCATCAGTCATCACCTCAATACCTAATACAGGCTGTTATGGGCGCCATTTGTTTCTGCAGATGATACAAAATGGAATATTTACTCATTATTTAGGAAGTTGTGGCTTCGGCGTCTGTCTTAAGGAACAGAATGGTTAGAACTTGTCAAGCCAACCTCAGCAAGACCTTTTAGAATTTCCGGCACATCCGGCAGTACCACTCCCCGGATTTGCCAGTTTTGCCTGGCTGTAACATCTGCACAGCCATCCTCACCAAATTTCACGTTTTTAGACTATTATATATTGTTCTAATAATTTCTACCCATATAATGGGTTTATGTGGTGTTTTTTTAAAACAAACGGGGCAGAACGCCACACCAAAAGGGAAAACAGAGTTTAATTGCAACACTAAAACGCCTGAAGCTCAATCGTACATGTATTGCAAAATTAAAAGAAATTTCTGGATTCAGCATCAAAGACAAATTTTTGGCTAATTGGGGGACCAATTCATCGAAGAGTTTTTATATCATCTAGATCAATAAGACCAGTTTATAATTTTTATTCGAACATCATGCACGTCATATTATGGTCACATTTATACGATGGATATATATAAATGAGAATGATATGATTGTTAACATATGTTTAGGATGAAGATAAGCCGCTGTGATTTCTTTTGGAGCACCAATAAATTGAGTTACAGATTTCTCATAACCAGAAATGCTTCCCAAATATGGACTTACACAAGTTGACGAGAGCAAATGTGCTTCCCACTCTGCAAAAGAAAAAAATGCTTTAAAAATTTATATATATGTAATTAGATGGAGTTAAGATATTGGGGAAACTATTAGCATATAATCATTGTGTTGGAAATTTAATATTAATTTTCCCATTTGAATGGAAATGAATAGAGTTCATTCGACCACGGTGTCTTTGTCAATTTTTAGGAAGAGGTATCAAAGCACATGTTTATTCAATGGATGCATTAGTTGGTTTTTTTTTATTGGGACATATCCTTTTGGAAAGGATTCTTTAGTATTTATAACTAGAGTAGTCTTCCTGCAATTAAAAAAGGGAATTGATTCAGTCAATGTTTATCCATTTGAATACAAAGAGTCTTTTTTTTTTTGGTTACATTGGAGGAAAGAACCCCTATTGGGGTTCGATCCTGGGTGCCATGGCCTGTGAGAAGGTTTCCTACATAATCTGGTTCAAAGGGAAACTAATAGCATATAATCATTGGTGGCACAATGCATCAACAACTCTTCAATGTCCGATTCTGTAGTAGATTGTCCCATTCAGTTCCAAATAACTCTTCTCCAGTAATGTTTTCTTCAACTCTATCATACATCAATATGCAATGTCAATTTTCATCGTGAAATTAGTTTTCTCTACGACAAATAATGTGTGCAGTAACATAATTTAGTTTTGTTTGTTTTCCAAGGTATTGCAAACATGTTTGAGCTCCCACATTGGAACACTAGAATTCCTTGGAGGTCTTTATAAGACTTACTCTTGGAAATAGAATAGTTTGTACTGGCTATGCAAGTGGCCCAATTAAGTGGCTTGCGGGTATGACCTTCGGTTAAATGCCTAATTAGTTGGGTCAATGGTGAATTAAAATATTTAATTAATCAAAAGATGGACCTTGGGCCTTGGGGCTATGTGATTTAAATTAAAACTGATTTGTTAATTAATTTAATTAATTAATTAAAAAATAGTATAGCCTGGCGGCTGTGCTGGTTTTTTTTATTTATAAATTGTATTTAATAAATAGTATAGACGAGCGGCTATAGTCTTTTGCATATATATACATGTATGTACGTATTTTTTAATAATACATTCGTGTTCTATACACATCTCACGTTTTTTAAAAAGCAAACATACAATAGTCATATTGTACATGTACATACATATTTATAATGTTTTGTACACGTATTTTTTACAAAATTTTCAGTAAGACTCAAAATTCACGTATTATACAAATAACTCTCACACATTATTGAATAAGAATAACATATGTTATAAAAATTATATTAAAATATCATATGGTGGAAGATTAATATCTATTTGGGATATGTTGAAACTAGCAAATTAATATTTATAAGGTACAAACTAATGCAACTAGGAGAGTCCTTTTTTATTTTTTATTTTTTTATTAAATAGCAGAGCCGGATGG
Organism: Prunus fruticosa; assembly: GCA_018703695.1. NCBI lineage: Eukaryota > Viridiplantae > Streptophyta > Magnoliopsida > Rosales > Rosaceae > Prunus > Prunus fruticosa. The sequence continues at coordinate 32,930,339 of CM031924.1, forward strand.
CTATACCTTTTAAATATAATGTATTTAAATCGTATAGCCGGGCGGCTATACTACGATTGTTTTTATAAAAAAACGTCTAGCCGTCCGGCTATACCGTTTTTGACACGTGGCACCTAATCGATAGAGGGTCTTCTTTTAAAAAAATAAAGGGTACAGCCAAACGGCTATACTCCTTGTTTTTAATTTTTTTTTAAAAAAATAGGCTTGTGTTGACATGTGGCGCCTAATCGATGGGGTTCACATTTCTTATATTAAAAAATAGTATAGCCGTACGGCTATACTCAGTTTTTCTTTTAAAAAACGTATAGCCGAACGGCTATACCATTTTACACGTGGGCGCCTAGGCTTTGTGCAGCTGCTTTGTTTTTTTTTCAAGTAAATAGCTATACTATATTTTTTTCTTTTTTTTTTAAAAAATAGTATAGCGGGGCGGTTGTGCTAGTTTTTTTATTTATAAATTGTCTTTAATAAATAGTATAGACGAGCGACTATAGTCTTTTACATATATATACATGTACGTACGTATTTTTCAATAATACATTCGTGTTCTATACACGTCTCACGTTTTTTAAAAAGCAAACATACAATAGTCGTATTGTACATGTATGTACGTATTTCTAATGTTTTGTACACGTATTTTTTACAAAATTTTCAGTAAGACATACAAAATTCACGTATTATACAAATAACTCTCACATATTATTGAATAAGAATAACATATGTTATAAAAATTATATTAAAATATCATATAGTGGAAGATTAATATCTACTTGGGATATGTAGAAACTAGCAAATTAATATTTATAAGGTACAAACTAATGCAACTAGGAGGGTCCTTTTAAATATAATGTATTTAAACAGTATAGCATTTCGGCTATACTAAGATTTTGTTATGAAAAAATAGTATAGCCGTCCGGCTACACCTTTTTTGACACGTGGCTCCTAATTGATAGGGCGTCGTCTTTTTTTTTTTTTTTTTTTTTTAAATAGTACAGCCGAACGGCTATACGCCATATTTTTAATTTTTTTGAAAAATAGAATTGTGTTGACACGTGGCGCCTAATCGATGGGGTTCACTTTTTTATATGAAAAGATAGTATACCAGCACGGCTATACGATTTTACACGTGGGCGCCTAAACACTGTGATGCTATTCTGTTTTGTTTTATAGTAAATAGTATAGCCATGCAGTTATACATTAAGCGTAGTAGAAAAATGACCATCAATTTCACTCAAATTTGTTGCAATCCTAAATTCCGCAACTTGTTCAATTCATAAGTTTTATCTATTTTTGAAAGAAAAAAAGCTACTGTATTTATTAGCAAAACCATCCCGAATTGTTATACCATGTCAACCATGGCACCAAAACAGAACATAAAGCAAGAGAGAAGATGAATTGAAGAAAGCCCAAGAAAAACTCTTCTTCTTTTTTTATTTTTGGTCAAGGCAAACTCCATTTATTAAATATGCAAAAATATTACAAGAGTTTGAATGCTGAATAGCGTATGGAAGCACAAGACATCGGCCCAAAATATTACAAAACAGAATTTTAATATAAGCAAGGCCCAAATACAAAGCTTCAAACCAAAACAATCCTAAAACTGAAAACAAATTGCAGCCGCACCATCCACAGGAAAGCACCAAATCACCATCGCAAATTTATAATCTTCCAAATAGATGATTGTATCCCCTTGTTTATTGAATTGAAGTAACTTATTATCTGTCACAGACTCACAGTATGGGCACTATGTGTTGAGAGATAAGTGCTTTGATTGTCCAGATGATTGGAAAACTGTTTTAAGTGTTGGAACTTTGTGCCGGTAGGCTGTATCTCTGGTAAGTAGACTTCGTACCCCTGGGTTGGGTTCTGGAAGATATTACTTGGTAAATGGGTGGGTATGCTTGAATTCAAAATGGTAAAGTTTAAAGTCCATAATGGCTTATTAAGTGTCCAAAAATAATAAAATTAATCAATTGTCCATACTAATTAATCAGTTTGAACTCTTCAGATGATTTTTTGTCTAGCCCTACTACAAGAGCCACTAAGGCATCTTCCCTCTAAATCGAATTTTAAAGGAAAAATGTAAGGATCAATTGTACATTAACTATTATACAATTAGTATTTACCCATTCTAACTTACAGTTAACCCTCGTTTTAGGTAAAAAAATTACATTTTTCCACAGGTTAAGGTTTTTGTGGGGCTTCAATCCTAATAATGGGTCAAGTATGATGAAGGATAGAAATTGAGTATGGGGAAATGTTTGGGGAAATTTCCGTGTATGGTGTTTGAAGTAGAGCAGGGATCCCCAATCCGAACCCACCTTATTTAAAATATATATTATTTATTTTTCATATGAATATTTTGTTAAGCCCCTCCTTCTAACTACTCTAACCAAATATCATATTCCCCATATCATATTATATACTGAATTAAATAAATAATACATATAAAAATGTAAGTCTAAAACAAAACTTGTGTATTGTATGTTTAGTTTCTAACTTTTTTTTTCTCATTCATAAATTGTTTTTTTATTGGTATTTTTGTAATAGGGTGGGACGGGAGGGGGATTAGTTCCCCAACGAAGGCGAGGATGGGGAATCCCCAATTTGAATATTAGGGTAAGGAGGCGAGGATAAGAGATGAAAGCTTAACGGGGATGAGAATGACATACACATCCCCGATTCGCCCCATTGTCATTCTAACCCTCGGTTTATAACTTTTTTGGGTTAACAAACGGGCACTAGGTCCAAGCATAATGCCACACGTTCCCTTTATTTCATAAGGAGAAGGGAGATGGTCCAAAAGAGCAGGTTAGAGAGAATATTAGAGAGAATATTGCTAGCATTCCTATTTACTTAATTATGAGCTAATAACATTAAGTCGTTTGAGTTAATTCTTTTTGTTGAATTTTTTAACATTATTATTTCTAGCTTTATCTCTGAAGACAATTACAATTTATCATCTTCATACCTTTGTTTTTTTGGTTAATTGGGTGACCAATTCATCGAAAAGCCTTTATATTATCTAGATCAATAAGAACAGTTTATAATTTTTTATTCCAACATCGCGAGATGTTATCATAGTCACATTTATACGAGGGCTATATTTAAACGAGAATGATATGATTGTTAACATATCTTTAGGATGAAAGTTATGACTTCTTTTAGAGCACCAATAAATTGAGTTATGAGTTTTTTTTCTAAGGAGCCGAAGCTCATAAACAAACTTCTGGGTCTTGCAACCCCACTCAAATCTTCCAGTAACTACAAATGCATCGAAAACAAATGTGCAATTACATGGAGTTAAGATATTGGGGAAAGCTAATGACATATAACCATTCAATAATATTAGAGGCACCAACTCCCCACCCTCCCTAACTCCCGCAGGCCCAGCCCCACCCACCCTCTGGCTTCTCTAAAATGCTTTGCCCTTTTCTGGTGACAACTGCATTCTCCAAGGATTCAATCCATTCGGATTTCTCTACGCGTGCTGCAAGACTTGAATCGTCAGCTCCTTCCCAGCCTTCACTCATGGATCGGCCTTGCCTCACCAAAGCCGGCTCCTCTAGACCCACATCCTTAACACACCATGACGGCTTGCTATATAAACTAAATCATAACAACCTCATTCCAAACAACATTCATTTCACTTGTTTATATAATTTTCCTATTTCCTTTTGGTAAGTAATCTCTCTTTGTTGCAACCCAATCTAACATGACAATTGTAATCTTATTGCAATTCATTCTTCATCTGGAAAATGAAACTAAAAAAATATGTATATTTCAATGCATAACTCATACAAACTTAGGATTTTGAAATATCTCCATAATATGATTTCTCAACAGACAATTTACTAGACTGCAAGTAACATCATACTCGTGTCATTCTCGTATCAAGTAACATTATATTGAACTGATTCATAACCTAACAAAGACATTATTCAGTATTTCCGAAGGTCAAATTCAAATTCCAACTTCCAAAATGATCATATAGCATCAAGATACATTCTCTATCCTCCAAAAGATTAAAAAATAACTATTGTTCTATGCGTCTATAAGACTGCCTTTTACAATTTCTCTTCATTGTAAACCAGTTTTTTGGGTTTTAAAAAAAACTGTTTTCAGTACTTGAAACCGGAAACTGTTTTTCTTTGAATGAAATATTTGCCCACCACCAACTGTTAATGAACTAAGAGCAAAATAAAAAAACTTTCAATTTCCTTGATTAACTCCACTAGGGAAGATTAGAATCTCCCACCCAATAGGTTAAAATCTGAACTACAACCCGTTTTTTTCCTTCACCTGGTGTAAAGGGTCCACAATTAGCTGCACAAACGTGCTTGCCATCAATAATCTATGTCACCTTCTTCCCTAAAGATCTTGCAGTTCACCGACTCCTGTAACAATCAGCGTGCACAAAAGGGCATAACAAATTGCCCAAATGAGATCACGTTGATATCTCCCGACAAATATTATCAATAGAGAACTGCTAAAATCAGTATATCCATTCTTAAAGTTGACATAATGTTATATTTTTCACGCTAAACAAGTATGACTTCAAACTTTGCACATGGGTTGCTTTCAACATGTCTTCTAAAATCAGCATCCCCATTAAATCTGAAGGTATATAAGGCTTGCCTCTGTGTCATGCCAACAGGGTATATTCTATGAATTTTAAAATCGTCTCCTCCTCTTATGCTTTCAGGTCTTTCCTCTTTCCAAATCGGCACATGTTTCTGAGACTTGAATTTTGTGAGCACCAGAGACTCAAAAGCTCCAAGAGTCAGATTGCCAGACCTGCCCAGAACAATTACAAATAAGATTTTTCTCCAATTTTGGGAACAGAAAAAAAAAAATTAGGGGACTTCTCGACACTCTGTGGTGACAAAAGTACTTATTTTATCTTTAACCATGCTGTCTAAAGTACATGCAATAACGCAACAGAAAGCTAAAATAAAAGGTAGTTAATGATGCGCCTCCCCTGCTCCAACTTTAGAGCAATGACAACTAGTTTTCACTTTCTCTTTCACTCATGTTCTGGATATATCAAAACAAGTTGGCCGGTAATCTTTCAGCATGAGTTAAGAATGGTGAGGTTACCCCAGTATTGCAGTAAGGGGTGGGGTGGTAACTGATACTAGGGAAATGAAGTTACCTTAAGAAAATAGATTCCATCCCGAACCTCCCTCTTTCTCTTACATATAAGTGATAGACAACTGCTGAGCCTCTGGTGCACTTGCAAGGTCGACTTTTGGACCCTTGGCTCATTTCTTCTTTCTCACGAATCATCGTTGCCAGGTGAATGCAAAGACGGCATGATGAATGTACTGCTGCCATGTCCACAAGGGCCTTGAAGGAATCGGATGGACCCTCATATTTCCACCTAACCATTAAAAATCTCATATAAACTTCATAAAGAAACAAAATTGAGAAGATTTTTTTTTTAAAAACATGTAACTGAAAAGAAGAAAAAGAGAAAGAAAACAACTAATGATCATAATAATGACCATTATTCTGTTCTTTACCAAAGGATTTGGAAGATAACCTTTTCAACTAGATAAGAAAAAGAATTTGACCTTAATGACTGATTATATGCTTCAGGATTATCTGCAAGGTATTTCATTCTCTTGGCAACTGGTTCAACATCGTCTATCTCCTTAATATGTAAAACTGCACCAGGAGCAGGAGCAAAATCTTCAATATTTGGAGCTCCAACCACCACAGGTATAGACCCTGAAAGAAAGATGTCAGCATGCAATCTCAGCATCATTCCCGAACTTGAGTATGCAGATGAGAATTTTGCTTTTGGCAGCTGAAATGCAATATTCCTCCTTATGCATGATAATAATCCTTATACTGAATGTGAGAATGGAACCCACGAAATCTTACAGATGTTAGAGGCAACACATCGCAAAATCAAAGATGAAGGCACACACAAATAGTCTTCCATCTATATTGAAATCTCTCAAATTTGTTTATAGAATATTACCAAGATTTACACAAAATCAAGCAACGGTTCTCTGAATTTTTTCCGCCATAAAAAGTTTCCCATATTATAGGTTGAAACTACAAAATCAACAACACACAGAGAGAGAGAGAGAGAGAGAAGTTTCATACCGGCAACAAGAGACTGGAAGTATTTCTCAGTAACATAATCCTCCTCGTTGGAATTCTCAAAGGCCAAACTAAATTTATAGCGCTTCAGAGTTTCAACTTTGTCCACTGCTAGATTTATTTATAAAAATAAGAAAAAAACAATTATTTACCATGCGTAAATGTTAACAAGAAGAAGATATAATACCACAGATCATATATATCTTATCACGTTAAAGAAACCAAAACATAGTATATCAGTTTATCCCCCAAAAGATCCTACTCTGCAAATGTTGTACACATGCATGCATATTCTAATCCTTCAAGCAAGACCATTCCCGGTTCACTGTTGCCACATACCCAACAAAATCAAAGATTGATTCAATAGGTTTTTCACGGCATCTTCATAGAGCCAACCACATGTATATACCGTAAAGAACAAAATCTATAAACTCTTTGTGTACCCAAAAAGGTTGTAACCATTTTTTAGTGAAGATACAAATGACATCTCCACAAAAGATTGTGATATTTATCTTCTTTTCTCTTTTACTGCATTTCATTCAATATGCCAACAATTTAGCCAATATATGGAAATCAAGTCCAACGTGATTGCAAAATTAGAACTACTGAACATAATCAGAAAAAATAACAATACTATCCAAGCACATGCAGCGGGTTTAAGGGACACCAGAATCAATATAGGTCTGACTTATCACGTTATAGCAACATTAACTAATCGGTAAGGTGCCTACCCATTAGATCAAGAAATTTTTCTTAGAAAGTCCAACTTCCAATATATATGTCCTTATGGTGAGGGAAAATAATTTATAAGCAAATAAATAGCCATGGAGAAAGGAAATAAATATTATCCGGGTGGCTGTTAATCTATTTCAGACCAAACAACCAAGCATTGGGTAAGATTAGACCTCCCCTCAAAACACAATAAATTGTATTATCTACAAGCCAGTATGAAGCCAACGAAGAATATTTTCAGCCATAAACAAAACAAGGCCACAACAATTGAACCACAGTTAGTCGCAAACTTCGTATGACGTGCCAAGCAAGCATGACATACTTATGAAAGCATGCAAGCAAAGGAAGTTAGAATCCAGATTCTAATGATTTAACATGGAAGGAAATGAGCAAAAACACAATATTATTACTTTACAAATCATCAGTGAAATGTCCACACCTTTTCCATCACGATTTCTGTGGCAACCACCATAAGAATCTATCTTGATCTTAGCACTTTCAAGTGCTTCAAGGGCTTGCAAGCGGAAGTTGCGGGCACCACAGTTGGAAATAAATGCAGCTGCAAGGGCAGTCTCAGTCTTTGGCTGGACAGGTGCCATGATGTTGTACTCAGCCCAAGAAAAATATCCAACTGGAACATCCGATGAGAGACTGGTTGTCATAATAATATTATATCCCCTCCTAGTACACAGGAAAAAAAAAAAGTTTAAACTATTACTTATACAAACAAGTTTTACAAGAAATAGTATTCTCATTCTGAGAGTTCCAGACCCCGCCTCACTAAACAGCAGGAATGTGATTTAGAAATGACTACGTAATTCCAATTGGCTACATACAATTATCCCACCAGCACACTTCAGCTTATAGTTAATAGACATAATTACAAGTAATACCATACAGCATGCAGCACAACATCATCATCATGTGGGTTATGCTCATGACCTATAACAGCTGCACGGCCAAAAAGGCCAAAAAATGAGAAGTATGTTAAAACTATTCCCTGCTACTTCCTTTTTCATTTTTTGAGGAATCCTTTTTCTTATCCTAAACGCTTGTTTAATCAGGAAAAGAAGATACAGAATTAAATTCATGTTTTAAAAAATATTTAAAAAATAACGAAAGTAATTTGGAGAAAGCATGGAAATCATGAACACCTTGTTTCTTTCAGGATGATTGGACAATTAGACTATTGACATATGAAACATTTCCACCAATGTTTAATGTTATATAGATAAAACAATATATTTCAGCATTTCAAATTTGAGGGTACATTTTGCCAGAAAACAAGCCTTAAAAAATCTTGAAAGCATTGAAGGAAGATTTGCTTAATACGTTGTACAAGATTTACAATTCATATGAGAACAGGATTACATGTTAGAAAAGAAAAGAAAAATTCTTCTAAAAATGCAATAAGGCCATATTTGTTTGTGCTTACCCACCGTCGTGCATAAGCAAGATTGTTCTCTGCATAGTATTGAGCTGATTCCATGGATCGGAGAACACTGGCTGTCCCAGTTTGGTGAGCTAAGCCAAAAGCAGCATCAGGTTTTTTGCTGGGATTGAATCCAAACTGGCATCCCACAGAACAAGATTTCCAATCCTATACAGAAATGAACCAAAAGCAATTGGGTCGGTTATATCCCAAAACTCCATGTTGAAGTCCCAAGAACGAAGACTCAATTCATTATACTGAAATGTTAAAAATGACAGAGAGGCCCATTTCAATACAAATACTAAGTCTTCTTTTAAGGATTATTTCCGGGACCCAAAGGAGAATTAGAACTATCAATGTCACATAAAAATACCTCATTTTTATGATACTGTCACAATTTGTCAACTGATGTAAGTCGCGTCAACTTTTCTCTCTCTCTCAAGCACTGCCAATTCCAAATCTTTCTTTTTCATTTTACCCAACAAAATTTTTTAAGATGGAGATCAAACCCAAAAAAAAACTAAAAAACTAAAATGGCCTAGGTCCTCCACCGCTAAACCCATGATAAGAACTTGGCAAGACTAACATAATGCAGTCAAAAAATAAATATCGAACTTTTACATCCTGATTTCAGTGTCAAGGATCGATAGCTCAAGTTATAAGAACTAGGCAATACTAACATAATGCAGTCCAGAAGCAAATATCAAACTTCATATCCTGCTTAGAGTGATAAGGATCAATAACTTAAGCAGTGTAAGGTCTTACAGCAATTCAAACCCTCGTACTGTTTTGCTCACTCATGTCATGAAAATTGTAATGTTGTATAATTGACATTACAGAAGAAGATGTCATAATTCTAAAAATCACACCACTGCCCCACTTTCAACAACTAAACCCCAATTAAGGATGCCACTTAATCAACCAGAATAACCATATTAAAAGAAAAGATAACTACTTCATTCATTGTTACGCAGAAATAAGGACACAATTACACCCATATCAAAAATATAACGACTAATAAAAACTGCACATACCTTCTCTTCACCGGAAACCAAAATGGGTTCTTTCTCAAAATCCCTGGAATACTCTACAGCATCCTCTCTCTCCAACCACTCCTCGCAACTCAGCAAGCCCAAATCATCACTCTCCACCACCACTTCATGAATCAACGGAGCCGGGGAGAACAAGTCGGCCCACGAATCGACTAAAGCTGTGTTCTTTGCGATGTCAAGCTTACCCAAGAAGGCAATCTCTGCTATGACCACAAGGGCCACAAAGAGAGGCATCATATTGGACCATTTTCTCTTGGGCGCCGTCGAAACCCCACCAGAGACCGGCAAGCCTTCTTGGGTCGTCGCTGTTCTCGAGCCTCTTTGAGTCGAAAACACGCCCATCAAACAAAACCAATCACTCTGTTTTCTGGGTCGTCCTGTCTTTCCCGAGAAAGAGAAAGAAAAGTCGAGAAAACGAAGGAAGCAGCTTCTAATGGGGGCTGTGTGTGGTGTACAGCAAAGGAACATAACGGGGTTTGGTGCGGTCTTCGATGGAAAAGAAGAAATGAGTTTAATCAAATGATTTTCATTGGAGAGGGGAGAGGGGAGAGGTTGATTTTTCTTTCGTTGCAAGTCAACTACAAGATTGAAGAGTGGGATGAGATATGAAGAATATTCAATTTGTTTTTGTTTTGGAGGAGAAGCAATGAAAACATTTGTTTTGTTTGTTCGACAAAAGATGGAAACACTAAGGACGCCGGCCAACAATTCAACCTAGCCATGTCCCCGATTTCGTTTGATTTTTACTTCCCATACCCATTTTGTTGGAAAGTAAACATGCTATAAAAGAAATGTAATTCTAGATCGGATCAAATTAAATCATAGTTTGTTTGGTTAAATCCGATTTGATCTATTTGGAGGAAACCGCTTAAACCGAATCAAAGCGCTTCTATTAATTCTTTTTATTGGTATTTCTTATTGAATATCATCATTTAATATTACGTTTTATTTCGCATATTATTACTTGATATGAAAAACTAAATAGAGATTTACACATGGATTTAGGTTTGTATGCAATTACCACCTGAACAAAAAAGTTTACAATTAGCCGCCTTGACTTTGCTCCATGTAGCAATGTGGCACATGCCTTCAAAAATTATGTTAACTAATGATGTAAATAATGTGGGTCATGCATTTTTGCGGAAGCCAAGTAAGCAACGTGTGGACAAAACCTAGTTTTTTGTTTAAAAAATGTTTAATAGTAGCAAGGGACTTGTAACTGAATGAGTTAAGAGCATTTATCACAAACGCACATGGATAACTTGAACAATAATCGCATTTGCCTTGGACTTTATAGTTTTACTTTATTTTACCATCTCTAGCATAAGCATATCTCGAGTATCCTGACATATTTCTCTGGATGGGATTATTAAAGTGCTCCTAGGATTAAGAATACATGCGTCCAGATTATAGTTACTCTTTCTTTAACATTTTGTTTTTAATCAATGATCCAAATAGAAAATACTTGACTTGCAAACTATCTTTTCCAGCCGTACTTCTCTTCTCATCTTCTCAATGTTGAAAGAAGTCTAACTCCGATCCCACTTCCCCATAGATTAAAAAATTGAATCTTAGTTACTTAGCTAATCCACTAATTACAATAACTGGATTAGGTTTCTACATGATAAAGGAGTAGTAGAACAGGGTTAGGTACCCATCAGATTTAAGAAACTCATGGAAACGTGCTGGAAAGATTAGGAAAACTGTCATAAAATTACGCCGATAAAACAAGAATTTAATAACATAATAAATTTGTAATTTCATAACAATGGAATTCCATGAATGTGGAAGAGGACATGATTGACACCTCTCAGGTCAGCCCCACGAAATCCAGACATTTGCCATACAGCCCAAAATTGTACTACGCATCTTCTATATCTATTAGAAGTTGTTCTACTTGAAATGCAGTAAACACAAAAATAAAAACAGAGAAAAGGAACAGCAAATGACCAGATAGACCTATGTAATCGATGTGTATTCATCAACTAAATCTACTCCATTAATCCTATATCTACCAATCCTAAAAGATCAAGAGCATATTGCTGAACAGATATAATTTCTTCCCTGTGGACTTTTGCCCAAAGTCCAACGGTAGCATTACCCCGAACACCATTCACAACAAGAATAGCTACTGATAGAATCAGCCTTTGCATTTGGCATCTTCAAATAGGAGAAAATGGAAGGTATAACCATATCTCCATCCTTTCGACGTATTCGATACTGCTTACCTGTCAGACTTCAGTACTAAGTTGTATCTCAGCTGCCTCTTAAGAAATATCGAAGATTATGCCCTTGTTCAGAGAGAACATTATGGGCCATTGAAATCTCTTTAGAATCAAAATTTCCTGATGGCACAATCTGACAAGGCACATGAGGAAATTAATAAAAAATGAGAACCCTAACAGTTAAGAGTGAACAATAATCACAGGATCTTATGTGGGATAAGTAAAGCAAGATCAATATGCAAAATTTATTCCGAATATTGTGTTTTTTCACTTTTTTGTGTTAATTGTAGACATTACTTGATCATTGCTGGAAGAATCAGCTGCAACTCTTTTAAGCCTTTTTGGTTTGGATGCATTGCTTAGCTTCCCTCCATGGCCTTCATCCTCAAAGTTCTGACCAGATACTTCTGTGAGGAGACAATGATCAAAACCCAAAAAAGAAAAATGAAGCACATGAATTATTAAAGCATATGATTGAACTCTCAATACCCAGTGGCCAGTTCACACACATTAAACAATGATGCTATGTAATGTTAACAGAACTCACAATCACCATCTAGCGAAAGGGTGGGTGAAGTTCAGAAAATATATTTTACATGTTCGTATTTGTGATGTGGACGTGTGCTTCAGCAAAAGTAAAAGTAGCTACTAATTTACTCAAGAAACAAAATTTCAGAAAAATCTGTATATTTATAATGCAAGTATGTGTAGGCATAAATGTATATGTAAGCGCAACATGACCAGAAGACAGGGAACGTGGAAAGATCAATTAATTTTAGTCAAACTACTACCAGTGCACAAATATAGCAATTAATTTTAGTATCCTGGAGAATAAAACACATTTATTTGCATGATTCTGTGTCTTGCATTAACTTCCTGCTTTCGTGCATTCACATTGTGTGTGTGCGTATGTTGTGGGGGGGGGGGGGAACCGGTGGAAAAAAAAATCTGAAAGAGCATATCGATTATTAGGAGATGAAAGGAAAGAATTTTCCTAAATAAGCAAAGTTAGTCAGAGTACCTGTAATACTGCCAACCAAATCCTGATGACATACAAGGTTCTGCTCTGAACTTCTTGCTGATGCATGTAAGTTTTTTAAAGTCAGCGTCTTGGGAGATGAAACAGTGCAGCTTTTGCCTGCAAGAGTAGAATGACATCTGTATGGACTTCTCATAGTAACATGAGAATCAGCTGTGCTTTCCATCAAAGTTTCATTCCTTCGAAGGTTGATCTTCTGCAAGCAGCCATCTTGAACAACCATGAACTGCGAATAACCCAAGAAAATAATGAACGAGATGACCAAAATGGGCCATTACCAACATGCTCACACACAACCAAAAGAGATATAGCAGATTTGACTCTGACCTGGTCAGATGAATTCTGAGTCTTGAATGAGACCTCTTGCAATGAACGTGTCCCTCGAGCATTCTTTTGTTGATGCCAGTCACGCAAACGAATGGAATAGTACAATTCATTAACAAATGATGTTTCCAAAGAATCAAGATACAAATTGTGCTTTTCATTTGTCCACTCTGTGGATGCACCCTGCAATGGAACATCATCTGTGTCAAAGGCTAAACATATATAAAAAAGACAGGTCTCTTAGAAGGTATAAGACTAAAACCTGCATTTGGGAATTATATATTCCAGATTATTGAGAGAAAAAGAATATTAGATGTAATGGTCTCAGTAAAAAGCTACAGATTTATTGTTGTTACACTTCAACATGAAACCAAATTCCTAAACTAGAACGTGCACAAATGAGGAACTAAGATAGGGAGAATCATTACAACCCTCAAGTCCAGGGGACCAGGGACCTCTACAAAACCCTAATACGAAAGGAATTTGACCGCCACTGCTTTATAAATCAAGGAAATAGTCTACTTCCTAAACATAAAATACTCAAAGATCTCAGCCCTTAATTTGGTGAGATTAAAATCCATGACGCAATCAACTCAATCAAGTTGTGGATATAGATTATCATGAGCATGTCATCTCTCACACTATAAATAAATTGATCATTGATTGTTCGTCTACTACAAAACCTTCTGCCATATACCACTTAATTCAAATCGTTTTATCCTCTTTGGAAAAATATATTAACTTACATGTAACAAAAATTAATTACTGCACTGACCTTCACCATATTCTGAGAGGTCATCTTCTTGCAATGGTCAACATCATTCTTCCGTTGAGAATGTCTAATATATATCACAATTTACTTTTCAATTGTTTTACATTGATCTCTAAAGGATTTAGACACCAGTATAAAATGTATTATGCTATCTGGTGCACAGATATCTAATAGTTAATTGGGAATCTTGTTGAGATAAAGTGGATTCAATTCTTCAGGATGCTTCAATCATCTCAGAAGGATCATCTGTTCTACAGGATTATCTAAGCGGCCTTTCAGAACATCAAAAATGATAATTAAATGTCTCTGTTTCTTGATAAAGCAATAACAAGAAAAGGGCATGTTCCCAATATTTATTGGCGTTCTCTAAACTATTCTCGAAAAATATTATTTGAGAACATAACCAAAGAAACAGGCACTAAAGATCTAATTGAATGGATTGAAAAATAAAATTCTCAACCTTTTGTTTCTTGTTCTCTAGACTGTTCTTCAAATACGTCACCTTTCCCTAAAGATCTAATTGAATCGATAAGAAGTAAAGTTCTCAAACCTTTTGTTTTTTACAATTCATGTACCACCCAAAAAATCAAAGTTAGCCACCTCCTTATCCATTTAACCGTATTTCCCGAAACTGCGCAGAGGGAGGGGTCGTGATGTTCTCTTAGGCATTATGCTGCACTAGAAGCCGCTGCCTGGTCCCAGATTCTTGATTTCAGCTGGTCACCTTTTGCATGAATCACAATTCTTTCCAACTAGTCACATTCTGCGTTAATCTAAAGGAAAACTTTATTTTGAATACTATAAGAAGTTGTCTCCAACACCTCTGACCACCATGAAAAGAAGCACCTGTAACACATGCCATTTCATTTCTAGAAAAAGATAGGTTGAGTCCTTTTATACATGACAGTGGCTTATTATAACAAAGATTTCATATTAAGTTTTGTAAAACACAAGACTCCACTGCGTCAAACCAAAAGCAAAAGTTGAAAAAGGAAAAATGACCGGAAATAACATCCATATAAATTACCTATCAAGGAAAACAGAAAGCGAAAAAATGCTTCCATATCTCCAACTCCAACAAATTTAATTTCTTTTTTATTCTGGTCCTAAATAGGCAGCTAACTGTCACAGTTAAAGGAAGCATTCAAAATGTGACATCCAATCTTGATTCAATTCTCAACTCAAATTTCCTTGCATAAAATAGAAGCCTTAACGAAAGAGTTCAGAAAATTATCTTCATCACTATGAATCTACTGCAACTCAAAATAACTTGACACCAGCACCATAAATGTCAAAGACATCAAAACAGAGAATTTAAAACAAGGGGTATCACCAAAATTTCAGGAATAAAAAAAAATGAGACCCTACATTTCTCAAATTTAATCACACAATATTGTTTCTATACGAGAGATCTCATTCTTCTGTATATTTCATCTAAAACTCTTATTTACAGTAAATAGACCGAAGATAAATACTTGAAAAAATAAAAATTTATTCTAAAAAATGACATGCAAAACACAAAATGACGGTCCTAAATCAGAAAACAGCTCGCAAATCTCACAATCTGAATATCAACCTGAAAAAATTCATTATAAAAAAAAACTCAACCAATCAAACTTCAATAAATACACTATATCTCACCAAATAGCAAAAGCAGCAATTATAACAAATAATCATACATACATATTAACGCAAAAGCAAAAAACAAACAAATACAGGGAGGCAATCAGAAGAAATAATAGCAAGAAAGTGGTAGGAAACTGAAGAAAATGGAATCTACCAGTGTTGCATGCGAGCAACAGAGAGGGAGCTCCTCGGAAGCGTCGAGAGAGAACGACGACGACGACGAGGAGTTGGAGATGGTCCGAGTCAACTCGGGCCGGCGCTCGGGATCCGAATTCGGAAGCGGAATATTCTCCAGGATATTCTCTCCCATCACTGCTCTTCACCTCTCTGATCGGACGGAATGCGAAACGGCCTCGTTTCTGAAAGCTCTCGGTAGAGAAAAGAGAGAGCAAAAGAAAAATGTGCTCCTAAAATTTAGCAGGAAATAAAAAACCCTCTCGCTCTCACTCCGGAGAGGTCGTGAACAATGTGAGTAGAGAGAGAGAGAGAGAGAGAGAGAGGGAGAGAAGGGCTTTTTGTTGTGGTTGGGGCCAATAAAGGCTCCAGATGGCGTGCTCTTTACACGTGTTCTTTGTATCGGCAGGTGCCACGTCAGCCGGGAGATAATATCTTCAACGAGATATTTGTTTTTTTTTTTGTCAGAACGGCAACAGATATTTTTCTTTGCTGAAGAGCGAGTCCTCCTGGAGTCCGGTTTTCCTGTTACCAAAGTCCCTGTGCCCCCATGTTTCTTCCTTAGTTTTGTGACATGTGGCACACAACTTAACAGGAATTTAACTCTGTTAATTCTCCTTCAGTATTTTTTTTCTTTAATTAAAACAATTAAAATATATTATATTAGAATACACGTTTGACAAAAACATTTTGCAGGCCGCTTCATCTTCTACGCTACACTTCAACCCCTACGTCTTCTCTGGACTTGCAAAACTCAGCTAGTTCATCTTCTCGGCTCTACAAAACTCAACCCCTGCATATGATTTGTTTTTCTAGTTCGCTCGTCGGCTGATGGTTCATCCGGTAGCACGCTATGCTCTTCATGTTTTTTTGTTTTGTTTTTTGATTGCTGGTTTTTGAGCATCGTACGCAAAACTTAGCCGCTTCATCTTGGGTATATAATTATCAAATAAATTGTGTAATGGGTATATAATTATCAAAACTCAGCCCCTACATATATTTCACTCGTTGACCACTGGTTCGTGAGGTAAGCCAGGCTCTACTTCATAATTTCCCCCCCCTCTTTTGGTTGCTGGTGTTGGAGCCATCGCATAAGAAGCTTTTAAACGATTAATTTGCGATAATTATATACCCATTATGCAATTCATTTGGTTTCAATACTTTTTTTCCAGAAAAAGAGAAGGAAGGAGGTTGATCGCTGAAGCATACCTCCAGCATTTGGTTCATCAGAAGTTAATTCCCATCCTGCCTTTTTAAATTGATCCTATTTTCAAGCTTTGTCTCTGGACACTTGGCTACAAAGGCAATTCTGGAATTTTTGGGTGTCCAGAGACGTTTTTCGGGTGTGAATCAAAAGCTAATCACCCTTATATACGTAGGGATGAATGCTTTATTGGGTGTCCACAGATACACTATTTAATGAATGCTTTATTGGGTACTAATAATTTGGAATCTGTTAAATGGTGAAATGGTTAAGAGTGGTGATTTGATGGGGATGTTGTCCTGAAATTACCCACATAGTATACTTGGATATTGATATTGAGGGACAGCACTTAGGTACAGCTTCATGTCAATACTATTACATGAACTACTACAGGCCAAAAGTTCAAATGCAAAGACAGGACAAACATAACAAACATTCTAAATCAAAACAGAGTTCTAACAAATTATGGAACCCTTGTCAATTGAGAGCTGAACAACCCAAATTCAACATTATGACGCTTGGTGACTCTTGTCAATTGAAAAAGGTGGATCTACTTCAACATTATAACTCTTGGCCCCGGCACTTGTGAATTGAGAGCTAAACAACCCAAATTCTCCTTCCAATGGTGATTGTGCCTACACTCATAGTATATATATGTCAAAAGAGCGAAATATACTCAATCAAGAAAATAATTATGATTAAGAAAAGTTTTAACTAAATGCAATGAAGTACCTGCAACAAGTTGACCATGCTAACTGGAAATTCCATGCTTAAATTATTGACAGCAACAAGTTCCTACAATTTTTTGGGTTCAACCAATCCAGTAAGAAAAAATACAATGAAGCTACAGGGAAATAAACAAAAAAAGATGAAATTAATAACGAATTTATACAATACCTGTGAAAATTCTGATAGAGGTGTTGGAACAACTTTCGTAGTACGAACACATATTGAATCAACACTGCTTGAATGTTGCAATTCTGTTTTTCGAGTTCTTCTCTTCTTTGTCAGCTTCTCCAAAGCATTTTTTGGCCTTTTAGAACTACCAACAACTCTTTCTTTAATTTTGATTCCTCTAACTTTAATAATATCATCATCAACATTAATACACTCATTTAACTCAGATTTACTATTCATTACTGGTGAGATCACTTTAGACGTTTCTTGACTTGATTTTTCTTTCAAACATGCATCCACCTCATAAAAAGTCTGGTTCAATCGTTGTATAACAATTTCATACGCCTTACCACACCCTGCTGCCCTTGTTGCTAATTGAGTATGCAACCGACACAACTCTCTATAACGTCTTACAATTTCTAGCTTAGGGTCATTTGTACTTGAAGAGGAATTAATTTTTGCACTCATAGCCTTCACATTTTTTGTCCATCTCTTCAAGATGTACTGAGCTGGATACTTTGAACATTTCTTGTAGAAAGAACCTTCAAGGCATGTGCACATAATATTCCTGCAAACTCAAACTTCTTACAACTGCATAAAGTTACATTATTTGTTGAGTCAAATGTAACTGTGTTTCCAATTCTTCCCATACGGGATAACTTCATACTTGCTAATTGTTCCCATCTCATCATTGAAGTGCAAAGCACAATCATAAGCCTTACATAGCTCATCTTGAAACACTTTAAACACTTTCGGTGTATACACATTTGCTGCATGCTTCAATATTTCTCCAGGAAATGATAATGTTGGGGAACTTTGACTTGCTTTAAATTCAGCTTTCAACTCTTCGTAACGACGATCTTCAACCAACCTTTGGAAGTGTTGAAAAAATCTGAGCAAGTCATATTTGTAACTAACATATTTTTTTATACAACTATTCATGCTTTCACTCCGCTGGGTAGTAGTAATATCTGCACAAAAAGTTTGTCGCCCATAAACTAACGCCCATTTCTCCCTTATTTTAAACAAGCGACTCAACCAATCATTGCCCACAAGAGTATATTTTTCAAGCATACTATTCCAAGCATTTAGAAAATCACCTTCATCCTCATAATCATATATGCAACTACTAAAATCTTTGCTAAAATCTTTGAACTTCTCAAAAACACCGCTAAGGTGTTTGGCTGCATTCTGATATATGTGCCAAATACATAAACGATGAGATGTTTCTGGCCATTTTAAAGCTAATGCTGTAGACATTGCTGCATCTTGGTCTGTAAGAATGCTCTTTGGCTTTTTTCCAGACATAGCCTTCACAAAAGTATCAAACAACCACGTAAAAGTTTGAATTGTCTCATCATATAATAATGCAGCACCAAATATAATAGTTTGCTTATGGTGGTTGACACCAACAAACATTGCAAAAGGTCTTCCTTCTTTATTTTTTCTATAGGTAGTGTCAAAACATACTACATCACCAAAATAATCATAATCTACCATCATCCTCGCATCAGCCCAAAAAATATTAGTGATCAAATCATCTTCATCCACTTGTATAGCATAAAAAAAATTAGGATCATTCAATTGCATTTGTTGCAGATACTCTAACACACCACCTGTATCTCCTAACTTCATTTCTCTTGTTCGTTTTGAATGTAAGTAGTTCTTGTAATCATCAGGAATAAATCCAAGACTTTCCCGACCACCAGCTTGTCTACTTAAAAATTCAAGAGTTGCTTTGGGAGCAATTCCTGAACTATCAGCCATATCAACTTCAGCTATTTGTGCAAGAGTGATCTTCCTATGAGACCTAAACAAATGAGTCTTAGACGGACTTGTAGTCACATGGTTATGCTCAGAAACAAATTCTATGACACGATACTTCTCATTCAAATGACAACTAATTTTCATTCTTGCTAAGCATCCACATCTTGTCTAGCACGATGATATTTCACATTAGAAACACGCTTATCAATTTCACGCTTACCTTCAGCGAAGCAAACAAAAAGCCTGTCTCTCAACTGACCACTTTTGAATTTGTGACAGCTACTTCTTCTAATACTAAAACCAATATTGTATGCATATGCATTGTAAAATTTAAATGCTAAGTCTTCTGTCTCAAACTCCATCCCAATCACAGGAATTAGTTGTTTTTGAATGCTAGAATGAACCAAATCTATTTTTTCATTACCTTTCATAGCTTGTGATGACTTTTCGTTGCTTTCACCTTCTGAAATGTTCAAGCCAGGGCTTGTTTCACCTTCTCCATCTTCCATGCAATTATTTTCCATATTCATATCCTTCAAAAATTGAATCAAACAAAATTTATACATCTAAAATATCTTCCACATAACAATAAAAAATTACAATTAATTCAATAAAAATTAAACAGAGCTAAGTACTGTACAATCATATGTTCATATTAGTTACTGATGAAACTAGAAAATGGACGTAGATGAAAACCAAGACATCTGGAAAAACAGTGTTTGAAGAAAAATTAATATATTTTATATTAGTTGTTACTGTAGATGAAAATGAAAAGTCATCACAAGATTGAAACCAAATGAATTTGATTCAAATGAATGGCATATTGGGTATATGATTGTCGCAAGTTATATATTTATAAATTTTTCATAAGATGCTCAAAAACCAGCAATCAAAAAGCAGAAGAAAAAAACATGAAGAGCAGAGTGTGCTTACCTGATGAACCAAGAGCCAACAAGCGAACTAGAAAAACAAACCATATGCAGGGCTGCGTTTCGTGGAGCGGAGAAGATGAAGTGGCTGAGTTTTGCAGTATTTTTACGTCTGGAGGGTTGAAGTGTAGCGTAGATGATGAAACTGCCTACAGTGTTTTTATCAAACATGTATTCTAATATAATATATATTAATTGTTTTAATTAAAGAAAAAAAATACTAAAAGAGAGTTAACAGAGTTAAATTCCTGTTAAGTTGTGTGCCACATGTCACAAAACTAAGGAGGAAACATGGGGGCACAGGAACTTTGGTAACAGGAAACCGACTCGTCCTCCTGCCGTACTCGGTACGTTTGGAACTTTGGGCATATTCGGTTGCAGGGGGACTGGAGCTCTCACGTGCGGTGATTGAGAAATTATGTGCCGATTTTTTTCACGGTCGCATTCGCAGCGGAATAAGGTTAAAAATGTATTGGCGGAGCAGAATTTTAGTAGGGATTTTCATTGTTAGACATTGACGGGATAAAGTGATAAGTATTGTTCAGTTAAAATATAAATAAGTCTGTAAAATTTGAATTATGAATAAACACTTGTGATGTAAATAGTATGTGCTCATTTTTTGTAGTCGGGGTTGTAGCAGCAAATGGGATCATTGGATCAATATTTGAAGAAATTATAGAATGGTATAGCTCGTATACGTATTTTCTCTATTTAGAAAATATTATCAATAAATATCCACTTATATTATAAATGTGAATAAATTATACCACTTAACATGTTAAAAGTTAAGGTTAATAATATCATAGCCTTTGGAGTTCTATCCATTTGACATGTAAAACAGGTCCATTTTAATGAAGTTGAGTGATTGGGTTTGATTTGTCGCATATATTGAGTGATTAAGGCTTGATTAGGGCTCAACTCACTTTCTAAGGCTGCGATTTGATTCACTTCTTCAAGACCCTTGTGACATCTCAACTTCCCACAATGACAATTTTTGTTGCTTTCCTTCTTCCAAATGGTAAGGAGCCTTATTCCTTGCTATTTTCTGCAACCAATTGAGATGATATCGTATAAAAAAGGAACTATAAACTTCAATAATTGTATTCATGGATCAAAACGCAAACTTGGAAAAAAGTTGAATTCATTAACTCATGTAACATGTTTTTGTTGACAATGTGATATCCTACATTACTATAAATTATGAAGAGAAGATTCAAACTTAATTGTAACGGAGGGAACACGATGCTTTGGTGGCTTTGGTGAATTGACACGACCGATACATATTAACCGTGAAGTAAAAAGGAAATCCCAAAATATATCCAATCCTCGTAGGACATATATGAGTGCTTTCTAAAAGTTTTCCTTTATGTGAATGTGAAACACATGTGTTTTGATATTTTTTTGCAATTGTCCAGGAGACAATGATAAAGTCGCCGAACTTCCAAAGGCATATGGCAAGATTCAAATCTTATAACTATTTTTGAGAAAATAAAATAAATACCCGACTTTTCCAAATTCAACAAATGGAGTGATTGATCTAGAAAATAAAATAAATATGAATTAAATTTATAATTTACACTTGAGAAAATATTTTTGAGATTTAGCTAGAAGAAGATGATTGCCGAACCGCGCAAGCGACCAACTGGGCCCACTGTCTCAACCTCACCTTCACCGTCTCCGCATCACCAACTTCTGAAACAAAATATCAAGAAAAATCAACAATTATCATCCGTCGGATCAAAAAACTCCACGGTCAAATCAATCAATCCGGCGGTGTATATCAACCAACCTGTTAACACGCTCTTACTGCACTGCGTATTTACAGCGTGGTAAAACTCCAAGGCGGGTAAAGTATCGGACAGTTTCGGGTCGACAACGGGCGAATCGAACCCGAACCCGAGCTCAATGCACGCTTTGAGCTCCTCCAAATCGTCTTCCGAGACGCTTTTGCCGCTATTGCGGCGGCGCGCGCTGCAGCTGCTCTTCCGGCGCTGCCACGTCTCGTCGCGGAGCGTGTCGGGCGACCACGAGTTCTGCTTGTACAGAGGTCGAGGCGGTGGCGCGTGGGTGTTCTCCATTGACTCGCCGCTGGAATGTGTTATGCGTCGTCATTTGGTGGCGGCCGGAGCAGACGAGGGGATGGGATTTTGTGTAGGTTAAATTGTAATATTATCCATGGGAGTTTGCCGGTTTGGCGGCGGCGGGAAGGGTTTTTATAAATAGGGTTTGATTCGTTGCCACTTCAGAATCGAATTAAGAATGAGGTAGTGGTGGGCCATGGTAGAGGGTTCTACAAAGATGACAGTAAGGTCGCAGTGGGTCATGGTTGGTGGGCCTTAATTTTAACTTTTAATCTAATTATATTTTTATTTTCAAAGTTTGAATCTCCAATCCTCTTTTAATAATAATAAAAAATACATATATTATCAAAGTACATCATAATTAATTTGGTTGTTACAAACTTATAACATTTTAAGATGGAGCATGAATATGACTTCCTTCCTCTTCTTTCCAACCTTCCAACTACTAATTTGGTTCAATCTACACATGTGGTATTCACCCTTCCAACTTCCCCTTCTCCTCAAGCTTTTAATACAAGCGATAGTCTAGATTACAAAAGGATGAGATTTCTCACACTACCGAAATCATTAGGGTTTGAATATGAGACTACTAGTCAAGGAACTCCCAAACATTGAAAAACACCCAGAAAATAGATATTCGTTTTCTAAGGAAAGAACCCATATATGCCTCTAAGCATAGGCTACTTGTTAGCCCTCCCAAGAATTTTTATTTATTTTCTTTCTAGTCCATGGTCTCAAAGTGAAGCAAGATGACTGGACCCAAGCTGGCAAATGGAATGAGTCATAACTGATGTGGGATCAACAAATCAACAGGTTGTATTTTTTCTTGCCAAAATGCTGGCTTTACATCCAAGCATCAATTAGGCAGTAGGTGCCTCTTGTACATTTGACCATGGCTTTTCTAGTTCAACTGGCACCAAGTTGGCAAAATCATTAGCAATGTGTTTGGATGAGTCACTTTTGAATGACAGAATTTCAAAGTGATGAGATTTTAAAGTGAGAGAACTCCAAAGAGTAATGGGATTTGATTGGGTAATTTCTTATAAATATCATATTTGTTTATTCGTTTTTAAGACTATTCAGTTTATTATATATCTATCCCCCCCTTCTTCTTCTTTTTTTTTTTTTTTTTTGTTTTTCTCTCCTCTCCCTTTTTGTTGAGATATTCTTCTCACTATATTTTTTTCTCATTGTTTTTTTTTTTGGGGGTATGTTTCTCTCTTTTTTTTTCTCTCGAACCTAAGCAGGAACTTCCTGTAAAGTAATAACAATTTAGGTTTATATGTCATCAATGAGGCCCAGAACAGGTGAAACAATAATACATTAAACTTCACCAATGAAACAATAGTTATAAAAATAAAAATTATCACTATATCCTGACTTCTTAATCATTTTGATCAGAAAATGTCCTTCATCCAAGCTAGCACTCAACTGCAATTTTGCACCTATGCTGAGAAGGCAAATCATGTACAAAAATTAACTAATATGAATTATGTTAAAAAAGTCAATTGAAATCATATGCTCTAAATTGTTACAAAAACCCAGCCAATTCGTTCTTTTTTTCCAGTTTCGTTAGATAGGTCTCAAACAACGGAAACTGCATCACCATTTCACGCAGGTAAGCAGCACATGAATGTATCCAATAGTTGAAATTGAACTTAAAAGATAAGAACCAAAAATCCCCCTTTGAATAAACGGAAATACATTGCTTGAGAGCAAAACAGAACGAAAGGAATAGAGGAAACTCCTCCTGGGAAGAATAAACAGTTGCATGATAATCAAACAACTCTTGGCTCACAAAAGAACACAAGAAGGTAATTTCAATATGCGTTCCCTTCATAGCAAATTATGATTTGGATTATAACTTGCATCAACTAAACCAAAGTCCAACTACTTATGAGTTACATAGCCCTCCTGGTGGTTTTCCACAACCACATGCTCAATTGAATCACAAACTATCAATATAAAAACAAAAAAAATCCAAAACAATTATCTCAATCATTCAGAACCATCAAGCACGCCAACCACACAGATCTCTTAATCTTACATCATTCAGAATCGTCGCTCACATTAACCAATCTTTACTTAAAAAGAAGAAAGAGAAAGAAGAAGAAAGTACATCTCTCACTGGTAAAAGATTTCATAAAATGCAAAGCTAAAAGGCAAGGTGAAAGTTAGGAGGCCATGAGAGCAACTCTTGTAGTTAACAGTGAGAGTTGCTCTCATGGGCAACATTGTATTCAAAGAGCCTATTGCTTCACAATTGTATTCAAAGAGCCTATTGCTTTACCATTGTATTCAAACCAGCATTTTTAAATGGCTTATTATCACAAAAGGTCCCTAAGGTTTACGAAATTATCAGATTGCATCCTTAATATTTTTTTGTGTCATTGGTGGTCCTCAAGGTTAGTATGTGTAATCACAAATGGTCCTTGCCGTTAGGTTCCGTCAAAAACTCCGTTAGTTTGCTGACGTGGCATATATACATATCACAAAACATCCCTGAGGTTAACACATCTATCACAAATGGTCATTGCAAATTTTTTTAATTTTTTAATTTAAAATTCATAAAATTTTGTTTTTGTTTTTTATAATATTTAAAAATATATATTGTATTTTAAATACATATGATACTATATTTTTGAAGATGATGGCTCCACATATATGCCACACCAACAAACTAATGAAGTTTTTTAAAAAAATAATCTAAAATTCATAAAATTTAAAAATGAAAAAACCATTTATATAAGAATTTTAACCTTGAGGACCATTTATAAACCCTAAACCCTTGATTTTTTTTCATTTTTAAATTTTATGAATTTTAAATTAATTTTTAAAAACTCCATTAGTTTGTTGATGTGGCATATATGTGGAACCCACATCTAAAATAATATAGTGTCATGTGTATTTAAAATACAATGTATATTTTAAAATAATTTAAAATTCATAAGATTTATAAAAGAAAACCAAAATTTTATGAATTTTAAATGAAAAAAATTAAAAAAATTTGCAGGGACCATTTGTGATAAATGTGTAAACCTCAGGGATGTTTTGTGATATGTATATATGCCACGTCAGCAAACTAACGGAGTTTTTGAGAGAACCTAACGGCATGGACCATTTGTGATCACACATACTAACCTTGAGGACCACCAATGACACAAAAAAATATTAAAGATGCAATCTGATAGTTTCGTAAACCTTAGAGACATTTTGTGATAATAAGCCTTATTAAATATCTAAAGAACATATTTATCTGCAAATTTGTATATTTAAGGAGCCTACTGCTCTGCCTTTGAAATTTGTTATGACACTTTTCAGAACAGGTCATGCACTCATCAACTCAGCCTAACCAAACAACTAGAACCACATATAATCAGATTAGCAAAGAAGCATAAACAGATAAATTAACAGGACACTTTCTATGACTTAAGAGACTACATATCACACTTCCTGTTTTACCAAATGTCTATTTGCTCACAAATTAATAATTGCCCCTTTTTTCTTTTTTTTTTTTGTAAGTGTGCAAGTATAACTATTTGCAATTTAAACTTAGCTGCAGCCCCTATTTCAACTTCACTTATGACATGCTTAATGTCTTTGGTCTATACTCCGTAGTAGGTTGAAAATCAATTTTGGTGTCATAGTCACACCTTATGAACATCAACTTGCTTTTCCTTCATTTTAATATAGAATCTGATTTCCCCTTTTTTTTTTTCGGATGTTTCTCCTCCTTTGTTTTCTCTCTCATATTGGGAATTTCACATCTTATGCCAATTACACATTGCTCCCTCCAGCAAGTGGCAGTCATGGCAGTCAACATGGCAGCACTTATAATCAGAAAACTTTATATGATAAAGTTACCATTACCATGAAAGATTATGACCAAAGCCACTCACTTGGTTGATTGAGTTGTGGGATATTTCATTATATTTATAGAATACTGAGTACAGATACAAACAAGGAAGACAATAGTCCCTAATGCAAGGCGGGAGACAAGCCTCCCTAATGCCAAGGCAGTCCACAATTCTAAGTACCTAGGAAACACAATCGAGGTACTTGGGAAACACAAATCACACGGTCTATCACAAATATATCTCATGGTCTATCACACCACCGCAAGCTCACAGGGCGAGAAAGCACAGGAAGCTTGAAAACTAAATACAAAAAAATTACAAATAGAAGTAAAGATCAAGATATCAAAGGGTGGAGGATGACACTTGTCTAACACTCCTGGCAAATCCGATACACTCAAGTCAAGATTTGAAGAACAAACTGGCAGTCCATAGTAGGAAGGCAACAATCCATCAGCGCTGCGAACACAACATACTGGTGAAGGTGGCAGCATACGGCTGTGGTAGTGGGGTAAAGAAACCCATCGAGCATAACATGCTGGTGAAGATGGCAGCAAACAGCTGTACCATGAAGAAAAAGCCTCAGAGGAGGACAATATATGTGAAAAGCCTCAAAAGGAGGACCATATATAAGGGGAAGAAACCAAACAAGTCAACATGCAGTTAAGCATGGAAAAGAGGATATGCGATTAAGCATGGAAGAGGCAGCAGACGTAAAAGAGCCGTGAGGCAAATAGGAAAAAAAAAAAAAGAAATCGGTTGCATGCTGTGCAACAACAACATGAAGAGAGAATCGGTGGCTGCATGTGGGAGGAAGATAATAAAAGAAAGGAAAAAGGGAACAGAGAATGAGAGTATTGCCAGAGGAGCACATGAGAAAGATCACAAAGTGGTGAGAAAAGAAACCATAAAATAAAAGAGGGAGTAGGAATAAGAAAAAGGAAGTGGCCAATAGAAGAAGAGAGGATAAGAAAAAAACAAATAATTAAGGGGGACAACCATCATGTGGCGAGGTAGTAAAAGAGAGAAAACAGAAGGAAAAGGGCTGAAGCCTGAAGAGATAGCCAATAAGCTGGCAAAGGCAAAAAGAGAACAGAAAAACAATAAAGAAAATGCGAGAATACCCCATTAACAGACCAAAGTGGAAGAAGGGAGAAGAATAAAAAGAAGAGTGGTTTCACGGGTGTACAGAGACCAGAAAGGAAAGAGAAAATAAATAGAGATGAAATCAGGAGTCAGAGAGCAAACAGGGAAGAGAAACCCCAATGAAAGAAACTCAAACACAAAGAAGAGCTCATACGGGAGCGAAACAAAGAGAGGGGTTGGAAAGAGAGATAGTTGAAAGGAGAGCTCGTTAGAGAGCAAAGAGAGAAACAGAGAAGTTGCTCAAAACGTAGAAATGGAGGGCTGCTTGGTGTTAGCAGAGATAAGTGGCCAATCGAGCCAAAAGAAGGATAGATGGCGGCTGTGCAAGGCAACAACAGTGTAGCTCGGCAGGACAGAGACAAGGCCGGCTAGGAAAAGGCTCAACGAGCGGTGACGAGACTCGCAGAGGAAAGGAAATGGCTCGGTGAGCGATAACGAGGCTCACGGAGGAAAGAGATCATGGTGATCAAGGGACGTACTGCCCATAGAAAACAGATCAGGCTATCATGGCCAAGGGACTTATTGCCCATACAGATAAAAGAGAGGAAATTTAACAGAATCAAGGTAATCACAATTTTTATTTATTTATTTAAAAAATACTGGAAGGGAAAGAAAATGAGGGAAAAAAAAAACAATGATAAAGGAAGCTGCGTAAACAGCTAAGGTAGAACAAAAAAAAATATATATATATTGATTATAGCGGAGAGGAGAAACCAAAGGATTTACAGAAACAAACACCCATTCTGGGTAGGGAGACGCCAACGACATGTTGGCAGAGAAGGGATTGCTAGTTGGTGTTAGCCAGAGGCTCTGATACCATGAAAGATTATGAGCAAAGCCACACTCACTTGGTTGATTGAGTCGTGGGATATTTCATTATATTTATAGAATACTGAGTACAGATACAAACAAGGAAGACAAGAGTCCCTAATGCAAGGCGGGAGACAAGCCTCCCTAATGCCAAGGCAGTCCACAATTCTAAGTACCTAGGAAACACAATTGAGGTACTTGGGAAACACAAATCACACGGTCTATCACAAATATATCTCATGGTCTATCACACCACCATCAAATGATGTTTGTATCCACTCCATTTGTTTAGATAGAAACCGTTCACTCATTTAGCAAAAGACAGTTATTGCTGTTATATCCTGAAGTAGAAATCATTGATAAAGTGATGAAGAACAATAATTAATACTACCCCAACTCAAATATATATCTTTTTTTATATATAAAAAATTGTTATTTTTTGTGTGAATATTTTGTATCTGAACCTTGCACTTTTCCACTTACTTGCAGTCAACACTACCCAACTCTCCAAATCTGAACACACACAGAAGGCAAAGTGTATACCCTAACCCTTCATCTGAGAAACTCTAACCCAGTCAAAATTGAACCCCAAATCCATCACAAATTGAACCAAAATCAGAGAAAATAAGTTGGAATCAAACATTGAATCCAATAATCACAGAGAGAAAAGGAAAGGGATAAGAATTTGTACTGTCGTTCGTGATTTGTTGGCGTTGGTCGTGGCACGTCAGCGTTGGTTGTGGTTTGTTTCATTTGAGGTCGTTCATCTTGTGAAGTTCTTTTCTTTGGGCTTCACAAACAGGGTAATTGGGCCACATGGACTTCTAAACAGACCCTAGAAGAATTAAAAAATGTACCTTCCATTCTTACATGATTGATATTTGGTTGTCACCAATAATCACCACAAGAGCAAGCTCCATCCTTGAAATGATGAAAACGGTTAGAATCCCTTACAATGATCTCCCTCTCTGTAATTACTGATATGAACTTGGTTGCATTGTGGCAATCCCCGCAAACCCGCAAGTTCTTGAAGATCCGGATGGGAGTTTTTGGAGGAGTGCTGATGAGTCCGAATGCAATTGCCAGTCTCTCACCGTGGCTATTGAGGATGTGCTCCTTCTCATCATCCTCAACATCCTGCAACACAAAGCTGAAGTCGGGAACGTAACCAAGGCTCTTCATTTTCGCAGTTAGATCACTCAACTTCTGGTATATCTCCTGGCATTTCGGATGAGATTGGTTCGCGGTATAAAAGACATCAACGTTGTTGTTAACTTCTATTGAGCTCCACCCAGGAGTTTTTGACAGCCCCCGGTTTCTGGCCAGGGATCTCACCTTCTCCACACCTTCCCATTCCCCGGAATTTGCGAAAATATTTGACAACAAAACATAGTAGCCCACATTCTCTGAATCAACTTCAAACAAGCGTTCTGAGGCAATCCTGCCCAAGTCAACATTTCCATGTATTCTACAAGCACCAAGTAGAGCACCCCACACAGAAGCATCAGGCCGTACAGGCATATTATCTATAAAACTATATGCCTTGTTTAAATGCCCAGCTCTACCAAGCAAATCTACCATGCAGCCATAGTGCTTTAAACCAGGCTTGATTCTGTATTGCTCCTGCATCATATGAAAGTACGATTGACCTTCATTGACCAAACCTGAATGGCTACAAGCTGACAGTAAAGATACAAAGGTTACATGATCTGGCTTAACCCCCTCATCTAGCATATCTTTGAATAGCTTCAGAGCTTTCTCACCGTGCCCATGAACTCCATGACTAGAAATTACGGCATTCCAGGGGATCGCAGTCTTCCTGGGAACTTGGGAGAATAACAACAATGCATCATCTAGTCTCCCACATTTTGCATACATGTCAATCAAGCAGGTTCCCACAAATACATCCAAGTCAAGGCAATTCTTAATCACCCGTCCATGAATTTTCATCCCTTGTTGCAAGGCTCCTACATGGGTATATGCTGGTAGAACGCTAACCCAAGTTCCATGGTTTGGAATTATTTCTTTGTACTCTTGCATCATGCGGTACACTTCAATTGCTTCACTTGCAAGACCATTTTGAGCATAACCTGTGATCAAAGTATTCCATGATATCACATCCTTGATAGGAAGTCCTTCAAAAACGGTACGTGCAGAATATATAGCACCCAACTTTGCATACATATCCACAACTGCATTTCCAATGACAACATCTTGCACAAAAAAATCTCTCCTCAAGATGAATCCATGAACAGACCTACTCTTTGCAGAATCACTTAACTGAGCTAAAATTGAGGCCAAACTAACTAGTGTTAAAAAATCGGGTTGAATTCCGAGTAGTTGCATTGAATAAAATAATCCAAGTGCAGTCATTGGATCATCATTCTGCTCATATGTGGCAATAATTGAGTTCCATGAAACCAAGTCTTTTACGTCCATTTGATCAAAAATCCTCCGTGCATGCCCCAAGCTACCAAATTTGGAATACATGTTAATCAAAGCATTGCAAATTAACAGATCAAAGTCTAGTCCATGCTTTATGACATACAAATGAATCAACATCCCACTTAAGATATCACCTGATTGTGCACAAGCAGTTAGTAAACTTGTGGCAGTTACACGATCCATCTTTACCCCTTCTGATCTCATTTCAATTAAGACATCCAATGCGTCTGCTGCATTCCCATTTTGACAAAACCCAGAAATCATTGCATTCCAAGAACCCACATCTCGAATCGGCATCTCATCAAACAATCTACGAGCAACGCCAACAAAACCAAACCGGGAATACAAATGGACCAAGGAAGCAGCCACAAAGACATCCCATTCAAACCCAAGCTTTAGAATCTGACAGTGTATCTTCTTCCCGTCAACCAGATTCTGACAAGCTTTCAAGACAGGAGGAAATGTGTAGAAATCAGGTCGAAGACCGGAGGTCAACAAAAACTGAGAGAAACAATCTATAGCCTCACGGAAACGCCCACTGCGAACATAAGCAGATACCATGGAATTCCAGGTATAGACATCTTTCCTTGGTATCAAATCAAAGGTGATGCGAGATAATGACACATCACCAAGGTAGGCATAACGATTGACAAGCCTGGCGGAAAGAAAGATATTTTGAACTTTTCCTGATACCACAAGAAAAGCATGGAGTTGCTTGGCATGGTGAACGTTAGTGCAGGATTGGAATAGAAGGTCGATATCATCATTTTTGTTCTCATCTGCAAAGCCATCTGATGAAAATCGCAAAGTATTTGTAGCTGCCGAGAACAATTGGCAACAAAGTCGAAGCGAGGGCGAAAATTTGGAAACATGCCTACCTTTGCAGGTGGGCACCAAACTGGAAACAGATATATAAAACATCAGCAGGGCAGTGAATAAGCTTGAGTAAACAAAATGAACTATGCCAATTGCATATTCCCTTCCTCAACACACAAATGAAACATGATCACTAAAATAGTGAAAACAATAAATATGAAAAAATATAAAATATAATTCTGTGCGGAAAATTGATGTTTCATTCAGTAATAATATACAAGGATGCTTATCTCTTGGGATTCCATGGTTGTTCCTTAAGTAAAGAATCTCATCTTTAAATAGATAGACACATACTGATTGTAATTAGAAATGTTGTGAAATGATCACTCAGCTCTTCCAATCATTCAATCTCTCCCACTCATCTACTACTCTAAAATATAGATTATGAAGAAAGAAAGAAAAAAAGTTATTTGCTTAATGTGACTTGAAAATTACACCAAAACATAAAATTTCTTGAAGTTAGAAGATTTAGTTCCATCTGTTTTTCAAGAATTTCTCAGCAACAAAACAAACTGTAGGGTAAAGAACAACAGAGGGAATGGTAATGGAGGTTCCTACCTGAACATACATGAAGGTTTCAGAGAAATTCCGAACGTGTCAATGGACTTGCTTAAAAGAAGATGCCTCCCAGTCCCACCAGTGAGGGTTTAGGGTTTTAGATTAGAGATGAAGCTCAGAGAGATGATGAGCTCGTCTCTAATGAGGGGTGGGCTTATATGCGGTGCTATTGAAGCCGTTGGATACATCTGATCTGATCAGAACCGTGGAATTTTAAAGACGAGTTTCACGTAGAAACGGGTAAAACAAACCCGTATTTCCAATGAAGACCCGACCCGACTAACACCCCTGAACAAAACGAAGCGATGGCTTCGCGATGGAACAGTTCGATGTAAATGGTATACACATTCGGATGGATCAGCAATCACATCCTCTGAAAATCCCTCAATCCCAGGCCTGAAATCGTCCTTCAATATATATTCGAATATTTTAAACGTAGAGCCGGGCGGCTATACTCTTTAAATATATTTGATATTTTAATAGTATAGCCGGGCGGCTATACGCTTTGAATATATTCGGATATTTAAATAATCTAGCCGCGCGGCTATACTTTTGACATATTTTCGAATATTTTAATAGTATAACCGCTCGAGTATACGAGTTAAATATATTCGGATATTTAAATAGTATAGCCGCTCGGCTATACTACGAATATTTTAATAGTATAGCCGCGCGGCTATAATCCTAAAATATTCAAAAATATTTAAAGAATGTATCCGTGCGGCTATACTTTTATATTTGAATATTTAAAGCATTCCGATTCATTTTTCATTTGTTAAGGCACCGTACCACCACATAAAGGTCCCATTGAAGTATAACCTCAATCTACTTTGATAGGTAACTGATCACGTTCCGTAGATCCAGTTGAACTAAAGCGCTAACTTCCTGAGTGATGTGTATTTGCCTATATGCACAAGAGCTTGACGAAGCATCTTTTTGACGCACTCTCATCTTTTCAACAAACTGTTGTACCATGCTTCGAGAATGGCACAGTTCGGAGGTCATTTATCTGGGTGAAAGCTCCTTCTTCCAATCCCGTAGAGAGGTCTGGCAGAATTGATTGAGAATAACAAGATGATTAATCCATTTTTTCATCACAACTCTGAATATTACGAGTTAAGAGATACATAGACCTCAATTTTGGAGTCTTTTATCTTTTGCGTTTTCAACCTTTTCGTGATCAAGGCAATCCAATTTTATCCTCACATGTAGAGGTTTTATAAAGATGAGATCTCTCAAATCTCTGTTTGATTTTAACAAGAATTGGATGCATGGATCTCTTCCTATCTTTCCACTTCTCTCTAAGTGTAAAATATATGCTATCCCTTGCTGCAGATATCTCTTGATTATTCTCTAATAATTCTTTCTTTCTTCCAAGTTTTAAATACAATGCCCCATAAACAATAACCTGCACAATGCCAAGAATGAAGATGTAACCATGGCAAGAGACTCTATTGCTTTCAAATGACCCAAAGCAAAACAAGTAAATATATAAACAAAAAGGTGCACACCTCACTTGTCCCAGGGACTAGTATTGACAACACAATCGATGCACACTTTTCCATCTTGAAATCCTACTTCCGAAGTTGTACTATCATCTTCCACATTCAACTCTGATTCAAGTGGTGATATCAAAGAGGCCGGATTATCCAATTCATCATACCATTGTTGAGCAACACCAACCTGCCAACCCCAAAGAACTGAAATCGCTCTGAAGACCCTCGTACATCCTTTATACCAAGGAATACCATAAGCATATTTAAGAGTAAGAAAAATACCTGGTAACAAACTAAAACATTGAAAATGATCAATATCTAACTGATGTCCATCAGCGCTGTTAAATCAGCCAGAAATGACATGGAGTTCGTGAGAAAACAATTCAGCAATTCATTGTCACATAATCAGAACATGGAAAGTACTAAAGAAAATTGGAATTATAAGGAAACTAGTTAGCATATTGTTGTCTTTGTAAACATACACAGCATAAAAACTTTCTCCAAAGAGGAAGACAACCAATAAGGTATTCCAAGGATGCCAAAATTTGAAAACTTGAAGGTCGAACATACTCCAGATTCTTCACTTAGTTTCAAAATCCTCTGTCCAACTTCAAAATTACTACATTGAAATGAGTAATTGAGTAATAGACAAAGTACAAAACAAACTCACTTGAAGAGAAAATAATAATAATAATAATAATCCAGTAAAAATGGTACTCATGTTACAAAGGATTACGTGACATTAAATGAGAGACATTGCATGAAGAGGCACTATAACGACACTAGAGAGTTACTAAAAAGGGCAGTCCTTGGATCATCTTTACCCTTAAATTTAAAAAATCGTAAACAGTACTAATGTAACATGTTTATTAAGTTCTAAAACAAGTTGCATTAAACACAAATTTTTATTTACACCAAAGAAAACTAAAAAAATATATGAAAAAATCTCACAATGTACTCATGCTCACAAGTCCAAGTGAGGCACTCTTCAAATATCTTCAGATATTTAAATAGTATAATTACACAGCTATACACTTTAAATATATACAAATTCTTAAATATATTCGAATAGGCTATACTTTATAAATATGACGAGTTAAACACAAATTTTTATTTATACCAAAGAAAACTAAAAAATGATAAAAAAATCTCACAGTGTACTCATGCTCCCAAGTCCCAAGTCCAACTGAGGCAGTGCCCTCAAAGTTTGGCCGACCGATCTGATCAGGGATTCCTCAACATGCTTAAGCAGGACGTACTCCTCCTGGCGCCACCAAACTCTGTTCTCTCTTTTTCTATTTGGGCCGTAATCGCATGACGCCACCACATTCAGTCGCATCTGAATCGGCTTTCTGGTGGGGGCCCACCATTACTCCTCCCCCATTTTTTAGTACGAAAAGGAATCACAGAGCTACACGTGGCGCCTGTCCTCCCACTAACAGTGCCACAATTTTAGTACCCATTTTATCAGATTGATAGTATCAGGGCGTCCTCTTGTAATTTTATTGTTGGGGAAAGGCGTGGCATCTTTTACGACTTTTCACCGTCTTTTATTTGGATCTGAGGTCTTGATAAGGGATGGCCCACTATATTCACATGCGCGATTCCTTCACCATTCTTCAATCACTATATTTTTATAAATTTGATTTTGTTGGATTTTATTCTATACACTTCACACCAACCACATGAGCAAACTAAACCTCACTTTGGGACATAATGTTCTTCCATTAGAAGAATAACTCATGGTAGAACATCAGGTTATAAAGAAATTATGCACAAAAGCCAGCTTGTAAAGAGATGATGCACAAAAGTTTGTATGTCAGCAATCTCATGTTTTAATATTTTGTGTTTATAAGAGGTGCATAAGTAAGGGAGAAACTATAAATTTTTACAAGGGTGGGGTGAACTAACTAGCTTTCTCTTGGGTCCTGGTGAGGTGGTGGAGTGGGCAAATTTGTACTCGGTTGGAGCCCATCCTAATCTAAGGGTGTTTTTGCCCTCGATTAACAATGAGAAAGTTATACCGATACTATGAACCATTTTGATTTCAGACATCCAATTCATGTGAATAAAACCCTTACAATACATTCTTTGACTTGCCTATTTTGAGTACTCAAGGATCAAAGGAATACAAAACCAAATAATTGAATTACATCAAGGTAATGCCTGCTAGGGTACGTCATTGGACAAGACCAACCCTAAATTTTTTAGTTCGGACTTGGCTTTGGTTCATCGAGCTCAGGCCGACCAACTTTGGCCCATGGGTCTCGGGGCCAAGTGTTGATCCCTACTCCTGAGAACTATCTGACCCAAAAAAAAAAAAAAAACTCACTGAGAACTATATGTGTCTCTGCTTCAATTGGATGCATATATAGGAAAGTTTGCACAACTAGTTGTTGCTAGTATTTCAAGTTGCCAGAAGATGGGGTCTAATTTCAACTTCAAGTACTTTGGTGATGCACCACCTGGGGAATGCAATGGTGGGAAGCCATGTGCATTTGTTTGGTTCTGATCATTTTCACATTATTGCTCCTTCATAAGTTCAAATTCTTGGCCATGGAATCTTATGTGAGATATTGACTTTTATGGTTTCAGTTGTGTTGTCAAGCTTCAGTTAGTGGATTGAATAAAGCCAGTGTTAAGTTTGTTTTTGAAACTCTGGGGAGGATTGTTGTCTTTATATGTCTCCAATTTTCTGAAGCTATTATTGAATTTATTCTCCTATATTTCTTTGTTTATGCAGTAAGCTTTTTTGTGTATGCAGTTTGATCTATGACACATGGATGAACTTTTGAAAAATATATGGACTGCTGAAGAAACTCAAGGCATGACATCTACTTCTGGGGCTGGAGGAGGAAGTGCTCCTGGGGGTAATTTGCAGAGACAAACGAACACTTAGTCAGACAACAGTTGATGAGGTTTGGAAAGACTTGATTAGAGAGACAAGTGATACTAAATATAATAGTGTTGCTACGGGTTCAAATTTGCCAGAGAGACAACAAACTTTGGGAGAGATGACTTTGGAGGAGTTTTTGGTGAGAGCAATGGCTGTGACAGAAGATGTCCAACCAATTGTAGGGCCTAACAACAGTGGATTATACAGTGAATTAATAGAAAGGGGAAACTAGAAATTTTCACAAGAGGTGGTGGTGGAGTGGATAAATTTTTACTAGGTTGCCGTCCACCCTAATCTAAAGGTTGTTTTGTCCTCGATTAGGGAGAAAGTTGTACCAATGAAATCAACCATTTTTGATTTCACACGTCCAACTCATGTGAATAAAGTTCTTACAAAACATTCTTTGACTTACCTATTTTGAGTACGCAAGCATCAAAGGAATACAAAACCAAAAAATTGAATCACGTCGAGGTTATGCCTGATAATGATTTATAGCCTGATACCATAACTTACGAAACTATCGAAAAGACCAAATTTTCTTACCCAAACTTTAAAACTGAAAAGAAAGATTAAGACCCTTTTTCTTTTGTTTGCAAGATCATCTCCCTAAGTTCAACACTCAAAGCAAGGGCATGACCAAATGCATCCAAGTAGGTTTTCAACATACAAAAAGGCATTGAACCGTCCATAATTGACGAACTTATCCATACTTTACCCAATCAAAACATCACCCTGTTCTGCAACTTTAGAACAAACTAAGAGTCAAAGTTCTGCAGCACACAAACCTTCCTCATCTGTTTATCTTTGGTTGATGAGTGTGAACTCTTTTTCCCAAAAGAGCTTGGGATTTGACTTACAAAATCATCAACAAACAAACAAGAAAACGAAAGAAGAAAAAAAAAAACCCCCTAAAGAAATAAAATAAAAAGAAAAAGAAAAATCCTCATACTGTGCCACTATTCTCGACCAATAAAACCAACCAAAAGATCTCTCACTCCAATCAACCTGTCGGAGAGCCCCCTTCAACGGTTCAGATCGTCCCACGTCGCCACCCCACATTGGGCAGACATCAAATCACGATCTCACGCCCTGATTGGTCCACGTTGAGAGATATGGATGGCTACTCAACCACTTTAATATTAAAAAAAATTTAACAATTCGGAAATCTTAGCCTCCGAACCGTCCTTAAATGGCGACTCGTGTCGAGGCGGCCCAAGACACTTGTCGCCTCCACACAACCCAGACAACCCAAAGCTCAGAGAAACAGACACACACACACACACTCTCTCTCTCTCTCTCTCTACCAGGCAGTCACTCCCAATTTTCCACAAAAAGAAAATTAAAAAAGAAAAGGAAAATTAAGGTAAATAAAGTCCTTCTCTTTCAATGTTTCTTTCTCTATCTATCTAACTCTGTCTTTTTGTTTATTTTTCATTTCAGCTATTTTTTCTGTTTATTGGGTTTTGTCTTTATCTGATTTAATACATCTTAGTAATTATTTTAGTATTTTTGCGGGTTTTTTTATATTTAGTATTTTAGCTGTAATTGTTTTTTGTTGGTCAAGGAAGCAAATTTATGGATACAAATTACAGGGTTGTTTGAGCTTTGTTGTTGTATGAAGCAAGATATGGTTTGGGTTTTGATTTGGTTTTTTAATGAAAGGTTTAAGCTTTTTGATTATTGGTTGTGGTGAACAAAAATTGGAGAAATGGGTTGGTCTTGGATAATGGTTATGAGAGTATAGATTTTGATGTTGTTATGATTTAATGGAGCTGGAGAACTTTGGAAGATCTTGTTAGTGGTCCAGTACCATGTTGGTTTGAGTGAGTTTGTGGATCTGAAGCTAATGGGAAAAGTATTTGTCATCACAGTTTTGATCTGAATATATTGGACAGGTGTAGATGAACAATTTGTTTGGTTCTGATCATTTTCACATTCTAGGTTCTTCATAAAGTTCAAATTCTAGGCAATAGAATCTTGTGTGAGATATTGACTTTAATGGTTCGAGTTGTGTTGTCAAGCTTCTGTTGGTGGGTTGAATAAAGCCACTGTTAAGTTTGTTTTCAGACATTTGTCTGTTTTTGGAACTCTGAGGGGTTGTTGTCTTTGTATGTCTCCAATTTTCTGAAGCTATTATTAAATTTATTCTCTTATTTCTTTGTTTATGCAGTAAGTTTTTTGTGTATGCAGTTTGGTGCTTTTGGGTTTTCTAATTCAGTTCATGCATAGAACTGTTTCATTGGCCTATCATTTTCCTGATTTTTGTCTGAACTATGTGTGTTCTACTTGGATGGCTATATAGGAAAGTTTGCACAGCTAGCTGTTACTAGTATTTCAAGGTGCCAGAAGATGGGGTCTAATTTCAACTTCAAGAACTTTGGTGATGCACCACCTGGGGAAGTCAATGGTGGGAAGGCAGCAGGAAATTTTACGTTGGCCCGGCAGTCTTCCGTATACTCTCTGACGTTCGATGAGTTCCAGAACACCATAGGTGGACTTGGAAAGGATTTTGGATCTATGAACATGGATGAACTTTTGAAAAATATATGGACTGCTGAAGAGACTCAAGGCGTGACATCTACTTCTGGGGCTGGAGAAGGAAGTGCTCCTGGGGGTAATTTGCAGAGACAAGGGTCATTAACTTTGCCACGAACACTTAGTCAGAAGACAGTTGATGAGGTTTGGAAAGACTTGATTAGAGAGACAAGTGATGCTAAATATATTACTGTTGCTGCGGGTTCAAATTTGCCACAGAGACAACAAACTTTGGGAGAGATGACTTTGGAGGAGTTTTTGGTGAGAGCAGGGGTTGTGAGAGAAGATGTCCAACCAGTTGTAAGGCCTAATAATAGTGGATTCTATGGTGAATTATACCGTCCAAATAACCACAATGGTTTAGCTCCCGGATTTCAACAACCCAGTCGAACCAACGGTCTTTTAGGTAATCGAGTTGCAGATAACAATAATTCGGTTCTTAACCAGTCTCCCAATTTAGCACTTAATGTTGGTGGAGTTAGATCTTCTCAGCAACAAACACAGCAGCTGCCCCCACAACAGCAGCCACTCTTCCCCAAGCCTACAAATGTAGCTTTTGCCCCTTCTATGCATTTAACAAACAATGCTCAGTTAACAAGCCCAAGAACCAGGGGACCAATGACTGGCGTTGTGGAACCTTCTATGAACACTGTTTTCACTCAAGGTGGTGGGTTTCCGGGTGCAGGAATTGGAATGACTGGTTTAGGTACTGGGGGCGGTGCAGTTGCAGCAAGATCTCCCACAAATCAGATATCCCCAGATTTGATTGCTAAGAGCAGTGGGGATACATCGTCGTTGTCACCAGTTCCTTACATGTTTAGCCGGGGAAGGAAGTCCAATGGAGCTTTGGAGAAAGTAGTTGAGAGAAGGCAAAGGAGAATGATAAAAAACAGAGAGTCTGCTGCAAGGTCCCGAGCTCGTAAACAGGTGACTACATTGGTTATGCTGCCATCATACATTATTTATCTGTTAAGTACTATCTCAATTTGTTGCTCATTGTCATTTGAATTTGGCTTAACTTTGTTGTATTTGCTAATCAAGTGGTTTTTGGGGTTTAGTTGTAGTTTTAGACCTATATTTTGATGTCTGGTTTGGTGGCATTTTGTGCATCAACATGCATTTGTGCTGATCCTTACATATGCGTAGTTTTCTGGTGAGAACCTTACAAATGCATACTTTGGGATGTCTGCACAGACCAGCAGAATTGTTAACGAATTACACAAAAACTATGGTTAAACGAGCACAAAGTAGCCATGCCAGTCAACAGACAAGTTCATATGTTTATACTCATTTAGTTATGTTTTGGTGTATAGATGGACAGTCCACCACTTCAAGGTGGGTTGTCCTTTTATGTCTGCTAATGCTGATTCATATCTACCTAAAAATTCATAGAATCCTACTGATATTTGATGAACCCTAGTGAAGAGGTTTTGTCAGTTTCATTATGACGACATAAATGAGTAAAGCAGCCTTCTGCACTGCTGATGTATTACATCATGTACAAAATTTGAAAGTGTTTAATCTTTTCTTTATTAATTTTGACACAATTTCTGGAAGGCTAATCATCTTTGGGAGTTTTTGATCTTAATATGTTTTTTGAGTTCTGGTCCTAGAATCGGCTCTTTGAATAGTGGCGCTCTGCTTTGTTCGTACTTTTTTTGTTTAAGAAACATGATTGATACTTTTTTTTTAATAACCTTTTCTTCTCGATTTATTGCAGGCCTATACCTTGGAACTAGAGGCAGAAGTTGCAAAACTTAAAGAAATGAATGAAGAATTACAGAGAAAACAGGTATATGATTTATTTAAGTAAAAATTATTGGCTATTCATCTGGTTGTCCTATTTTGGCTAACGCTCCTTGACGTTAATGTGGTTTCTGCAGACAGAAATAATGGAAATGCAGAAAGATCAGGTACATCACTGTACCTATTTCTCTAGTGCCTCACTGCCTTACATTTTATGTGATGTCTTATTGCTCCCAGTTAACATAACCAATGAGGCAAACAATAACGTTCCTTTAGGAATTTCTTGTAAATTATGACTGTCAAAGTAGGCTGACAGATTTCTTTCTTGAATACTTTGGTAGATTTTGGAGACAGTGAAGCGGCAAAGGGGAGGTAAAAGGCAATGCTTACGACGAACAATGACCGGCCCTTGGTAACTTGGATGAAGTTGGACTGCAGATGTAAGATGAGTGCTTGATTCACAAACATATAGGTAGTATGGTACAAAGTTTGGAGCTTGTATCTGTTATCTGAATCCAATCTTATACTAGAAACAGTAGGTAGCTGTCTGTATAGGGGAGGAGTGGTTGAGTTGTAAATTACAAACTACGGTTAGTCTCATCTTGTAGATTAAACTTTTGTGCTGATGTGATCTCTGTTTGCTTCTCATTTTGATTGCAGAGAGAGTCTAGGATAATTGAGCAAGTCATGTGTAGACTATTTTAGTATTGTCCATCTAAATAATTAATACGTTTCTGCCCTTCATAAACTTTTATTTTCATGGCATATAGGAACTGAATTCAGTTAACGAATTGGCTCAGGTCTTCAGATTTGTTCACTTGGGTTTCATATTCAAGTACTGTTCTTTTCGTATTTTCCCAGTTCTAGTAATTTTGGAAGGTGGAGGGAATGCTGGAGATGTAAAAACTGAAACCTTAACCTGCTCTGTGATGGTAATTAATTTATATGAAAATCAAATCAAATGCAAGCTTATTTATGAGTTTCTCTCTGCTTTTAGATGGCCCAAAAAACAAAAAGGTAAAAAAGCCATTTCCCTTGACACAGAGTTTTGATGATGTTAACTTTGTTCTCTTCTATAAACATATTATGAGTCATTCAAGTTATGGAACCTCAAATTAACCTACCTCATGGTAGTTCTTCTAAAGGCTCCACCATCTCAGAATTTACAAATAGTTACTCGCCTCAGAACCTCATCCGCCACGTATCTGTTGTTGTGGGAACTGAAATTAAATTGCTTGTAGGTAGATAAACGAATCATTGTTTAAATGGGTTTTCAAAAGTACTTTCAACAACAATCCGTTGTAGTCTAGTTGGTCAGGATACTCGGCTCTCACCCGAGAGACCCGGGTTCAAGTCCCGGCAACGGAATAATTTTTCGGTTTTTAAGTTTTCCCTAGCAGAGAACGGTACCTTTAGGCACATTCTTTTAATTTATCAATCTTTTTTTTTTTTTGCCATCTTAATTTATCAATCTTTGCACACATTTATTTAACAGCGTTCAAATTCCTCATCAACTTCTCATTCCAAAAGACGATAAAGTCAACTGCAAAATATTTACACCCCACTTAAGTATACTATGAAGTCATGAAAATAAACAGAGTGGCTAAAAAGCCTGGAACGCCTAAACTTACAACAAGTAACAACCAACAAAAATTTACAGGCCTTTCCATCTCAAATGCATTCTCTTTCGCATCAATTACTGAAGGTTCACTGTCTCTGCAGATACAAAAAATGGTAAGTTGTTAGTCGTGATGTTGCGGAAGCTGGACCAGCCAATGAGCAGTTGGGGGAGAAAAGCACTTTAGAAACGGATGGACAACGTGGACAAACTCAATACTTTCAAAAATCCATTTTCCAAAACTGTTTGGTATGAAGATTCTGCTTCCATTGGCTAATGTGATCTGACAGTCTATACTCTACTCTTCATGGCTAAGGTATGAAGATTGCATTCCATCCGTAAGGACTTGGCTCTGAGTCCAGATCATCTTAACTCCTCGGGTACTCATAAACAAGGCCTTCTGCAACACTTCTTGCCCTTGCATGACCAAATAGTTTGCTCACAATAACCAATGCAAAGTCTGTGACCGTAGAAAGTCCCCTGCTTGTAATCACTTTACCATCAATCACTACTTTGGTGCCATTTACCACTTCGTTTGTGAGCTTGCTTACAATGGAAGGGTGAGCAGTGGCTTTCTTACCCTATGTTTAGCAAAAGAAGCATAAGGAATCATATAAGCCAAAAATAATAAAATTAGAGAAATAGTTTTGTGTTACCTTCAGTAAGCCTTGTCTATGTAGGATTCCCGGTGAGGAACAGACTGCTCCGTATATTCTTCCAGCTAGTTCTTGTTCTTTGAGGAGGTTCTTTAGAATCCTAGATTTGTTTAACCGCTCAGCACCAGCAGTTCCTCCCTATTACAATTAACCAGAACCGTTGAAGGCATATGAATTAATTATGGAGTTTTGGCATTTTATTTTGATTCTGCACCACAGAGATTAAGGGACACAGCCAAATATAACTTATCACTAATGATTTGGTTTGTCT
Source organism: Prunus fruticosa (assembly GCA_018703695.1). NCBI lineage: Eukaryota > Viridiplantae > Streptophyta > Magnoliopsida > Rosales > Rosaceae > Prunus > Prunus fruticosa. The sequence continues at coordinate 32,973,614 of CM031924.1, forward strand.
CACCGGAAGAATGATTAAATCATAAGTTAACTCCGCAGCAACACCAATCAACTTGTCGGCAATGATTTTGGTGCCTTGAGATGCCAAAATCTGCACAGATTTTTCAACTGAAGCAACTACTACATCGACCTTTGCTCGTCGTAGAATATCTACAATAGTCACTACTTCAATCTCTTCAGAACCATTTGCAACTGGAATCAGAACCTACATGAATTGGAATGACAAAAGGCTTTTTAGGCCAAAACGAAGGAAAAACAGAGAAATAACCAATACCCATATTGACAGGCAGAAGATAAATCTATGTAATAAATAAAGCTGGGCAAGCATGGAAAAGAGCAAGCAAAAGGTGAACTGTGAGCAAGGTTAGGAGTCAAAGAAAAAGAATGTAAAGATGAAGTTTAAGTGTCGTATCTTTTCTTGTTCATCTAAGAGAACATTTCAAACACCGGACCAAGATTGGGTACCTACCAATATGTTCTTTCTAGTGGGTTTAGAAGAAAAAAAAAGAAGAAAACTTTTGGCCTTTTTTCGGTAATAGGTCACCAAAGAATGACAGTTTCTATTTTCCATAGGGTATTGGTCAATAGAAAACCAAACTACGTGTCCATCGATCGAAGTGACAAAAAATTCAGTAATGAAACAGAAACAAAAGAAACTTACGCGAGGGATGTGATCAAAAGACCACTCAACTTTGTTGAACTCTTCCTTTCTAGAGTTATCATCATCGAGGCACACCAACTAATACAAGAGAGGCAGGGTATTAGCTTTAAGTTATTAGGAAAAATAATGAAAGGGAAAAACCATAGGGATACAACGAATCTGATTAGATACATACATATTTACTTGATACAAAGCACAATAGTTTAGGCAGTCTGTTCCTGGAGACACAATCTGACAAAGGATGAAGTTTTTTGGATAAAAGAACCAAAAAAGTCATACCACTGATTTCTTAGACAGGTAATGTATGGTTCACAAATAACTTTTATTTGTTTTCTATTAACTTTGTATTTTGTACGTCAAAAGCAGACCCTTAAACCAATATAAAACACAGTACCAGCCTTAATAATGTAGATTTTTATTTCGAACATCTCCCTCAAGTCTGAGCTACTCGTCATACTCCAATTTCACTCTGAATCTTAAAGCCCTAAATGAATGTTGGGAAACATAAGAAGGAAAAGGAACTTTCTGACTGCTTAGAAATGAGCTTTCTTGTTTAAGCATTTTTCTATTCCCTGTTACTTTCCCTTCACCTTTTCAAGATCTAAAAATGGAGTAAGTATTCTGTAAATTCCGTTTCTTCCACTTATTCCCATCTAGTAAAAATTTATTGGCATAAGAGGATTATATGCAGATGATCCAATTGACAAAATTTAAAAGAACATGGTCACATTTTGGGACACAAATGTTTCTTATAAGAATAATATATACATATTTTAGAACACAATTAATCCTGGCATCTGGAGTTACATCTAAAATCTATGTATATAATTGTTTAGTCGATCTATAATTTTAAGGTAATTATCTGAACACTCACTCCTATGCTTGTATAATGAACAAAAAACTGAGACAGGGCTCAGCACTCACCAATGATTCTCCAATTCCCTTGGCAACAGATTCCCCAAATAGCTGTTCAACTAGGCACAGGGCAAACACATAAGAAGTTCCAGGGCCACGGCTTGTTGTGAGCCCTTCTGAAACTTGAATGTTTGATTTGACTGCCCAGAACGTTGGAAGCTTGTGCATGAATGCAGGGTGGCATGTAGTCTTGCATAACACACTAGACAACCATTAGCCGGAAAACTACATTGAAATGCACAAAACTATGAAAATTTAACCAACACTAAGCTAAAGTTAACCGACCTGTCTTCTCCTTAGAAGACCCCATGGTAGAAGTGTTACTGCTGGAGCAGCACTTATGGCTCCATATAACCTCCTTTCCTCAGCCTGTTTGCTTGTAATTTTCTGCAGTGCTGCGCAGTCTCTTAACCTCACCGAGCCAGGCATTCCTCCCTTAAGGGTCATATACATAACAGTAATCAGCGGATGCTAAAAGTTTGTCAATTCAACATACAACTTATCACCAAACTTCCTAATATTAATATCCATTGGTTAATCAAGAGACAAAAACCAAGGGGAGTAATTGCATCACAATAATTCCAAAAATAACACCTCCAGAATATAAAATACCTTGTGCCTACAGTATTTTTGCTTCCAACTATAGATACACACTATGACTCTTCTTGTTAAACTTTCTCCAGCTCTAGGCCAAAAAGAAGAAAACTTTCTATAGCTCTCGTTCTAATTTGACGAACTTCGGTTGTTTAAAAAAAATCTCAACGACCAATATTACGTGTCTTCTAGCTTGCTTGTTACTTAGTAATACTAGAAATTCATGAAATTTAACAAAAATTGGTTCAAAACAACTGACCGGCAAAGCCACAAGATCAAAAATTTGATCGGAACATGAGGAAATGGAGGTATCAGCAACCAATTTAGTACCACAAGAAGCTTCAATTTGGAGCTGTGGCTCCACCGAGGCCACAGTGACATCAGCACCAGCTCGGCGCAGAACATCAACTATAATGACAGCTTCCATTTCTTCTGTCCCCAACCCAATTGGAACCAGAACCTGCGCATACACAACAAACCCAAAAAGTCAACTAACTCTCTCACTTAAGCTCCCTTTGGTTGCTGAGAAAAAATATATCACAAAGCCAAGAACCCATTTTGCCAAAGATCTCATTTCTTTCATCCATTTTCTCAGCAACCACATGGAGAAGCTCATGTGGGTTTGATGCTTTTATTGGAATGGATAAATGGGTATTGGAAAAAGACCTTCTTGGGAGGTAGCGATGTGGCTGTGCTTGTGCTGGTTGTACTAGAGACTGGGTTTGTAGCTGTTGTTGCAGAGAGGGTTTTAGAGGGTTTTGCAGAGTGTTTTGAAGTAGCTGTTCTTCGCTGTCCAGAGGCCATGGACGTCAATGAGAAAGAAGGAGCAGTAGCTGCAGAGGCAGCCACTGAAGCAAGCATTGGATAAGAGAATTTCACCGAGGTTGGTGAGAGAATAGAAGACAGAGACTCCATCGACGCAATTCCCAGTTTGGCGCTAGATTCATGAAGTGGACCTTATCTGGGCTCGGTAGGATTTTCTTTGTTGGACCGAAACATAGTCCACTTCACTTGGGTCCAAAACGGCGTCGTTTCAGTGAAGGTGGTTTTCCTCAATTTATATCTTTTCATCTTTTTTTTTGGGTTCATTTTAGTTTCATCATTTTTTTTTGGATTCATTCATTCATACAGGGGCGGATCCACAGAGGAGCAAGGGTGGTCAATTGACCCCTGCAACCTCTCAAATCCTCCATTAGAGTAGCCACACTTGACCCTCGCAAGGTGTTCGACGAAATGCCCCAAAGGGGCAACTTGTGTGCAGCTTCAGCCTTTGCGCAGCGCATCCTTGCGCCCAGGACCCAGCGCGAGGTACCTCTTCTTTTTTTTTTTCGCTCGACGTCAAAACGACGTCGTTGCATTGATTTTTTTTTTAAAACGGGCGTGCGCTGCCCGCTCTCGATAATTCCCTCCCCAAACCAACCTCCCGCCTCCCGTCCATAAAAAGCAGAAGGGTTTTGGCTCAAAGTTATGTTAGTTTGTAATTTGTATATAGAAAGTTATGAAACAATGCAGATTTTCTGAAATCCTCCATTAGAGTAGCCACACTTGACCCTCGCAAGGTGTTCACGAAATGCCCCAAAGGGGCAACTTGTGTGAGCTCCAGCCTTTGCGCAGCGCATCCTTGCGCCCAACACCCAGCGCGAGGTACCTCTTCTTTTTTTTATTTCGCTCGACGTCAAAACGACGTCGTTGCATTGATTTTTTTTTTTAAAACGCAGCGTCCGCCCCTGCTGAATAATTCCCTCCCCAAACCAACCTCTCGCTCCTCCGATAAAAGCAGAAGGGTTTTGGCTCAGAGTTATGTTAGTTTGTAATTTGTATATAGAAAGTTATGAAACAATGCAGATTTCCTTATTTTCATTTATTTTTATATTACTCAATTTACTTAAGTTTACAATGTAAATAAGGAAGTACTCCCCATTTGGATTCAAATAAAAATACTAGAAAATCAAATTCTCACCAAATCAAAATATGAAAAATTGGTTTTAGTACAAAATACGATTTAGGCTAAAAATGATGGCTCATTAAGTCAATATATACGTCATAATAAAATCTCATAAAATCAAGTTTTCTTATTTGATGTGTAAGGAATAAAAGCCGCCAAAAATTATCTTAAGAAAATTATTATGCCGAAAAATCATTTTTCATACTTAGCCTATTGTGGAGTCAGGAAACGCGCCATGATGTTGTTTTTTTTTTTTTAAAATTTTTTTAAGTTAATGTAGTCCCTTGTTTCCTCTCTTTTTTAATGTGGAAAATGTTCGGTAAAATTGTTTTGAGTCTTGTTTTATTGTTTTTTATTTGCTGAGGACTAGGAAAAAGTTGACCCTCAGAATGAAAATTCCTGGCCTTGCATTCATACAATACAATTACGAAATGTTAACTACAACTTTTAAATCATAGAACTGAAAATTATGTTTAGCCTTGCAATTACACGTCAATCCACTCTCATCTCATCTGTCATATGCAAAACCTTTGCTTTGCTCCGTCATCATCATCATCTTCAAAATTGTCACACCCTTATCGTCAACAGATTAAAAAATTGAGAAAAATTCTGTCATAAGCTATTTACCCACTACCCACTGCCCAGTACGGGATAGACATCCCACATAAGCAGAGGGACTGAGTTCAGCGCATCTCTGCGTGCGATAGAGGGAGAGAGAGGAGGAGCTCGAGATGATTGGGGTACTGACGAGGAGAGTAGCAGCTTCAGCTTCATGGAAATCACCACTGAGCGCATTTCAAATTGTACAAACAAGGAGGGATTATAGCCTTGGAGTTCTTCCCGATGGAGTTGATCGGAATTCAGAGGCCTTCTCTCGCAACTCAAAGGCCATGGACCTCTTAATCTCCGACCTCCAATCCCACATCGAAAAGGTCTCTCTCTCTCTCGCTATTTCATGCGCTTGTGTATGTATATATTGGGCTTTTAGTAACTGATGAATGTGTGTGTGTGTGTGTGTGTGAGGAAGGTTCTTGGTGGAGGAGGACCTGTAGCTGTGAAGAGAAACAGGAGCAGAAATAAACTTCTCCCCAGAGAACGCATTGATCGGCTGCTTGACCCTGGCGCTTCTTTCCTGGAGCTTTCTCAGGTTTCCCATTTCATTTCACTATCAATTATAGCTTCCCATTTGTTGGGTTTTGATTGAAGCTCACTAAAAGTAACAACTTTGAAATAAAAATCCCATTAATCACATATCTTATCTTTCCACGATGCAAGTTTTATTTTTTATGATGAATTAATTGGACATTATATATTTTGTTAATAATAAGCTTGCAGGCCATGAACTATATGAAGAATCCTTACCATCTGCTGGGATTATTACTGGAATAGGTCCGGTCTATGGACGACTTTGTATGTTTGTGGCTAATGATCCTACTGTTAAGGGGGGGACTTATTATCCCATCACTGTTAAGAAACATCTCAGGGCACAAGAGGTTGCCAATCAATGCAAATTACCGTGTGTGTATCTTGTTGATAGTGGAGGCGCTTTCCTTCCCAAGCAGGCCGAGGTCTTTCCTGACAGGGAGAATTTTGGTAGAATTTTCTACAATCAAGCTTTAATGTCTGCCGAAGGCATTCCTCAAATTGCGCTGGTATTAGGTTCCTGTACTGCTGGCGGTGCCTATATTCCTGCAATGGCTGATGAGAGTGTGATGGTCAAAGGAAATGGTACCATATTTCTAGCAGGACCCCCACTTGTGAAGGTTATTTTCTAGCCTTCTGGTGTATGAGTACATACATATCTGTAGGTGTATGTATACAATTTATATTCATCGCAAGGAAATGTTTCCATAGGCTGCTACTGGAGAAGAAGTATCTGCAGAAGATTTGGGGGGTGCTAGCGTGCATTGCAAGACGTCAGGAGTTTCAGACTATTTTGCTCAAGGTATTTTACTTCATGCCATTTTGTACTTTAAACCTCACATACATTTCTTTGAAACTATCGTCTCATTCTGCTTACTTTAGGTTCTAACCTGACATGTTAATAATTAATGGAAAGCTTTGTTATTAGTTATAATGTGAAAATTTTGAAATACTAACACAATGTATATGAAAGACTAGCCATTTGGATTACAAGTTTGTATAATGTCTTAGAGAAGGTATTATCACGTGATTGGAGTGGTATTTGAAATGTGCAAAATTTAAACTGTTGAAGTTAGATCACATGTAATTTTTCTTGACCTATTAGAATTATTATTCTATGCATAATGCATGTATGTGGAGTGAGGTGGGAGGCAGGGAGGTTATCGATTAGAGATCACATGTATGATCTCAAGTTTTCTTGTAGATGAACTCCATGGACTTGCTATTGGGAGGAATATTATTAAAAACTTGCACATGGCAGCGAGAGGCTTGAAAAGCGGTTTGCAGAATATAAGTTCTGAATATCAGGAACCATTATATGATGTAAAGGAACTTCGTTCCATCGCACCAACCGACCACAAGCAGCAGTTTGATATCCGATCAGTTATTGCTCGCATTGTCGATGGAAGCGAATTTGATGAATTCAAGAAATTGTATGGCACTGTGAGGGCATTTGCACCATTTTCAATTCTGACTTTTTAAAATTTATTCTCGTTTAATAAATGAGTCTTGTAATTTCAATAGCATCTGTGCAGACTCTTGTAACAGGTTTTGGCAGAATCTTTGGGCAGCCTGTGGGAATTATTGGGAACAACGGGATATTATTTAATGAGTCTGCTCTAAAGGGGGCCCATTTCATTGAATTATGTACTCAACGAAACATTCCTTTGGTCTTCCTTCAGAACATCACTGGATTTATGGTATGTAAGCTCGGTCATTTTTCTGTTACTCTCTTACTGAAGAAGCTATCAACACCACTGTGCTATTTTGAAGAGGGGCACGCTTTGAATTTGTCTAATAAGTCTCTTATTTGCTTTGCTTATGTGGTCCATTCTAGAATGAGGAAGCCATGCTTACCATAAGGTTTTTGATTGAGAATGGGAAAGTTATATAATCATTATATCCTCTGAAAAGGTTGCTTGAGATTTACGTGTAAAGGTATTTAAATATCTTTGAACTTAAAAAGTTTCAACATATAAGGTAAATCAGGAGAAATGCAGTAAAATGGAAATAAAATGGATTCAGTAACTCAGGTTGTAGTTGGGTCTTTGGATTCACTTTACACATTTAATCCTAGTAGTTTTGTTTTGGTTCAATCGCATACAATAGCAGTAACTTTTATGTCATTCAAAATTTGCAATTTTGATGATTTGGCCATTTGTGGAGAAGAATAAAATGAGTTTTATTATTTAGTGGTTTGAATTTAACATTAGAAGTTTTTTTCTTTCTATCAGTTACTTTAGAAATTAAATAAGGATAACAATGCTCTTCTCCTTACTACATGGTTGTATGCAATATCACATAGTTGTAATATAAAACATCAAGCTCTCACCAAACAAAGATAGAACAGCAAGCCAGGTGGTGGAGGCATGGAACAATAACAGTTATTCATTTGGTAGGTTGGCTCGAGATCAGAGGCAAATGGTATAGCAAAATCTGGAGCAAAAATGGTGATGGCAGTTTCTTGTGCCAAGGTTCGTTCTTCATCATTTCATTGTTAGTATATGTTCTCGTGTGATTAAGAGCATCTTTCCCCCCCTTATGTGAATATGCTTGTCTTAAGAGTGTTATTGCTACCGATCTTAAACTTGTATATTGCCTAACTGGAGCACTCTAAGCATCTTATCAGGTCATTAGCTATTGGAAGTTTCTTCCTTCCCACATACTAGGTCCACCTGAATTTGTTATTGTAGTAACAGTTTTTTTTTTTTTCATCTTAATTTTTTTCCCATACGTGTTCAAAAATATATAGTACAATTATCAACTTTACGATGTTAGCTCAAAAGGGCTTCCTTTTCTCTTCAAGATAGATATCAAAAAATTTCTTTAATGACTTTTGCTCCCATTGCCTTGTTTTCTTTGAAGTTACACAATGTTTTCTGTTAAAAAAGTTATTGGTTCTTCTGTTATGACTTAATTAAATATGAATCTCAAATAACAATGGGAGAGAAAGGAAGAATTAAGATTTACTTGTCTAATTTTAGTGATTAATGTTTACAGGTTCCCAAGGTTACTATCATTGTTGGTGGAAGCTTTGGTGCTGGCAATTATGCAATGTGTGGTCGTGCTTACAGTCCTGATTTCATGTACCTTTGGCCGAATGCCAGAATATCTGTGATGGGTGGTGCTCAGGTGACCTTTTCCATACAACATATGTGTGATTTGTTTTTTAGTATATTTTATGCGTATTGCATTATCTTCTCGACTTTGCATATGCCAATAGATCTGTTTTTCTATCCAATTCATAGCACGTATAGTTCATTCCCTGAGTTGCATCACTATTCACTAACAGCTTTCCTAGGTATGGATTGACATATTTTTATTTAAATGCTCAGGCTGCTGGTGTCCTTGCTCAAATAGAAAGGGGCAACAAGAAAAAGAAAGGAATTGAGGTTAGAATTACGTCTATGATACAAGCGTGTTTTAAGAAACAATCACTCTGTTCTCTTATTTATCTGTCATGTGCATGTATTGCAGTGGGACAAGGAAGAAGAGGAAAAATTCAAGGCAAAGGTAGTGGAGGCATATGAGAGGGAAGGAAACTCCTATTACTCCACAGCAAGGCTATGGGATGATGGAATTATCGATCCGGCTGACACAAGAAAAGTCATAGGCCTCTCCATCTCTGCTTCTATGAACCGTGACCCAGAAGAAACCAAGTACGGTGTATTCAGAATGTAATGTTGTAGTAATACAATGAATCTGTGAAAGAAATAGCAGCCAAAATGCTTGGTCCTTGTTCATTCAAATGTTGTTCTCTTGAAAAGTTCCCCGCAAATTTCTCACTGAATAAAAAACATCCAACGACTTTCTTTAGTTGAAAGGATAAGAATAAAGTCTCGACGTGGGTATGAGACCCTACAATCCAACCACTTTTTTTTTTTTTGTCTTGGTTTTCCTAAAACACAAAATGCCTTGATGCATATTCATTTTATATCAAGAGCTTTGATTCGGATGATATATAAAAAAGATGGGAACCGTTGCATTCAAAATACAATTTGAGATATGATTACCATTCCGCCAATTAGATATGGGTCTTTATCTAATTGTATTTTTATATAGCAAATGTTAGAAGAGGTTCCAACTTCAATATCTTCTTATTTCCGAGATCAAAAAAATGTATATGTGAGTTAGGCTAGTTGATAGGGTAGTGAGTTTGTACCCTTGCACACAAGTTCGAGTACCCCCTCCTTGTGAATTAGAGTAGTGTAGACTATTGCTTGTATAAAAGAAACAAAAAAAAATCCAAAGAAATAGTTTACAGTAAAATATATTTGTAAAGTTAGGGTCCAAATTATTATTATAGTGATTGAGGCATGGGTTAGCATACAAGAGCGCCCGTGGCCTAATGGATAAGGCATTTGACTTCTAATCAAGGGATTGTGGGTTCGAATCCCACCGGGCGTGCAATGTTTTTAACGTTTCTATATACTTTTAAAAAAAAATTTCCGCATAATCCAACCATCAATTTCCCAATAAAAAACAATTAGTGGGTCCCGCATTTGTCTTATTCTGCATCAATCACTGTCACTAGATCATCATAAAAAAAACCTGCCCAATTGTTATTTTACTTCTTCACACGAATCCCCACCATTTGCATTAGCTCTCTCAATCTCTCAGTCTCTCAACCTCTCTCTCTCTCTCTCTCTTTCTCTCTGCATCTCGCTGCTGCTGCTGCTCAGCTACCATGGCTGCCTCCACATTCCACTGTTCAACTTCATTGCGCTCGCGTGCCCTACAAAACCCAATGCTCTCGCCTTTCCTCTCCCACTCTCACCTAAACTCTTCGCCGAATCTCTCATTTCCTTTCCGGTTGCAGCCCAAAAAGGGACTTATTGGCGTTCCAAATGCTCCTCCTCGCAGCCTCACGATCTTTTCTCTGCGCGAATCCAAAGGTAATTTCTGATCCTTCTCCTCTGTTATTTGTTAATGTTCATAGTAGATCTAATCCATTAAACCTTCCATTTCCTATGTGCTCTATGGTTGGTTGATTAGTTGATTGATTTATCTGTTTACGAGTAATTTCTATGGATGCATAGTGTTTTCTATTGTGGCAATAATTCGTATGCTTTGTGACGGATTTTTAGTTTCCTCAAGGCATATTAGCATTTGGGTATCCAACAATTGGCCCCAAAAACTTCCCTATGATGCTTAAATTCGGTTTTGAATGGTAGGATGTGGGGTTATCTGCCTCTCTTGGTGATTGCATAAATATATGAAAATTGATTGATAGATTAGTTGATTGCATACATATGTGTGAAGTGATAAGACTAGATCCCTCTAGATTTTTTGTTTATCTTGAGATTTCCTTGAGAGAGATTGGTGTGAGATTGGTGTGTTTGTACATTTGGGATATTCAATTATTATATTATGAGTTTGTGTCTCTTAGAAATCATCAAGGGTTAGAAAAATTGTAGGTGTGTCTCCTGGGGCACAATATGAATATGCTATTGCTCTCCCCACCCATGTCAATTTTTTATATTAGCATATTGCTTATAATCTTTTGCTAGATATGGTCCACTAGAGTGATCATTGACTGGTGGATGGCCCCTCTTAACTGTATCAAGTTGTGTGTATGCAGCTGCGGTGGTTAACGGAGACTCATGGGAGAAATCAGTCATCAACAGCGAAACACCTGTCCTCGTTGAATTTTATGCAAGCTGGTGTGGGCCGTGTAGGATGGTGCACCGGGTGATTGATGAAATTGCGGCTGAATATGCTGGGAAGCTTAAATGCTTTGTGCTCAACACAGATGTTGATCTGCAGGTTGCTGAGGACAATGAAATTAAGGCTGTACCTGTAGTTTTGCTGTTTAAGAATGGGAAGAAATGTGACACTGTGGTTGGTACCATGCCCAAGGAGTTCTATGTTGCTGCCATTGAGAGGGTGCTGAAGTCATAACCATTGACCGATTTGTGCCAGAGAAGTTGACAACAATCAACAGTAGAGTTGATTTCTCACTTCCTACTACTTGAGTATTCAAATGGGATTATACAGGTTGTACATATATCTTAGACATATGCCTAGTTCCTTACCAGCATTGATCTTACTTAGTTTCCATCGTTTCTTGTACCTCCTCTTTGGCATTGTTATATTTGAGGCATTGGCTGAAAATAGTGAGACATTTCTGTAACTAAAAGTATTGCTGATTGTTCATCCCCAGTTTATTGGCTTGAACAGTGTTTGGTGATAGTAGAGTTAATGATTCATTTGAAACAAAAACAAGGTTGATTGTTGATCTCCAAATTGGTTTTTTGGTCCTCCCATGTGGCAGAATTGTGTATCAATTTCTTCATGTTGGAACAAATCTAGTTGCAGATTTCATACAACATTCCCATTACATTGATATGTGCAAGTGGCCATGCTGCTCTGCTCCATGAAAGCATCAGAAAAGCTTATCTGGATCCAAGAACACTGTTTTGCGAATTATTGTTGCATATTGTGAGAGTGAGTATTATTTGCTGATCTTACTATTGCAATAACCCTATACGGTAGGTCTAGGATTTGAACTCTTTACCACTGCCGAGTTGAGATTGAAGTCTTTACAAGTGACTTGGCAAAACTTGGGCTCTCTAGATCCAGCGCCGCATCTCCTCTTTGTGAGGGAGGAGGTCTCTACCCTTACCCCCATCTGTCTTCCCTGGTTTTTGATTTTCTTTTGTGGTTCGTGCTCGAGCTTTCCTACTCGTTTTTGGAGGTTCTTGCCTCTTTGTTGGGGCTTCATGCCTCCTATCTTTATTGTTCCCCAAAATCTCTACCATTCCATTCTGCTCAGTGTCATCCCCTGCTGTTCTCCAATCGGTTCCTGCTTTCCTTTGTTGTAGTAAATAACCCACAAAGCGAGTTCTCGCGATTATCTTGGAAGGTGTGTAGAGCCATGACACTCTTACGGCTCGGGTGCTTGCACCACCTCCTTCCTGTCTTATGGGTTTGTTTGTTTTGCCTTGGGGTTACCTTGAGTGTTGTTAGTTTATGGTGGCTGTTTGGTGGTGCTTTTGCTTTTTTATGGTTTTTGTTGCTATGTTGTTTTTAATTTTGTTAGTTTTTCTCAATTTCTAGTTTTGTTCATCTGTTTATATCATTTTTAGTTTTGCTTGTATTGTTGTATTTGTACCATAGTGAGTTTTTTGTAATAAAATTCCATCCTTTGACTGAAAAAAGAAAAAGAAAAACTCTTTACAAGTTTGATTATTGTGCTCCCCATTCCCTAAACAGTAATAATTACACAGAGAGTAATGAGGCATCTTTCTTGAATCTCGATAATGGCGTGACCACCCATTTATGGCATTAGATTTACTTAGAGCATTATTATTAAGCAAAGGGCACATCTACCCTTTTAGTATCTTTTCGAAACTTCTAATTTTACTATAATCAGTCCACTACTCTTACTAAACTTATGTAAAAATGCTTATGTTTTAGGACTGTAAATTTAAACAACATGTTGTAACAAGAATATATAGCTAATCAAAGGTTCATATGTTCAATATGATAAAGAATATTTCTCATCATCTAATTCGGTTTAAACTGTCCAAAGAAAGACCAAATTGTGTGTTCTCTTCCCTTGATGGTGATGTATTGTCTTCCTAATTTGATGGAATGAATTATTTGGGTATTAAAACAACCCTTAAATACTCACCAATTAATGGAGATTAAAACACCCTTAATTTTCTTAGCTCTCTGTATAGAGTATGCCCTGCACATATCTTACATAATGATTTTAAGGAGTCGAGCAATGCTCTTTCTAGAAATCCGTCGCGCTTGATAGAGTAGAAATAAGAGTTGATGCGTGTAAGAGTAGAAATAAGAGTTAAGAAAACCCATGAAATCTATCTCATCTTAAGCCTGCTTACAAAAGAAAGAGAAGTAAAAGATGGGAAAGTGCCATGGCATCGCCAATAAAGGCAAGGAATCTGAGCCGTCCATATAACGCACGCATTTTTCAGATGTCAAGCCGAGCAAAAGAATCTTGTCCAATATGTCGGTTTTAAAATACGCGTGAAAATCTATCAAAAATCAGAAACATGAAACCTTTATAACCCCAAAAAGGAAAAAGCTGTGAAGCCTCCACCTTAAAGCTTCTCTGTATAATCTGGTATTCTCTCGACTTTCAGAGGCAGTAAAAAACCCCCCCAAAATCACAATCCACACTCCTTCTCTGGGCTTCATCTTCAAAAGCCCAAATCTACAGTTTTGTTGTTGTTGTTGAAATTCAAAAAGTAGGTATGAGTTTTAGTCAGTCCCTACTCTTATTAAGTGTTATATAAATTCTGAGTCTCTCACCGCTTTCCATAGAAAAAAAAAAGAAGAAAACTATAAAATCTCAGTTTCTCTGATAAATCCCCAAGACAAATACCCATTATCCAGAAGCCTTCTTTCTTTCCAAGTTTCCGATATATCTAATCAATTTCTGTTTTTGTGGTTCGAATTTTTGTGGATTTTTTTTTCGATTTCAGATTTCTCTCTGATAATTATCCAGTCGCTTTGGTCTTTAGGATCTAAGTTTTTTGGCTTTTGGGGAAGCAATCGTACTTTGAAGAGGAGCGGCAGCCAAAATATGAGGTACCCTTTTGTCTCGGATTTTGTTGTTTAATTTTTAATTTAGAATTCTACATGTGGTGTTAAATTCCCTATGATGATTTTTATCTGATTGTGGAATACAGATTGATTTAGGGATTATTATTGTTTCTGTCTCATGGGTTTGTTTTGTTGATGCGTTTGATTCAACGGTTCTGCCACTATTGGATTTGGATAATAAGTTGGGCACACAACACATGATTAGAAAATTTTTACGGTTCTGTAGAGTCCTTATGTAGGCTGGAACTTGGTTGAAGTTGATGGATTGCAATTTAGAATTCAATCTGAAAGTTTGCTTATTTGTTGTACCGTTGCACAAGCTATGATTAATAGGACAGCTTCAAAGTATGGTGTATACATGTGGTATTAAAAGTTACCGATCTCAATGATTACAAGCACATTGCACTGAAAATAATAATTTAAACTTCAATCAAATATCAGTATTAGTTTTAGTCTTTATGTAGAGCTTATGTAACATGTAAACAATGATATTCCCCATTGTTAAAAAAAAAACCAAAAGGAAAGTCTAGAAAGAATAAAGAAGGTTAAGCGAACCTAACAATTGGAGGTTTCATTACCTTTGAGCTGAGAGTTGCACTGTGGATCAAGCTTGAATTGAGATCGACAATAGAGACTTAGAGATTGAAAATAATCTGATGAAGGGTTAAAGACAGAATGAGTTTTAACATAGATTCTGATTGTTAGAGAGTTTAGAGAGAGAGAGAGAGAGAGAAGGTGATGGGTGAGTGAGAGAAATGGGTGGTTGATGGCTAGTTTTCATTAACTGTCTTCTGTTTATTCACTCAAATTAAGATTTCAATGTTAAGTCCATTGTTGGATAACTGATTAATTATTATATTCTACTAAGAAGAAAGAGTTACGAAACAAGAAAATGACAGCACTATAAGAATGGTTTCTAGGCAACAACGTACACTGCATTCGTTTTAAGTTGTCTATTCACTTTTAATGGTCTAAACCTTTTAAGTGCAAGCCTAAAGCCTACTTGGTTTTTGAATTCCAGTTCAACAACCCAGTTTGTTTTAATTTGAAACAGACCTTCACTCTGTGATTAATTGCCCTAGAAAATATGCTGAAGACATTAGGAGGCCAGGTTGTCTATATCTATATACTGTGGCATTTAGATTATAACCAACGTTTGTCGAGTAGTCAATATGTATAGTTTTATGCCAATTGTGACTTTGAATATTATAAAGTTCCAGCTAAGCAAACCAATTGGGTATGACTTCAATCCCAACTTTTCAAAAATAGTAGAAGAGTTATTGATGCAGGAGCATCCACATGGCTGTTCAAGAGTTATTGGGCCTGTTAGTCAACTGGGCTAGGGTTCTAGTTATTTTAAATTATTAGGTTTTTTTTCTTTCCAATTCTTACTAGGAGTTGGTTTCATTTCCTGTTTTGCTTTTTAATTTCCTTTGTCAATTAGGTTTTCTTAATAAACCAGAAATAGGAATGCTAGGCTGCTTTACTCTTGTATAAATAGGCTATTAAGAGACTCTTGTATTCATTTTTTGTAAATTTTTATGAATATAATTCAAGACTTTAGTCTATAGAGTTTCTATTGGGATTTCTGCCTAGATAGAACTCAATTATCTTTGTTCCAACTTCAATTCTATTGCTTTATCCTTCTATTCTCTGTATTTTGGGATTGTTTCGCTGGACAGCAGCTTATAGCCGCTGCCCTGCATCAGTTATGCTCAAGTATTAGGATTTTGTATATCATTTGGGATGCAGTTTTTTGCTTTTGGTTCATCTTCTTGTTTATAATTCTTTTGAGGACCATTCTAATCCTGTTTTCTTTTATTTGCCTAAGCAGGACTATTTGAATTTTGAACTGTGATGGCTTGCCCAAATACATCAACATCAATAGTGCCTTCAGAACCCTCAGAGCAAATAGGAGCACGTATATCAGATTCAAATACAAACATGCTTCAAGCTCCAACAAACCAGCCCAGCCGAAGCTTCTCTGATGGTCCTGTGGCTATCCTTTGGGATATTGAGAACTGCCCTGTTCCTAGTGATGTCCGTCCTGAAGATGTAGCTGGTAATATCAGAATGGCTTTGCAGGTGCATCCTGTAATTAAAGGAGCGGTTATGACGTTTTCTGCTTATGGGGACTTTAATGCCTTCCCCAGGCGACTCCGCGAGGGATGCCAGAGAACTGGTGTTAAACTAATTGATGTTCCAAATGGAAGAAAGGATGCTGCTGACAAGGCTATCTTGGTTGATATGTTCCTGTTTGCCCTTGACAATCCTCCACCTTCTTCCATCATGCTGATCTCTGGGGATGTTGATTTTGCTCCAGCGCTTCATATACTTGGGCAACGTGGATATATTGTGATCCTGGTAATCCCTTCTGGAGTTGGTGTTTCATCTGCTCTCAGCAATGCTGGTAAGTTTGTGTGGGACTGGCCTAGTGTGGCTCGTGGAGAAGGCTTTGTGCCTGCTACTAAGGTTTTAATGCATCCTCGTGGGGGTCACTCTGATATTTCTGGGTATTTCATGGGTTGTCACATCAATGATAATGTAGATATCCAAAATGAAGAAGAAGCTATCTTATATAGGGGAGTATCACAAAGTTATTACAACTCAAGAGATTTTTCAATAGTCTCACAATCAGTATCTGAATTCAACAGTAGTTCCTTAATGATGCCTTGCTGTCCTACTGCTTCAAGGTCACACAGTCTCCCGTCTGGTCTCAATGAAGTTTCTGCTGGACCTATAATTTCTGGTGATCAAAATGAATCTACTTGGTGGGTTCAGCCAGGGGACCTAAATGGTCTGAAGGGACAGCTTGTAAAATTGCTCGAACTTTCGGGAGGTTGCTTGCCTCTTATCAGAGTTCCTTCTGAGTATCAGAAAGTTTTCGGAAGGCCTCTTTATGTATCAGAGTATGGTGCGTTCAAGCTCGTAAATCTGTTCAAGAAGCTGGGTGACACAATGTCTGTGGAGGGAAAAGGGAACAAGAGATTTGTCTACCTCCGAAACTGGAAAACGGGCCCAAGTGCACCACCTTTGGTTTTGTCAAAGAAGGATAATAAGAAAGGGAAGGGGACTCAAGAAGAGTGCGTGGATGTTACTACAGGCAATGGTTCATCAGATGAGTTCTCTGAGGAGGAAAGAGTTGTTGTAGAAGAACATGATGAGAGGAGCCAAGGAAAGACCAATGTGGGAACAGCAGGTAAATGTGAAATTGATGAACGCAGTCTTGAGAATTTCAAATATGAGTTGCAAGAGATTCTTGTCAGCTACTCTTGTCGGATTTTCTTGGGCTGCTTTGAGGCGATCTACCAGCAAAGGTACAAAAAACCTCTGGACTATCGGAAGTTCAGCGTTAATCAGCTAGAGGAACTGTTTGAGAAGGTGACAGATGTGGTGGTGTTGCTTGAAGAGCCAGTTAGCAAGAGGAAGTTCCTGGCTGCAAGCGGTGGCTAAAAAACTGAGGTGGTTTGGCTGCTGGTTCTAGTAGTTTTCTGATGCTTTCAACTCTCATGTGCTGACCATAGGGTTTTTAGGTATGCTTACCGTAGCCCAGCATCTCTCCCACTCCTTTTTGAATATTTTCTTTTTTAACAATATGAAAAAAGGGGAAAAATAGACAGATGAGGCTTGGGGACCACCTTTTTTTATCTGTTAAATGTGTCCTGCATGGATTTGAAATTTCCATGCCCGGTATTGACTGCTAATGGCAGATCTTCATGTAAATTTACTTGCATTTCGCTTTTGTGCTTGATTATAATAAAAAAGGAATTAGATTTACCTATATATAGTGATAGTGTTCAAGATAGCATCTTCAACAAATCAACAAATGTTCTATCAACTGATTATTTGCTAGAAGTGCTTTGGTTGTGAACTCTCCTACTTTCATCAGATTGTGTTGGAGATATATAGAGGGAGATTTTCAGTATTAAGATCATTTCCTATTAATTAATTTCTGTGACAGTTACTACATAAGTCCAATGGTATACATAAATATAAAAAATTGCTAGGTTAACTAAGAAAAAAACATAGAGGAAATGAAACAGAGTCTAGGGCCAACCCAAGTATAGACATCAACGGAATAGTAGAAAAGAGCATTAACTTGCAAACCAGTTGTCTAGGTTCGAATCTTATGACACCTTCCTCTTTCTAATTTTGGCAACCAAAAAAAAAAAAAGTACGGGCAAAGCGATGAATTGGGTTCGTAAACCAAAGTGATGGGTAAAGGAAAGCAGCAAAACAAAAAGGCTGTAAAGAAGGGAATCAAAGGAACCCAGATAGGTGAACGGGTGAAGCAAAGCGACCAATTAACTTTATTGTGTTTCATGAACTGGTCAGCAGTGCGATACTTTGCAAAGTGGCTTGAAGGATTGTTGAATGGATGATGTACTTGAAATGTGGGAAATGTAGTTCAGAAAGAAAGAAATAGAATGTATTCTTGAACCAAAGGTTACGTTAGAGGGAATCAAGTAACCCAAATAACCAAAGGTTATGTTTGTTAGAGGGAATCAAGTAATCCAGATAGGTGTACCGGTGAAGCAAACAAAGGAATTCATCAACCATGCATGCATAGAAAAGGTAACAAAGCGTCATATGAATTAAAACCTCTAAAACAATTTCCATTCTAATAACCATAACAATTTTATTGTTGGAAACAAGAGAGAGAGAGAGAGAGAGAGAGAGAGAGAGAGAGAGAGAGAGAGAGAGAGAGAGAGAGAGAGAGAGAGAGAGAGAGAGAGAGAGAGAGAGAGAGAGAGAGAGAGAGAGAGAGAGAGAGAGAGAGAGAGAGAGAGAGAGAGAGAGAGAGAGAGAGAGAGAGAGAGAGAGAGAGAGAGAGAGAGAGGAGATGGCTGAGTTTGTAATTTCGACTGTCGTGGAAAAGCTCACAAACTGGATCACTGAAGAAGCACTTCTCTTGGAAGGTGTGGGTGACAAAGTTGAGCAACTACGAGACAAACTGCAGTGGATGCAAAGTTTCCTCAAGGATGCAGATGCAGAGCAGGAGAAAAATGAAAGATTTCGCAATTGGGTGTCTCAAATAAGAGAAGTGGCTTTGGATGCCGAAGATGTTATAGAAACTTACATTGCAGAAGCAGCATCTCACAGTTCATGGAACATAGCTGCAAAGTTAATCAATCTTTACTGGGCCGGAAAGAAGATTGGAAAAATCCAATCTAGGGTGCAAAACATTTCAAGCCAAAAAGAACATTTTGGGATCACTGGCACTGCTCGGGACATGAAGGGACGAGTGCTTCCCCAAATGAAAGGCTCCGATGGTGGAGACAGACATCGCCCAATATCGAGGAAGATGATTTGGTTGGTCTAATAGAAGATACCGAAGCATGGCTAAGACAACTATCTACCATGGAGCCTCGTCGCCGTGTGGTTTCTATTGTGGGCATGGGAGGTTTCGGCAAAACTACTCTGGCCAAAAAATTGTACAATCATAGTGATCTCAAGAAAGAATTTGGTTGTAGAGCGTTTGTTTATGTATCTAAAGATTACTGTAGAAGAGACACTCTGCAAGAGATAATTGTAGCTGTAACTCCTGATTGCAATATAAAGGATTTGAAGAAACTACAAGAGGAGGAGCTGGTATTGAAGTTGCATCGAGTTCCTGCAGGAGAAGAGGTATCTAGTGGTTCTTGATGATATTTGGGAAATAAAGGTATGGGATAGCTTGCAATCTGCATTTCCAAGTGGGAAGATGGGAAGTAAGGTGATGCTCACCACCCGAAATAAGGAAGTTGCTTTATATGCAGATGCAATGAGCGAACCCCTTGAGCCACGATTTCTAACACAAGATGAAAGCTTTGAACTGTTCCGCAAGAAAGCATTCCCGGGAATGAATGAAATGCCTTCTGATTTGGAGAATCTCGGAAGACAGATGGTGGCGAAATGCAGTGGCCTGCCGCTCACAGTAGTGGTGCTTGGAGGATTGTTGTCCAGCAAAAGGAATGGACACACGTGCTACAAAACATCAACTGGCGCCTGATTGGTCAAGATCGCGTTTCTGCAGTTTTAGCTCTAAGCTACAATGATTTTCCTTTCCACTTAAAATCCTGTTTTCTCTATTTGGGTCTTTTCCCCAGGATTCCTCTATATCGAAAAGAAAGTTGATACACTTATGGGTTGCAGAAGGATTCTTACCACAACAAGGAGAAGAAGTGGCAGAAGGTGTTGCTGAAAATTGCTTAAACGAGTTGATTGATAGGTGCATGGTCCAGGTGGGAATCTCACTTGGAAGGGTTAAAACTATTCGGATGCATGATCTTCTCAGAGACTTCTCTGTCTTGAAGGGGAATGAGGAGTGTTTTCTTGAAGTTTATAGTGGGCACAAAATTGAATCGCCAACAACACCACAACGAACCAAATCTCGGAGGCTTGCAATCCATGTTGAAGATAATCGGTATGTTTTTCTAAAGCCATATGCCCCCTACTTACGCTCCCTTCAAATTTTCAAGATAGGGCATGCAGAAATTGGCTTTATTTACAAGGAATTCAAGTTGCTCAGGGTCCTAGATGGTGTTCCTGCTCAATCTCCTGGCACTAGGTGCAATAGGAAACCTAATTCAATTGAGGTATCTAGGATTAGTAAGTAGATCTGATTTTAAGTATGCGAGGTCATTAAAGAGCAGGGCTAGGTTCACTTTCGAGCTCCCTCGATCGATTGGAAAATTGAAGAATCTACTGATACTTAAACTAGAAAATTGCATCCCTGATGTTATTTGGAAGATGAATTGAGACATTTGTTTCTTTCTGGAACCAACCCGATGAATCTTAGACTGGATACCTTGAGCAATGTACGGACACTAAAAAATTTAGGGAGTGGAAGATGGATAGAAGATGGTGGTTTAGTCAAATTGACTAATTTGCAACGACTGAAGATAGTAGGATTAAAAGAGGCAAATTTAAACTCTGTGTTCTCCAACATTAAGGGATTGCACTGCCTTGAATCCTTGTCGCTGGAATTCAGAGAAAACGAATTATTTCCACCACCCTTAAGACTCTCTCATTTTGAGCATCTCTGTTCACACCACTTTTGCAAAACCCAAGGAAGGTGTCGTATAATAGTGTAGCTCGGAAGTCCGAGTGTTTGGATCCACAGAGAGCAGTGTAAAGAAAATAAGAGAGATGAAAAAGAACAAGTGTGATTGAGAGGTAGATTTATGCAAGATTTGATTTAGAGAAAATTTAATTGATTAAAACACTAAGGCATTAGGTTTCCACTTTTAACATAAACATGCAACTCTTAATAATTTGATCCACATAATATTTTCCAATGTAGTTGTTCAAAATAATTAAAGCTTTTTTTAATTTACTTTAGAAGTATTCTAAGCATAACTTGTACCATTGGCAACAAACTATCAAAAAAATAAACTTCATCAAAATTCTATTAATCTTTAGTAATTCTCTTCTCTTTTAAAAGCATGAAAGTTTTTACTACACAATGGGAAAAACATGATTGAACCCATGAAATAGATTATCAAACATTCATCAATTAATTAAAAAAAAACTACAAATTCCATTTGAACAAAAACTACAAATCATATTAAAGCTTAAGTTTGGATCAAACTAATAAAAATTACACACTTATATTAAAAGCTTTCTCCCTAGCCTTAGCTAGGGAGTTAGTTTCCCATAATAAAATAAAACTAAAAACAGAAATTAAAACTTAGAAAGATGGAGGGAAGAGAGAAAGCTCAAGATTGTGGAGCTTGGTGTGTTTTTTTACAATGCCGTAGCTCACCCTATTTATAGGAGGATGGGAGCAATTCTAAATTCATCAAATCCCCACTTGCCATCAAACCAATTGCCAATTTGCTTCCTATAATTAATTCATTGTGATGATGACTCCTCCAAATTCTTCAAAACTTTCTTCCACTTGAACACTTTATCATGCACTTCCATACTTTCCTTCTTCTCTTTGTCGGGTATCATTCTTGAATTTCTCCACACTCTCTACACTTGTTTCTTTGCTCCAAGCTTTTATCATTTCAAATAAGTATCTTATAAAAAACTGCAGCAACTTTCCTCAAATTGTAGCTAGATAACAACTCAAGCATCATCATTCTTCTTTGCATTCATTGGTTGCAAGTAGTCAATTTGAGCTTCTCCTTCATTGTTTATTCATTCTCTCTTTATTTCTTCAATGATGGAAGCTTGCATGCATGTCCTAGAGCATATTAATGCAATTGATTGCTTCTTCTTTTCATTTGTTTTATCTTCAATTGCATTTGCTGCTGCACAAGTTGTCTCGAGCAAATTTCTTTGACTTTGGCTGCACATATTTCTTTTCATCCTTTACTTTCTTCTTGCAACACGTTATGTATTCCTTCTCCTCATCATGCTATTGGTGGAAGGCACTTAATATCTACAAACAACCACTCATTAAATATAAAAACAAAGATTGGAAAAAACCAATATAAATATTCTAATAGATTTATATAAAACAAAAGAAAATACTAACAAATATAAATTTAAGGATAAAACTTGTATTAATTTTGTGCTCATCAATCTCCTCAAGCTCCATTTGGATGGGAAAATAGTGAAGCTACCTGCTCTGCACGAATTTCCTCCGAACCTCATCAAGCTACGTTTGTTAAATTCCTATCTCGACCAAGACTCAATGCGTAAACTTAGGAGGTTGCCAAACCTACAAATGCTTCTCTTGGGAGCCTATTCATGCAACTGGAAAAAACTGGTTTGCAGCCGAGGGTTTCCTCAGTTGCACATTCTACATATAGAAGATATACCAAATTTGAAGTTGATAGTGAAAGAATCGGCAATGAAGAAGCTCATGGATCTGAAGTTAAGCCGCTGTCCAGGAGCGTCGATTGAATTTCTTGGCGATAAATACTTAGAGAACTTACACGTGTTGGACTGTTAATTGAGGAATTTCTCCTACCCTTCTTAATGCTGATGATGTTTGTTTTGTTGTTGCACATCTGTTTTTCACCGTTGGACATGATGTTTATTTGCTTGGATTGGATTGAAGAGTTTGTTTGCTGGTCTGTCCTCTTTGTTGTTTTGCAGGTTGTTTGTTTGGTTTTTCCTAATACAAGTCGTTTGTGTGGGTTTAAATTTCCTATTGAAAATTCTGTTCTCAAACATTTTCTATAAAAGAAGTTTTGTTACAGATACTAGCATATACTCTTAACAATCCATTTACTCCAAATTTATAATATACATCAGAGTATCGATACATCAACTTGTTGGACCGATAGATTTGAATTATTTGATCCAATGGTCCAGAATAAATTGAGAAAAAAACCTGGGAAACCGATAGTTGTGGGTTGCTTTTCACACGTGACTACCTCAGTCATTTTCTAATTACTCCATCTCAATCCTCCATCTCCCTCCCCATCGCCCAACGCCCCTCCCAATCACCTATGTCCAGCGAACGCGATCCTCCCCCTCCCTTCCTATCGGACATAGCCACTGATGAGTACAAAATTAATACAAGTTTTATCCTTAAATTTATAGTTGTTAGTATTTTCTTTTGTTTTATATAAATCTATTATAGTATTTTTATTGTTTCATTCCAATCTTTGTTTTTATATTTAATGAGTGGTTGTTTGTAGATATTAAGTGTCTTCCACCAATAGCATGTTGAGGAAAATGAGTAAGTAATGTGTTGAAAGAAGAAATATGTGCAGGCAAAGTCAAGGAAATTTGCTCGAGACAACTTGTGCAGCAGCAAATGCAATTGAAGATAAAACAAATGAAAAGAAGAAGCAATCAATTGCATGAATATACTCTAGGACATGCATGCAAAGCTTCCATCATTGAAGAAATAAAGAATGAATGAATAAACAATGAAGGAGAAGTTCAAATTGACTACTTGCAACCAATGAATGCAAAGAAAAATGATGATACTTGAGTTGTTATCTAGCTACAATTTGAGGAAAGTTGCTGCATTTTTCATGAGAAGATACGAGAGATGAGCAAGTGGAGCAATTGATAAGAAGACTCAAAGATCTTTGTGAAAACCAAAGTCAAGGAAGTAGGCCAAGATTAAGGAATATATTTGAAAATGATGGGTACTTATTTGAAATGATAAAAGCTCAGAGTAAAGAAGCAAGTGGAGAGTGGTGTGGAGAAATTCAAGAGTGATACCCGACAAAGAGAAGAAGGAAAGTATGGAAATGCATGATAAAGTGTTCAAGTGGAAGAAAGTTTTGAAGAATTTAGATAAGGAGTCATCATCACAATGAATTAAATTAAATGAAGCAACTTGGCAATTGGTTTGATGGCAAGTGGAAGACATATTAAAATTCATGAATATTGCTCTCATCCTCCTATAAATAGGTGGAGCTACGGCATTGTAAAACTACACCAAGCTCCACAATCTTGAGCTTTTTCCCTTTTCCCTCCATCTTTCTAAGTTTTAAATTCTGTTTTTAGTTTTATTTTATTATGGGGAACTAACTCCCTAGCTAGGGCTAGGGAGAAAGCTTTTAATATAAGTGTGTAATTTTTATTAGTTTGATCCAAACTTAAGTTTTAATGTGAATTTGTAGTATTTGTTCAAATGGAATTTGTAGTTTTCTTTTTAATTAATTGATGAAAGTTTGATAATCTATTTCATGGGTTCAATCATGTTTTTCCCATTGTGTAGTAAAAACTTTCATGCTTTTAAAAGAGAAGAGAATTACTAAAGATTAATAGAATTTTGATGAAGATTATTTTTTTGATAGTTTGTTGCCAATGGTACAAGTTATGCTTAGAATACTTCTAAAGGAAATTAAAAAGAGCTTTAATTATTTTTGAACAACTACAATGGAAAATATTTTGTGGATCAAATTATTAAGAGTTGCATGTTTATGTTAAAAGTGGAAACCTAATGCCTTAGTGTTTTAATCAATTAAATTTTCTCTAAATCAAATCTTGCATAAATCTACCTCTCAATCACACTTGTTCTTTTTCATCTCTGTTATTTTCTTTACACTGCTCTATGTGGATACGACACTCGGACTTCCGAGCTACACTACTATACGATACCTTCCCTTGGGTTGCCACAACAGCCAACCCTTATCTCCTCTAGCCCCTGAAATCTCTCAGCCCAGCCTCTCTCTCTTCTCCACGCAGCCCAGCCCAGCCCCAGCCCCCCTTCCCTCCTCCCCTGAAATCTCTCTCCCCTTCTCTCTCTCTCTCTCTGTTTCATTTTGACCTGAGTAATGTTTCATTAAAAAAAATAAGCAAAGGCCACCTTACAGATTTCTTATTTTTTATCTACCTTATTTCCCATCTCAATTGGGTAGATTTAAACCTATGAAGAAACTGATATCTGCTAAATTCAACAATCATAAAATGCAAATTAATAAGAAATTCCAAGTTGGAATTTTTTTGGTGGTTTGAGTTATCTGGAAAAAGAAGAAACGACTCAAGTTAGAAACCCACTGCAACAAACAAACAAAATCTAGAAAAACCAAAATTCAGGGGCTTAGACGAAGAACAATTTGAAGCTCAAGGACTTTGGCTCAGCGGAGTGATTTAGTTAGGGAGGGTTGTAAAATCTGGTATAAGGAATTCTATATTCCGTTGTTATTACATACAATATGTCCAGGTACATATATAGGGATTGATACAACAATATAGATCCCACAATTATGCAGTTAGCCAAACTAGAACCCTAAACACCAGGCCACGCTATCTCTAAACTAGGAAAGAATCAATTACAATATTCCCAAATATCAATTGGAATAAACCCATATCTCAACACTCCCCCTCAAGTTGGTGAGTGGATATTGTACACTCCCAACTTGCCAAGTAGTGTTCCAAAGGAAGCCTTCCCTAATGGTTTTGTGAAGAAGTCTGCCACTTGCAAATGTGTTGGCGTGTATGTAGTGGAAACCAATCCTGATGTAATATTTTGTCGCACCAAATGACAATCCAAGTCAATATGTTTTGTTCGTTCATGGAAGACAGGGTTTTTGGCAATGTGTAAGGCTGACTGGTTATCACAGTGTAGGGTCGCTGGTTCTAAATGTCGAATGCCCAAATCATTGAGAATAAATCTCAACCATGTTAACTCGCAACATGTATCTGCCATGGCACGGTACTCCGCTTCTGCAGACGAACGTGCAATGGTGTTTTGTTTCTTTGATTTCCATGAGATCAGGGAGTTGCCAAGAAAGGTACAGTAACCTGTCACAGATCATCTTGTGGTGGGACAACTCCCCCAATCAGTGTCACAGAAGGCCTTGAGCTTCAAATCATTCTGAGCTGCAAAAAAGATCCCTTGGCCTGGAGAAGACTTTAGGTAATGTAGTACTAGTAGTGCTGCATCAAGATGCAGCTGATGGGGTTGATGCATGAAGCGGCTCAAGATGTGAACAGAAAAAGCAATGTCAGGCCGGGTTACCGTAAGGTATATAAGCCGACCAACTAACCGACGATACTTGGTGGCATCTTTTAGCGGCTTGCCTTCATCAGGCCTAAGTCTCAGTGTTTGTTCCATGGGAAAAGGTGAGGGTCGGGCACCTAGCAACCCGGCATCATCCAGGATCTTCAGTGCATATTTTCGCTGTGAAATAAAAATTCCCTTCTTTGAGCGTGCAACTTCGATACCCAAGAAATATTTGAGAGGTCCCAAATCCTTGATGCGAAAGCGAACATTGAGGAAGTTTTTGATTGACTGGATAGCTTTAGGATCATCCTCTGTAATCACAATATCATCTACATAGATCAATAGTGCAGTAAATGAATTATTTTGAGACCTTGTGAATAAGGAGTAATCGGCTAGGGACTGAACAAAACCAGCTGCACGTAGGGCTGTAGTAAACTTTGCAAACCAATTACGGGAGGCTTGTTTCAGACCGTACAGAGATTTGTGTAGCCGACATACCAGTTCTCCCCTGTCGGCTAAAACCGGGCGGGAGAGTCATGTAAACCTCCTCGTCCAAATCGCCATGGAGGAAGGCGTTTTGAACGTCGAGCTGATGTAGGGGCCAATTACGGACGGCGGCAAGAGCAAGAAGACAACGGAATGTAACTAGCTTGGCAGTGGGAGAAAAAGTCTCGGTATAGTCAAGCCCTCCCTGTTGAGTGTAGCCTTTGGCTATAAGTCGCGCCTTGTAGCGTTCGACAGAGCCGTTAGAGTGGTACTTCACCTTGTAGACCCATTTGCAGCTAATGGGATGCTTTCCTGAGGTAAAGAGGTAAGAGACCATGTGTGATTTTGCTCAAGTGCTTGGAGTTCCTTTGCCATGGCATCACACCAAAGAGGGTAAGTGGAAGCCTAGGCATAAGTAGTGGGGCTGCAACAAAAGTGCGGTGAGTAGAAGACAAGTGATCATAAGTGAGAAAATGGGACAATGGAAACCTGGAACCCTTACACGGTGTGGAGGACGAAGAAGACTGGGCAGGGGTAGACAGCATGGTAACGTTGGAAGTGAAAGTCGTGTAGAAGGATGGAAGGTTGAGGAATACGGTGAGAGCGACGAAGAGGAGGTGGAGAAGGAGGAGAGGGCGGCAATGAGGTAGGAGAAGATGGCATAGTGGGACTATTTTGATCATGAGGCACGGTAGGGGAGGATGGTGAAGGAAGTGTGGTGTGTGGGGTATCTAGAGGAGGTGGAATAGGTAGGTCAGAAGGTGGTGTGGGTATGGGCAGGTCATGATTGGCAGAAAGTGGAGTGGGCCAAGAAATAGGCATATGAGGGACCGTATGTGGGCTTGAAGTGGAAGGAGACGTAGAGAGGATGGGGATGGTGGTTGTGTGGGGAGTAGCAAAAGGAAAAATATTTTCATGAAAAATAACATCGCGGCTGCTAAAGAATTTGTGAGTGTCAAGATCATAAAGACGATACGCCTTTTGCCCAAAAGGATAGCCAACGAAGATGCATTTTCGAGCTCGTGGGTCAAATTTATTGGTGGGTTGAAGGTTAGTGGCGTAACATAGACAACCAAAGACGCGAAGGTGACGATATGGTGATGGATGGCCAAAGAGGAGTTCGTAAGGGGTTTTATCGGTCAAAATGGCAGTGGGTAAGCTTTTAATGAGGTAGGCTGCGGTGAGAACACACTCCCCCCATAATTTGGAAATGAGGTGTGCATGAAAGCGAAGGGCACGAGCCATTTCTAAGAGATGTCAGTGTTTTCGTTCAACAACACCATTTTGTTGGGGTGTGTAAGTACAAGTGTGTTGATAGAGAACACCAAGATCTGCAAAGAAAGTTTGAAGCGAGGAAAACTCTCCTCCATTGTCCACACGAATAGCTTTGATTTGTTTATTAAATTGTGTGGACACAAAAGAAAAAAAAAGATTTTAGCAGATTTTGTGTTTCAGATTTCAGTTTCATCAAATAAATCCATGTGGTATGAGAGAAATCATCAACAATAGTTAAAAAATATCGGGCACCAGAATGAGAGGCAATCTGATGTGGACCCCAGATGTCACAGTGAATTAAATCGAAAGGTGCAATACTTTGTATTGAACTGGAAGGAAAAGGTAGCCTAGTCTGTTTGGCCAAAGGACAAAAATCACAAACATGCGTAGGAAGTGAATTATCAGAAAAATGTTTAGACAAAGAGCGAAGTTTGGCATTGGAAGGGTGTCCTAATCGGAGATGCCAGAGGTTGCGGGAAGCCGAGACATGATATGTGGAGAAAGAATGGAGCTGCGGAGCAAGGCGTTGTGGATCAAAATAGTACAGCCCAACCCAATCATCTTCTTCGTGCGCAAGTCCTGTATATAACAAAAGGTGGGAAAAACACAAACACAACAATTTAGTGATGCAGTAAGGCGAGGGACAGACAATAAATTAACATTGAAAGAAGGGACGCATAAGACATCGGTAAGACGAAAAATATCATCAAAGTTAACGGTGCATATAGATGTGATAGGTGCTTTTTCCCCTGTGGGTAATCCTACTGGTGGAAGATGTGTTGGTGAATTTTCGGTTAGGAGTGCTTGAGAATTGGTGATATGGTCTGTTGCACCACTATCTATAACCCAGGCATTCGATAAATAAGAATTAGTTTGGGAACTGAGGCAAAAAGGATAATTCAGACCTGCAAAATTCGCTTGGGATTGGGAAACTTCCTCCTTACCAACAGTACCAAGAATTTGCTGACATTGCTCTAGTGTGAGATGAGGAGCTATGGTCTGTAGGTGATGAATCTGTGCATCTGGACTCTGAACGTTATTCACGTTGGTGTATTGTCGATTGCTTCCATGAGATGGGCGGTTATGTGAAGGGTGACCGCTGTCATCAAGTTTGGGTACCACATCCTTGTCGTGCCAGTTGTGCCCTGGAGGAAAACCTTTGAGGAAAAAACAAGTATCGATTGTATGAGTTTTACCATTGCAATAAGTGCATTGTTTCAGTTCTCTAGGATTTCCACGAGGTTGAAAGGATGGGCTGATGTTGGATGACGAAGGCCGCTGTTGAAAGCCTTGCTTGCTGGTATTGCCTTTCTTAGTGTGTATACTGAGCATTGCCATGCTCTCGTTGTTGGCTGTGTTGTTGTGGGTGGAAGCAACTTGCCGTTGCTTCTCTTCTTGCAAAAGGAGGCTGTATGCCTTACGAGCAGTGGGCAAAGGTTGCATAAGCAATATCTGTCCTCTAATGGCTGCATAGGATTCATGGAGCCCCATCAGAAGTTGCATTAAATGTTGCTCCTCCTCTCGCGCTGCAATGGATTTCAAAACCCCACAAGTGCAGGGTTCCATGTTGTTGTAGGATGACAGTTCATCCCAATACCCCTTGAGTTTCGAATAGTACGTGGATAAGGGCATTTGATCTTGTGTAAGAGTAGGTATTTCCTTGTGAATTTGGAAAACCCTAGGTGCATTAGTCTGTGCGAATCTCTCTCCAAGGTCTGCCCAAATTTCGTGGGCTGAGTCGGTGTAGATCACACTGTTCGCAAGATCTGGTTCCAATGAGTTCAAGATCCAAGATAAGACCATGTCGTTACAACGCCGCCACCTATCAAATTCTGGCTTCGCTTTCAACAGCTTCTTGATTGAACCATCGAGGAAGGCCTGTCTTATTCTTCGCGCTCAATGCTAGTCGAAACTGGCGGCTCCAAGTGCTATAGTTATCTTCGGATAATGGCTTGCTGACCAAGACCATTCCAGGATGGTCAAATTGGTGAATATAATATGTGTGATCAGGGTTTGAAAATTCCCCATCTATGGAGGATTTCGAGTTGTCATCGTCTTTGGCCATTGTAGGCTATAAGGTGGTGAGCGGAAGTATAGAGACCGTCTGAGGCTCTGATACCATGTAAAATCTGGTATAAGGAATTTTATATTCCGTTGTTATTACATACAATATGTGCAGGTACACATATATATGGATTGATACAACAATATAGATCCCACAATTATGCAGTTAGCCAAACTAGGACCCTAAACACCAGGCCACGCTATCTCTAAACTAGGAAAGAATCAATTACAATATTCCCAAATATCAATTGGAATAAACCCATATCTCAACAAGGGTCCATGTTTCAAAATTTCCAAAAGAAAAAACAAAATTAAAGAGATATATAAATATTATCTGAGCCAAATCAAAAGCTGGATAAACTAAGAGAGAGAGAGAGAAAAAGGAACTTTAGTAATTGAAGTATTAAAGTATTTGGCTGTTGTTGATGAGAAGGTGGTACCAACCTTCGAACCCAAGACCACTAGGAGTTAGTGCAAGCGCACGTAACCACATGGGCAGGTTGAAGGCCAGTAGTATTTGGCTGTTGAGTTTACACAACTAACCTAATTTTTCTCTCTCCAAAGTTAACACTGTACTAACCCAAGCATGGATCACTTGCGTAGGCACTATCATTGCCTCAAGCCAGCCGAAAGTACCAGACAACAAATAATCCAATTCCACCTTAATGCATTAAATAATGTCAATAAAAGACATGACAATTTCCGCACTTGTATCACAGCACTTTCCTTTGTCAGCCCATTTGATTTGCTGCATGTTTCCATTTACTTTGTCCAATAGTTAATAAAAAACTATATTAACATTTTTGGTTCTTATCAGAGGCTCCATCCTGTCCTTGTGTAAAAGATGTTTAAACATTATTGGTGCTGAAAAGTATAAAAAGTTTTAGGTGGGCATCCACCAAGCAATAACGCTTTGCAAGTTCCTTGAATATGAGGAAGGTGGGTGCATCGAAGGACCCATAACAAAAAAACTAAACAATTCTGTAGGTCCAAGTGTCTTCAAATTTAATTGTTCCCACTCAAATGAGGAACTTTATCATTATTGGTGCAATAACGCTTTGCGAGTTCCTTGAAATTCAATACTTCTCTTCTCACAAAGATGAGGAACTTTATCTTTATCCGAAAGCAAATTTCGCGTTGTGTTAAGGGAATCCAAGGAACTCAGATACCTAGGTGAAGAACAGCAACCAAGCATTCATATCAACAAAAGCCAGAAAAAAGTAAAATCTCCATCCATTAATTATTAAGAGCCAGCCATTTTTATTGTTGGAAAAAGAAACAGAGAAAGAATCAGACCAGAGAGAAGATGGCTGAGTTTGCAGTTTCGACTGTCGTCGAAAAGCTCACGAGCTGGATCACCGAAGAAACACTTCTCTTGGAAGGTGTGGGCGATAAGGTTGAGCAACTGCGAGACGAACTGCGGTGGATGCAAAGTTTCCTCAAGGATGTAGATGCAATTCGAGAGAAGAATGATAGACTTCGCAATTGGGTGTCTCAAATAAGAGAAGTGGCCCTGGATGCTGAAGATGTTGTAGAAACTTACATCGCCGAAGCAGCATATCACAGTCCATTGAACATAACTGCAAAGTTAATCAATCTTCACCAGGCAGGAAAGAAGATTGAAAAAATCCGATCTAGGGTCCAAAATATTTCACGCCAAAAAGAACATTTTGGAATCACTGGCACTGCTCAAGAGGGACGTGAAGGGACGAGTGCTTCTCCAAATGAAAGGCTACGATGGTGGAGACAGACATCGCCCAATATCGAGGAAGATGATTTGGTTGGTCTAATAGAAGATACCAAAGCATTGCTAACACAACTATCTACCATGGAGCCTCGTCGCCGTGTGGTTTCTATTGTGGGCATGGGAGGTCTCGGCAAAACTACTCTTGCCAAAAATTTGTACAATCATAGTGATCTCAAGAAACAATTTGATTGTAGAGCATTTGTTTATGTATCTAAAGATTACCGTAAAAGAGACACTCTGCAAGGGATAATTGTAGCTGTAAGTCCCGATTGGAAAATGGAGGATTTGAAGAAACTAGAAGAGGAGGTATTGGAATTGACGTTGCATCAATTGTTGAAGAAGATGAGGTATCTAGTGGTTCTTGATGATATCTGGGAAAAGGAGGTTTGGGATAGCCTGAAATCTGTATTTCCAAGTGGAAAGATGGGAAGTAAGGTGATGCTCACCACCCGAAAAAAGGATGTTGCTTTATATGCAGATGCAAGCGAACCCATTGAGCCGCAATTTCTAACACTAGATGAAAGCTTGGAACTGTTCCGCAAGAAAGCATTCCCTGGAATGGACCACATGCCTTGTGATTTGGAGAAGCTCAGTAGAGATATGATGGTGAAATGTGGTGGTCTTCCACTAGCAGTGGTGGTGCTTGGAGGATTATTGTCCACGAAAAGGAAGACTGCAGAGGAATGGAGACGTGTGCTTGAAAACATCGACTGGCACCTGATTGATGCTCAAGATCGTGTTTCTGCAGTTTTAGCTCTAAGCTACAATGATTTGCCTTTCCACTTAAAATCATGTTTTCTTTATTTGGGTCTTTTCCCTGAGGATTCCTCTATATCGAAAACAAAGTTGATACACTTGTGGGTTGCAGAAGGATTCTTACCACTACAAGGAGAAGAAGCTGCGGAAGGTGTTGCCGAAAATTGCTTAAACGAGTTGGTTAATAGGTGCATGATCCAGGTAGGAACACTAACCTCACTTGGAAGTCTTAAAGCCGTTCGCATGCATGATGTTCTCAGAGACTTCTCTATCTCTAAGAGCAGAGAGGAAAGTTTTCTTGAAATTTATAGTGGGCAGAAAATTGAATCGCCAACATCACAACGGACTAAATGTCGAAGGCTTGCAATCCATGGTGACCATCATGATCTGTATGTTTTTCTAAAGCCGTATGCCCCTTATTTACGCTCCCTTCTATTTTTCAACATAGGGTATTCAAAACTCAACTCTGTTTTCAAGGATTTCAAGTTGCTCAGGGTCCTAGACGGTGTTCCCTTTCCATCCCGAGCACTAAGTGCTGTAGGAAACCTAATTCAACTGAGGTATCTAGGAGTCGTATTAATGGGAAGTGATCAGTTGGTAGACAAGCTTCCTCGATCGATTGGAAAACTGAAGAATCTACAGACACTCAAAGTAAAAACTTCCGATGTCCAATTGTGTTCTTTTTGCGATGTTATTTGGAAGTTGAAGAATTTGAGACATTTGCTGCTCGACCAAAGAGTCGTAATAACGAATTTTAGACTCAGTGGTTTGAAGTTTAGATTGGATACCCTAAACAATTTAAGGACCCTAAAAATTGTAGAGAGTGGAAGATGGATAAAAGATGGCAGTTTAGCCAGCCTGACTAATCTGCGACGACTAGCACTAGAAGCGAAGAGAGAAGAATTAAACTCAGTGGTTTCCAACATAGAGAGACTGCACTGCCTTGAATCCTTGTCGGTGGAATTCCTTTATTCCAATTCAACAATGCCAACAGCCATAAGCCTTTCTCATTTGGAGCATCTCCACAAGCTCCATTTGGATGGGGAAATAAACAAGCTACCTGATCCACACCAATTCCCACCCAACCTCGTCAAGCTAACTCTGAGACGTTCCTATCTCGAGGAAGATTCAATAGTTAAGCTTGGGAGTTTGCCAAACCTAAAGATGCTTCTCTTGGGATCCAGTTCATACAAGTGGACAAGACTGGTTTGTTCCTCCTCGGAAGGGTTTCCTCAGTTGCACATTCTACATCTACAATTTTTATATGATTTGGAGGAGTTGATAGTGGAAGAAGGGGGAATGATGAAGCTCAAGAATCTAAAGATAGACGACTGTCCAAGATTGCAAAAGATTCCAGAACGATTTAAGTTATTGACTACATACTCTTGAAGGAAAGGGAAGGGGATACATATTGGCTGGTCTGTCTATATCTATTTCTTTAAATTTCTCTTTGTTCATGGTCTGTCTATTTCCTCCAGTTCTACTAGTTATTTGGGTAATTTTGCAGGTTGTTTGTTTAGCTTTTCCTAATAAAAGTTTGTTGTTCCTCGAGTGTTAATTTCTGAAAGAAAATACTATGTAATTGAGTTGAGGGTGGGTTTGCTTTGTTTTGCTGTTGTTGTTTCAAGCTTGCTGTTTGATTGCTTGAGTTGAGGATTATTCTGAGGCCGTACCGTATGCATGCCCGTCCATTATAATATATTACACCGACATAATTCTCCATCAATTCACTTAAAAATGTTCATAATTTATTCAATTTCAAATTACTAAAAGAGGAAAAATTGCATGAAACCAACTATATTTGATTTGATTCAATTGGGTTCTCACGTCCAATCCAATGCCAGATTTGAAATTTAGCAATCCAATGCAATATGAAAAATCATCGATTCGATTCGTTTGAGCGGATTGGACTAGATCTTGACACCCCTAAATGCAGGCTTATTTCTGATGCAAGCCTCTGTCATCTAATTTTTACGTTTGCATTATTATCACCAATGACGACCATTTTGTAAAGAGAAGACCACTCTACTGTTTTCAACCCTTTTGGGACACGGATAAGTAAGATTGCTTTTTATCTGTTTTGGCCATCACAAGTAACTCAAATTCATGTGGAATTATATATCCAAAAGACATTTCTTCTAGATATAACACTAATTTATACTAAATGTTGGTTATAAAATTGTTACACTTCATACCCATAGTACAAGCAAAGATATATATTTATGTTTCTCTTCCCCAAAACTTTTAACAAGCAAAACACAAAAGGATGCAACATTACCGTCCTCACAATTTTCTTTGGCCTTTGGCCGATACTGGGAAACACCTTGAAGTTGTTGATGTGCTTTTCAAAAGGTTGAGCTAAAGAAATACTCAATGTACCTCGAATCTCGCAACTGGCCGGCAATCTGATTCAGTGGTTTCAAAAATGATCAAGTGCTACCAGCCCTTTCTAAATGGTGATAATGGCTAAATGAATGCTTCAAACGGATAGAATATTTGGAGGGGATTGTGGGGAACCATTTTCCAGCAAGAAGCTTCTACTACAGTAGGATCTGGATGTACTTGAAGAAGAAGCAAGATATCTTCCATCCCCACTGTGAAAAATCATGTCATTCCTATGCATCTTCCCTTTACTATTCCTTCCCCGTCCTTCAGTCTCTTCGTACTCTTCATCGTCCACAGCTGCTAGAAATCCACTATACATTGGATCTGAACTCTCATACAAAAGCCTGAGCACCTGTTTAATTGAAGGCCTATTCCGGCCTTCTTTCTGGGTGCACCATCTCACAACAGACATGATAGTCTGAAGCTGATCCAGATCAACTGAATCCCGTATAATGGGATCCACTAGATCAGGTAGCCTTAACTCTGATGCCATGTATTTTTGCGACCATTCTACCAAATTCCTGTTGTCTTGTATTGCTCGTCTCGCAGTCACTATCTCCAACAGTAGAACACCATAGCTGTACACATCACTTTTCTCCGTCAGCTCTTGGGTAACCACATACTCAGGATCCATATAACCTGAAGTCATCCGTTCAATTTCTTAAGTTCTTTAGCAAGAAAAAATATATCTTTTTTATTTCAGGCTATTAAACAAGCTTGACTCTAACCTGGAGTGCCCCGGATATCCGTGTTTACCGCTTCAAAGCAAATAGAACCATCTTTCGATGCATGCGCAAGGCCAAAATCTGCAACCTGGAACAAAGAGGAGAGAGGTCTATTTCAAAGAATTTAAAAGGGGGGGTATTAGCATGCATTTTCTGGATACATTCCATGCCACAATATCTTAAAACTCTAAAAGTAATTGTAAAAAATGTCCTTTTTTATTTAAAGAGGAGAAAATTTAGTCACAAATGAGTATGTGAACACACCTGGATCTATCAAGAGAAACTATTATCTTTCTTCATTTAGTTGTTTACAAATTAAAAATTAAAAATTAAAAATTTGCACCAAAGAGATTGTATTAAAAGCTA
Source organism: Prunus fruticosa (assembly GCA_018703695.1). NCBI lineage: Eukaryota > Viridiplantae > Streptophyta > Magnoliopsida > Rosales > Rosaceae > Prunus > Prunus fruticosa. Next base: position 33,009,598 of record CM031924.1, read on the forward strand.
TATCTGTATCCAACCATATACCTTGGCACGAAAACTCTCATCCAATAAGATGTTGCTAGACTTAATATCTCTATGGCACAGAGGAGGATCACAATAGAAATGGAGATACTCCTGCAGTTCAGAACAGCAAATTAGGAAGAAAGTCTATTTTTTCAGTGTGTGTGTTTGTGTAACTGATAGTGAACAAGTCTGAAATCTCACGAACAAAACAAGCCAGTAACAAGATAAGCATCAACCATGAGTTTACCAGAGCATTAGCCACGTCAATGGCAATTTGGACTCTAGTCCGCCAAGTTAGAGGAGTTCCATTTGGAGCTGCATACACGTAAATAAATATACTCAGGATAGATCAATGGCCTTAAAAAGAATGTTGGTTTGGAAACAAAATAAGAGAATGATTTTATGTCGTCTTCCATAGCTTTTGGATGCCTGAATATATCATTCGGAAAGGTGACAATCACCATATTAAGTGGGATTCCACTGAGAGACAGACACAGAGAGAGACAGAGAGAGAGAGACAGAGAGACAGAGAGAGAGACAGATAGACAGACAGACAGACAGACAGACAGACAGACAGACAGAGACAGACAGGCACCAAAAGATAAAACAATGGACTTCAAATGCGATGAAAAACACCATCAAATCATCCCTTTCCATAAAGTGGTTTTACAACACCATTCTCAAAGGAAGTGAATTCAGGAGATGGAGTAGCATACAGTGAAGATGATCCTTCAAGCTACCATTTGCCATGTATTCATACATGAGAAACCTGCCAAGAAACACATAAAGCATTTGGGCAGGTACATAAGCTCCACAAACATACACAAATCTACATAAATCATCTACCTCTCATGTTTCTCACTGCAAAAACCCCTTAGAGAAACAAGATGACGATGATGCAATCTGGCAAGGAGCACTATCTCTCTGCAGAACTCATGCTCCCCCTGCTCTGAAACTTTGTTCATCCGTTTCACTGCTGCCACTAAACCATCACTAAAGTGAGCTTTGTACACAGTTCCAAATCCCCCTCGTCCAATGATCGTGTTGAAGGTTTCTGTCGCCTTCTTTATTTCCTTGTAGCTGAATTTTCGGAACATAGATGGAGCACCTGCACTTATTTCCCATCCCAGAGAGGAACCCCAAAAAAAAAAAATCAATAAGGAATACCAGTCACTATGAAAGCAAATTAACAGGGAAAAAAAACTAGAATTGTACCTTCCTGAAATTTCCTCATAGGAGGAGTTGAGGGAAAGGATTTTGATGATTTTTTATCTATATTCTCAGACTCCAGAAGCTCTTTACTTTTCCTACGAATGAGAACTATCAAGACTAAAAGCATCATTACAGCGACAGCTGTTACTGCAATCCCAATACCTGGAACCATTGTCAAGTGGTAGGAATGATGTTTTTCACTTAGGGGAAGACCCAACGAGTGTTGGCTTGGGCTAGAAGCCACCAAAGGGCTTGGAGAAGCCTTTGGGGTGGATGATGGGGACGGCTCTGAAAATAGAAACACAATCGTAAGCAAAAAAATAAAAGAATCCTTAACTGTTTGGATTAAAATATATATATAGACCAAGAACCCCATTTATAAAACATGCCAACACATAATTACCGTGAATAATAAGTTAAATCCAGATCTTCTGCTTTTAAAATTACAAGGATAACTTTCATCACAAAAATGTATTGTACATTTTACTGGACTATGTGATGGAAAAAACAAACAAGGATCACTGCTGCAATATGTTTCAAGAAAAATGATGTACTGGCATAGATATCCTCATCCGAAGCTTGCCATCGAAACATTTCAAAATACATTAAAGTTGTTCCCAACACCAACCTTTCCACGACAAAAATAATTAATTAAATGACAAAGGCAACGTTGAAGGACCAAGTTCATTTGAAGGGGCCTTATCTTATCTCAACAAAACTGGATCCAAAAATTCATTCATCATTCCAGTTTACCAATATTTGTCACATACTCTTACAAAATAAAATTTCATTCTCTGCCAGAACTATCCATACCTGGTAGGATGTTAAGCCCCTGGACTTGAAAGAAACAACTTGCAATGCCAATAGCTGAAGCATCATCAACTTGACTGGCCAGTGCAGCAAAAGTTGCGTCCCGGCAGGTACTCAATGTTATATTATCTTCTGTTCCTAATAGATGATGAAGATAAACAATGCCAGCATTTAAACACTTCTTGCAAGTACTTTCCTCCGAAAGTGGTACTTTGCAATTTTCCATGACATCAATGAATTTTGGAGACCGCAGCATCTGTGTGACAGTTGTTCGGCCCTTACACTCATAATTTACAGGAATTTTTGTCCCAAACCCACAGAAAGCTGTTGCATTTCGGGGAACTCCATACAGTTCTAAGGTTTGTGATATAGAATGGAGGCATATGTCAGATAAATTTGAAGGAACCCCTAAGTTGCTTGTTGAATTTGCATACTGAGCAATAGAAACAGCAATGAAAGCATTTATATAGCGGCAACACTTTCCTCTGTCATCGTTATTAGAGCACAAGGAAGCTGCCAGGGTAACGTTTGATCCACTCAACTTTAAGGGGCACTCTGCAAAAGTAGATATTATGGGCAACATGAGATGGCTTTTTCTTTCCATTTTTGGGGTATCAGTTATGGAAACCATATTTCATTGAAAAACAGCTGCAACATGGGACATCAGACTGTTTAAACAGTACAGAAAAGTACTAGTAATCTTTACAATTGGATTTACAAATTTGTATCAAGGCAAACATATCACAGCCTTGGAAAGGAGATATAAGATTCTGCAAAGAAAATAAGTACGTAGATAACCCATATCTTGCAGCTTTTCAGACTTCTTCATGCAGGGTCCAGCACAACTGAGTCTTGGATCTCAAAACTTGTGTTGTACATAAGTAAAGAATAAGAACAATTTAAGGAAGAAAAGAAAAATAGCGTCCTATTTGAGATATAGAATAAGCACATTTGTCACTTACAGAAAAGATTATGACTCAGCAGTGCACTTTGTTCATGAATGAAGATGAATTTTCTTGGATTGTCCTAAAAAGTTCAATGAAGTGCTATTGTGATAATGATTGCAAACCAAGACAGAGTACAAATATGTTATCTTTCACGTGTACCAGTATATGCAGTAACAGACACGAGATAGATCTTCCAAAGAACAAGGCAACTCCTTATTTACGTGTGAGCTATAAAAGTTTTAATCGTATTTGCTGTGATGCATTGATGCAATGCTCTATCTTGCACACCGTATTGGTATAGGATACAAAGCCAAGCAAGCACATGTGACTCTTTATAAGGTCAGCAACCTTTTCTTATATAGCTTATATGAAAGACAAGAATAAGATACTTATGCGAGGCAACAATAATACTAAAACAAGTGGAATACACCAGAACACAGAGAGATTTCTGAAACTACAAAAACCCAGTTGCATTGTAACTACTTTGGCTATAAACTCCTAAGCAAAACCAATAATGTGCGAAAGAACACTTCTGAAATGCCCATTGAAAAAGCAAAAGTGAGCTTGTAGCCAAATTGAGCTCAAAATTGAAACACACGACCATGCCAATAACATCTATCCACCTAGAGCACCTCCACCAAATGAATGAGTTCGTAAATCCCAAAATCTCCCAGAAAATGATACACATTGTAAGTGCCCCCATTAAAAATCGCAGCGCATTAATTTTTTCGTTAAAAGGGAAAGAAAAAATACAGAACTCACGGGTGCCTTAAAATTTGAAAAAATGTCAAGGACTTGAAATTTTCTATAGGACCCATCTCCTATAAAACCCAAAATGGGGTCTCTGAAAGTGAAAGCGCCCAAAACATGAAATGCAATAAGAAGGAAAACGAAAACAACCACAATATGAATAACTAAATACAATTGCAGCCTCTTCAGTCACTCTCAAAACAGAACAAAGCAAAGCAAAACGAGAGAACAACAACCAAAGCAGAGCTTTGTGAGAAACAAGAAAATGACCCAGAAATATTTACTCACCTGCCATTATTGGAGGGAGAAGCTGCAATCCAAGAAATAAAAGAAAACCCAGAAGAAATCCCGGTCCGTACACGGCCATGGTCGAGACCAAGAGGGAAAGTTCCACTCACCAAGAGAGAAAGAGAAGTGGGGTAAGAAACAACGAGCCAGTATGTTAACACATTTGGGAACCACAAAAACGAAGGCTTGTGACTCTGAGAATGTGTGTGTGCGTGTGAGAGTGAGAGAGGGTTTTGACTGTGGGACTTGACTGGAATGGGCCCACCACCCTCTCCTTTGAGAATATGTGGTAAATTTTAGAGTTCTTATTCTTTGTCAAATTTAATAGGTAGCTGTGGGGCCCTGTTTCCCAGTATTATACTGGGGAGGGTCACATTTCATTGGTCTTCTGGGAACACAAAAAACCCAGTTACGTTCTTGTTTTTGTTTTTTTAATTTCCATTTTGCTGTTCGAAGTTTTGGCTTTCTCGAGTGGTATCAGTTGCATGTGCATATAGTGTCATATGGAAATGGAGATCAGTGGTAAGTCCAAAATTGGGTTTTTATTCCCTTTTCAGTTACAAAAGAGTCTAAGAGGGCGAATCAAAACTGTTCTTACATTTGGATGTTAATCTTCTGGTTTCCTCTGCCATGCCATTATAGGCCGGTCGACCAGCATGCTATTTTTTAGGCTTCGAGTCGCAACTTGCTTCGATAAACATCAATTTTCATCAATTTCTTTTTTGAGTTTTTTTTATTTTTCATGTCATTCTGTATATGCTTGTTTACTTAGGATGTAGAATCACCGTACGAACTTCGATTTTAGATTTTAAACAAGAACATGTGCCGATTAACCAAAAATTACACTATAGTGATTGAGTCCGGATAAAAAATCGAATGTTAACACCCATATAAGAGAATGATTGTACACTTGCTCATAAGCTTGTGTATGTTAGCATGTCTTCTTTTCTTGCTAAGGATAATTGTTAGCTTGTTCAACCTTCTCTTTGTTTTCTCGCTAAGGAGAGTTTCTTTTTTTTCTTTTTTTTCTTAAAATGGGAGGAGGATTTCTCACACACAATACTAAGTTGTCAATAGCGTTCAAACCTAAAACTACCGATATACAAGTTAAAGTTATTTTTCACTAAATTAGACCTATTGACAACATGTAGTTGAAGTATCAAAGAAATTTGTACACAGCATGCGTATACAAAAATTGTTGGGTAATATGATGAGGGAAGGTAAATATATTATATGTTAGACAAGAATTGACATAATTAAATAGGATTATTCTTTTTTCTTTTTTTTTTTGGTCAAGAAATAGGATTAATCTTTGGCACAGTAAATTTTTGATTGCGCTTATTGCTCCTCCAATTAAGTGGACCCCTTACATTCCCTGGAAATCCATCCCGTGTTGATGTGTCCAATCATCTCATCCTAGTGACCAGATAGCATGTGAGAACCATAGACTTCATTAACGAAGCTTCATGTGTGACCCACAAATTTAATTGTTTTTTTGTTATTTTTAATGTTTATAATTTTGTTCTTTTTGATCAGTTTGTTCCCCGTGAAAAGCAAAAAGGTTGGCACCCTTGTGATGAATTATGATGATGATCAGAGGCGGAGCTACAGTGGGGTCAATGGAGTCACGCGACCTCTTGGACGCCATGAAAATAAGCCTAGAGGTCCCTTGGAGCTGCTGGTGCGACCTCTTGGAGCTGCCCACCAAGTGGTCGACGAAATGACTGAGAGAAGAAGAGTCTGCAAGCTGAAGAAGAAGGAAGAAGAAGACGCGCGACTCTGTTTCTTTTTAAAACAACCTGGACAAAACGACGTCGTTTTAGCACAGGGAGAATTTTTTTAAATGACCTGGCCAAAACTACGTCGTTTTGGGCCAGGTATGAAATTTAAAAAAAAAAAAACAAAAGAGGGCCTCACTGGTTCTCTCCACAGACCCGATTCTTCCATTCTAAAACCCACCCCAATTTTTTTTGTTTTCTCCTCCAACCCTAAGTTCCCAACTCAATCCCCCCCTCCCTCAAACCCTCAACTCCATCTCCTCCCTTGCTGCCGTCGTCGTCGCCGTGTGGTAGTGCCTCTGTGCTGCCGTCGTCGTCAGCATGTGGTGGTGCCAAGTGACAGAGCTTTGAATTCTTCTCCATTAGGCAATGCACAAGTACTGCTTGAGAATGCATATTTTCAAACGTCCCAAGTGACAGAGCTTTGAATTCTTCACCATTAGGCAATGCACAAGTACTGCTTGAGAATGCATATTTTCAAACGTCCCAAGTGACAGAGCTTTGAATTCTTCTCCATTAGGCAATGCACAAGTACTGCTTGAATCAGTAGTTGAACTTCCAGCATCAATTTCTTCCTCTAGCTGGCAACCAATTAATTCAGCATTTGTTTCATAATGGGACAAATAGACAAATACACGCAATATTGTCAGTGATGAATGATACTTGAGCAACAAGCACTTACAGAATCTTTGTTAAGGCAAAGACGTCTGAGTTTACACTCACGTAGTTCTGATCTTTTCATGAAAATTTTATCTTCATAAGCACCAACAAGAAGAATAAATTTCTCAACCCTGGATAGTTTGTTGTATCCTGATTTCTTGTCATTGACCTGCTTTTGAGCATAAAAGAAGTGGCATGGTCACGATCTTATCTACATTTTTTTTTCAGGGTGAAGAAATGTAACTGAAACAAGGCTAATCATGTTATACCCAGAGCATATCAACCATATAACCACCGAGATTTTTTAATTCCTTCTTATAGACAGTTGTCAGCAAGTCAATTCCACCCTGGAATAAGTAGTTATCATAAAAAATTAGTTTCGAGCTTCATATTGTATTCTCATAATTAATGTTGTTTCCGTTATGAATTATGAATGAAAGTACTATGATTTCATTTTCAATATTTTTTCCCATCCTAAATTTTTATTGGGACATTTACACTAAGACCCCGTGGTAAGATTCCCTCTTGCCACTGATGATGATGTTGTCCGTATTGTGGTCGTCTTTGCCACAAAAACAATACATGACAATGATGTAATGGTGTGTACCAGCTTTGTTTTGTTGGAGCATATAAATTCGTAGTTGCTGTAAATATAACTCAGATTTTTTTGTTCAAAAATAAATAAAAGTGCAATAGTGGTGGTGCCTGCAGCAGTGACACCACACCACATTGGTGGGTTTAGGCCCAACCCTTTATATATATTTTTTTAAATAATTTACATGCAATGTCAGCCCAATACTTTATAACCCATATTTATCAGTCCATGGAATGGAATAGTGTGGATTATTAGTTTAGCGAAATTCTATAGTAATGGTGTCATATATGTACGTTTTATGTGAATTTTCATATTAGTTACAAGATCATTTCATTAAATTTAAGTGAAGTTACTATTCAAATGAATCATGTGGCTAATACGATCTATATATGGCACCCTTATGTAAAACGACTCGTTTAGTTAAAGGGCAAATTTCCTAGTTTCAATATACTTTTAATAATTTATTTAAGAAAACCCCTTATTACCAAGCTACACAAATTAAACCACAACATGAACATACATCAATTTGTGCATATAGATTTACCTTAACTAGAAACATCGAAGAGTCCACCCTCATTCACAGTGGTAAGTTCACATCAAATGAACATAAAGGGGCAAAGTTGCATGGACTTAAACTATATCATGTATGTGAAAAAGGAAATGTTATAAATGCGCAAATTGTTCTTTTATATTTCTTCACCCACTTTATCTATTACATTTCAACAACAAAAAATATTCTTTTAACCCATTATTTAGAAACAACCCATATCCCTTCTCCTTCACTTTCATTTTTTTTTTACTTTGTGTGTGTGGATAGATCTCCTCCTTCACCTTCACCTTCACCTTCTGCTTCATAATCATATAATACGTGTTACAAGCATTGCCTTTTGTGGAACGTCAGTCAAGTTTGTAACTTACAAGTCTTGTACTACATAAAGCAGTTTCAGGGGGATTGGTCACATTGAAGCTGCTTCAAGGAAACAAAATAATAATAAAAAATCAAAGACGAAAGAGAATTTGCTTTCTTTCTTGCTCAGGACTTCACCTTTTTCTCAAAAAAATTGGTTTCGGAAAAGGAGGGAAACAAAGCATACAAGTTATCAAAATCCAAAAGCAAATTATTTTATTGCACTTTTGGGAGGTCCAACTAATTGTCAAATAAATCCGGCCCAACTAATTTTAAATTCCTAGATTCGAATCTCATAATAATTATATATTTATAAAGTAAAAGACGTTTATGATTAAGTTTTCAAGTAACCCAAAATTGGGTTTATTTACGAAAAATACTTTTAAACACAATTTCTTTTTTTTTTCCAAATCTTTAATATTTAGAGAGACGATAAAATAAACATACTAAATTCACATATACTACACGAATGCTAGGACTCAAACTCTAAACCTATCCTGAATGAGCAATTGCTCCAAACCACTATACTAGTACGTCATTTACAACTTCATTTTCAATGAACAAATACGTAAAACAATTATTTTCTTCTTCTTTCTAATGAGGCAGGTCAAGACGCTCCTGACCTTAAATACAATGAGACTACAGTCGAAGCAGACAAATCAATAGAAAAGTTACAAGTGACCATAGAAGAAATTTTAAGTGATTATTTTTCTTAGTCCTAATGATGAACCCACTCAAAAATGCTTGACGTTTAAGTCAAAGCATCATATTCATTTAGCAATCTTATTAATTTTCTTTCTTTATAATTTTTTTATTAAAAAAAAAAAGAAGTTTAAAATGCAACTACCCATTTAGATAGGTCTTTATCCACACAAAAGAGGAGAATTTGAATTAAAACAAGCAAAGAAATGGCAATGAACTCTGATAATATCACTATGCCAAATTTCACTTTACGCAACACCTTATAGACATCGGCGAAAATGAAATATCGATGCTGTTAGTATATTAGACATCGATTTTATAAATAATATGACTTAAAGTATATAAAGGCATCAGTATATATTTTTTATTTTTCCTCCTGATGCCATTGATTATATTTAACATCTATAATAGATATATACTGAATGCGTAAAATTATTGTGCGCAAAATAAATTTAAGCGCCACATTTAGCTCCGATGCCGAAACCTTCATTGACCGCTACAGTGATTTTTCCTAAAAAATTTCGGTCCCTTCTTAATATTTTCAGATTCCCCCTCTCCCCAAAAATTTCTCACTCTTCTCTCTCTGGGATACCCAGTCTACAGGCAGTAGTTCTCATCTTTCTCACCTTCAAACTCCATCCCTCTCTTCTCTCGCGCGCGATACACCCAGTCACCCTAAACCTCTCTCTCTATACCCACAGTCACAGTCGCTCTCTCATCCCTCTCACGCTCTCATCCGGTCACAGGGCAGTCACTCTGCATGCTTTCTCTTCGTTTTGAGATCTGTGCTCTTCGGTCCTCTCCTTCCTCTCTCGAGGCTTCTTCTTCAGCTAGGGTTCGTAACTCCGATCCTTTACCGTACGTGCTTGCTTTTACGAGTCCTAGACTATGTTTTGTACACTTTATTTGTCGATCTGGTGCAAGAAGCTAATTCGTCTCCTTAATGCCTTTTGTCATTCGTATATGATGCTTAGGTATCTAGAAAATAGATTATTCTTTGAATTTATTGCCATATTTTTTAGTGATCAGTCCTCTCTACTACGGTTATGCGTTGTTTTTCAAAGGGAGAAACCTAATGATGTAAGTGAATTCAGGTGAGGGTCTGGGGAGCTCTAAAAGAGGAATTTCGGATCCAATAATGGTTGGTAATGTGAAAATGGACAATCTTGAGGTTGGTGCTCAACAACCCGAGAAATGACTCCTGAAGATGATATATACGAGCAGTATAAGAAGCAGATGATGCTTGGTTACCGATCCAGAGACCCAATCCTCCTGGTAATTACCTTTTTCTCCTTTTTTGTGTTTTTCCATGTTTGGCATTAGAAGTGTAAAGAAATTTTCTCATCTAGTTGTCATCTCTTACTTTCTGAGACGTTTTCTGGACTTTTCGGGTTGTAGAACAATCCACGGAAGGCATGTTACTAAAGGATTGGTTATACTTGTTTTTTCCATATATCTGTGGATTGGTTGTTGAAGTTCATTGGAAGTTGAACTACCTTTTGGGGTAAAAGGAGATTTTGATAGGTTAATTTGGAATTAAATTTGTATTCTAAGTCTGTTTTGTGAATTAATTAATAAACACTGTTTATCATCTTTCTTTTCATTGAAGATATTTATTGAGCAGAACAAATGGCATTTCACTATATGCATTTTTTCAATTAATGCATCAGTCTAGAAGAGGGTGGCAACCGATCTAAAATGCTGAAGTTATATTATGCATGCAGTTCACATTATTGATCTATACAAGCCTTTCATTATTCTGGGCTCATCAATTACAAAGATTAAGATAAGGATTTAAGATTCTAATTTAATTTCCAACATGATGACCAAGTGTTGTTGCAAAATCCAAACAGCTATTACCTTCTCAATAACATATGGTATTTCTACTTTTCTTATTAATTTGCTCAGATTATTTATTTTTTTTCTTCTGTAATTTGTGGAAAGTTATTGACTGGTTTTTACATCTGTGATGATTTTCTCTATCCAAAGCCACACTCTCGGAGCAATGGCGAAATATCCAGTTTCAGTTCTTGTCACTAGTGCTGCTGGTATGGTCATTCTTTCAAAATTTACTTCCTTTCCAATATTATTTTCTCTGTGTGTTTGTCTTGAATGAAAATGTGGATGAAGAGAATAATTCAAGTTTTTTTTTGGTTGCTGTTATGAGATCACTAAAATTGTTGTTATGTTGAGATGAATTCTTCAACAAGCATGGATTTGGGATTGTTATTTTTATTAATTTTTTGTATTCCTTGGTTTAAGAGGAGACCAAACAGAGGGTTTTGTTCTGTACTTTGGAATAATTTGATATGCTCTGTATTTCTAAGTATCTTGTGAACTTTGTTTTGACATTCTGATTGCCTTGTTCTGGAAGTGCCCCACAGCAACCTCACAAATTTCACTCCTTAAAAAAAATTTCATACTTTCCCCCAAAAATTTCACCCTACCCGCCCTCAGTCTGCAATTGAACTCCAAACTCTATTCTCTCTCTCTCTCTCTCTCTCTCTCTCTCTCTCTCTCTCTCTCTCTCTCTCTCTCTCTCTCTCTCTCTCTCTCTCTCTCTCTCTCCAGCTTCTCCAGTAGCAAGGTTAGGGTTATGCTCAGATTTCAACTCCTTGGTATTATTTCCTCTGGCTTTTCTTTTTGTGGGGAGTTTTTTAATATTCTCATCAAATGGAAACCAAATGTATGATATGGTAATGTTGTGGTTTGGATCCCAACCTCCAAGCCAAATCATGTCAGCTAACTATAAGTAGATTTTAGCACAATAACTTGTCCAAGTTTCTTAAACAGAAATATGAGTTCTTACACTCTCTCACAGGAAAAGTTTCTACATGGGATTTGTCCTTGAACACTCTCAATTGGCACTCTCTCAACCAACATGAGCTGGAAAGGCTTTGGCATCCAATTATATTGGTGGTGGATATGTTTTGGTGTACACAATCAACAATCTTAAAGGTCCAGATTCTATTTAAATAAATCTTCATTACAATTCACAGGCTTGTTCAATTATAAAAGTACGAAATTAAACTTAATCGCAATTTTTCATCTTTTTTTACGGAATCAAACCAAATTACTTTTAATAGTGTATATTTAATGATTAGATAACACGTAGAGAAGGCTACACTTGGACAACTGTTTGCTACAAAACTTTATCTCAACTGTTGGTCCGCAAGAGTCATAAGTTTATTTATGTATTTTGCTAGTATTTTGGTAGTATTTTGCTTATTTATGTATGGATTATGTATGGATTTTGGTTTACTGGCAGAACTCATAAGTTTACACATATATGAATGTTTTTTGATGTTGCAATGGCAATATATATGAGTGTGGTTTTTGGTGTCAACTCTCTTTTGAGTGCCATGTTTGTAACATTTGAGTTAGTTTGCTTGTCCGCGAATGGAAATCTGTTTCTGATTCTTTTTTCATCTATTTAATTGGACTAACATATTGTACGATGAGAGTAGCTTGTTTTTGGGGAGCTCAACCTTTCATTTTCACATTGTCTTTGGTGGTTTTGATTATGTTACAAGATTTATATGCTGTTTGTGTTGATAGTGGAATTGTTCATGTCCAGGTCTGGTTTTTTCCTCTATCTCTCTTCTTTTTTGTCAATAAGATTAAATGGAAATTAGAGATTTAGCTTTTGCGGCACATACAATTTTCTCCCAGGTATGTTCTTTTCTAGAACTTATCTTTGTTCAAATTCCTGTTACTTGCTCCTAGTTTCTTTTTGTATTTCCAAAAATGCAGACTCAGGATAAAAATTGACAATGAATGTGGAGACCAAGTACAAATCGTGAATGTGGAGACTCAGGACAAATTGACAAGCTGAATGTAGAGACCAAGTACAAGTACAAATTTTGTAATTATAGGTTAATGCTATGGATGTGGTATTTTGTATGGATATAGTAGGAATCAAGATTGGTAAACAATGTAATTACTTTTGAATCTTCAAGTTTTATGGTATAAACTATTATGGTTGTTTTTCTAGTTAAAATTGTTGTTGAAAAGTAAAAAAAAAATGAAGGGTCAATAATATGTGTAGAAAGTCAAACCATTTGTAGGCTTTCCACATCATCATAAATACAAAAAACGAAGGCGTAGACCATAATTTGCAACAGTAGTGGCATCTTTTCTAAAGTGGTAAATTAGAACACGCTTCAGTATAATCAAAACCCTTGATGCTATAATGAGTATTTAGCATCAGTGTCCTGATATATTCTCTGATGCTATTAAAGGTTTAGGCATCGGAGGTCAACGCTCTTTTTGGCATATAGTAACACCTTATGCATCGGCGATTATGGAAGAGCGAAGTCGTAACTCATCTTTAGCGATGGGGAATGTCCGAAGCGTATCACAATATCTTTTGCATCGGTTCCCAATACATCGGTTGTTGGGTACCTTTAGCAACGGTATTTCCCATCTTACTTGCTAAAAAGATGAAAGAGAAGAAGAATTCTAGTGTGGGGCCTCTCCAACTTTACTTCCATAAAATACACATGCCTGATTTTCCAACTAGGTTTTGGTCTTAAAAGACTAGTTATATAAACACTGATGGTGATTTAAAAAGAGTCCTGAACAATTTCTATTTCTTTGCTTAAACAGAGGGCACCCTTTTTTTTTTTGTTCTCTGTTCTTTGAGAATTGCCCTGCATCTATAGATTGTGTGCAAGTAAAGCTCCATAGCCAACACCTCAATGGAGCTTGTAATTAACTTCTTCTTCTTCTTCTTCTCCATCATCTTTTTTTTTTTCTACCCTCTGACCCATCTCTGTTTTTTTTTTTTTTTTTACTTGCAGAGACTCATTATCATTGCAACTCTGTTAGCTACCATTTCTCTCCTTGATCTTTCCTCAGCCCGCAAGGTTTCAACTTTTTAATTTATTCCTCCTTTCTCTTTAATTCAAAACTGAAAACCCGTTTCATTTCTTGTTAATTTATAAGCATTTGCTCAACTTAAAATCGACACCAACCATTTTTCACTCTGTTTGTTCTGTTTCCTCTGTTTTCTGCAATTTCCAGGAGGGGCAGAAATGCATCAAGAACAGCGACTGTGACTCGGGCTTGCACTGCGAGACGTGCCTTGCAGACGGGAACCTGGTGCCCAAATGCACCAGAACCCAACCCATAAGCCCCATTTCTCAGGTACCCAATTTGTTTGATTTTTTTCAGTTCACTTTCAGCTTTGGTCTGTCTGCAACTGTTTGATGTGGTTGTGCATTTATACATGAACAGGTCAAAACGCTGCCGTTTAATAGGTATTCATGGTTGACAACCCACAATTCGTTTGCGAGGTTAGGCGAAAGGTCGGCGACTGGCTCTTTAATTGTTGCCCCTACTAATCAGCAAGACTCCATTACCGATCAGCTTAATGTATGTCTCTTTCTATCTTCTATATTTTTTATGCAGATATAAATTATAATAATTCATTTGTTTTCTAATTTCGTGGAAACCATAACGAACTTCTTGTTTGATTCTCGGAAAACTTTGAAGAAAATCATTGAAGAAATGCGCGTGTGTTTTGTGTTTGTTGTGTGTTCTTTTTTCTTTTATTTGACCGAGGAGAGGAAAGATTTTTTAAGAACAAAACAGACGCTAGAATTCAAGGCCACGCGGTGGAGCGGTGAGGCCTTGTCACTTATCGCATTGATGATATTCAATAGATACCTAACCAAAAAAAGGACCACACCATGCTTTATTAAACGAGGAAGTGTGAACTAGCCGAGTGGAAGAGTGTCATAATTTGTAAATCAGTTCATTTATATTTGAGTTCTTAACTTCAATTTTTTTTGTAGTTAGACTATCGCTGTATTAAAAAAAAAAAAAAAAAAAAAAGTTGAAAGTGGGTTTTTGCTTATGTTTATTTATTTTTTCTTTTTTTCTGAATTTTTGTGCATAACAATATGATTTGGGTTATTGAAATTAGCAACTCAGCAAAATATTGAGGTTTGGCTAGTTGAATCTAGCATGAAAAATGATAATTCAATTCAAGGTTCATATGGGCTCCAATAAGTAATGATGGACACTCTTGCATGTGGGTTCTCACGCTAGGTTTTGATATGAAAATTTGAAATTTCCAATTTAGGTAGTCTTGGTTGGCTGTTGTGTGACCTATTTGTTGTATGAAAAAATTGGACTTTATATTGCATAAGCACTTTAGAATGAAGTAAAAGAACTCAAAAAGCACTACTTAATTAAGAAGGAAGAAAAAGTGTGTAACACTACGAGTCTTGGCTTGCCCGGCAAGAAAATCCATCAATTGCGCTTGTAGAACCGTAGAAGGATTGGCCAAAGTGTTAGACTTTTTACCCACCTTTTTTTAAGACCAAATTATTATGGAATTAGGTGTATTTTGACTCTGATAATTTCCTCTTCCTCTATTTTCTAAAGGGGAAGAAGAGAATAAGCATACATCCAATAAGATATATACATACATTTTGATGATGATGATGATTATGATGACCACAACTACTTGCAAGATACACCCGTCACGCTTGCTCTATAATATATAAGCATCACTCTACCAAAAGAACGAAAATATTGACCCCCATAGATAGAAGATTCATATAGATGGTGGAAAAAATATATATAAAAGAAATGATATTTTTCAAAATATTATTATGATAAATTTTCAAAATGATAAAAATAAAATATTGATTTCGTGCATGATTTGTTTTCATGAATTTTATATGTTAACAGAATTGTATCGTCTTGCAGAATGGTGTTAGAGGATTAATGCTCGATATGTATGACTTTCAGAATGATATTTGGTTGTCACTCGTTCGGGGGCAATTGCTACAACTATACATCTTTTGTAAGTATAGATGCGAAATAATGAGTTGTTGCCGATAATTTTTAATTAAAATTACTGATTTAGATTAAATTAAAGTAGAATATTATTTGCGTAACAAAAAATCGTTTGAATATCGTTTGTAACACGAATATGTAGTTATGACTCAAACCGTCAACCTTTAATTAAATTTACTTTTAAAGATGATATTTTCTAAACTGAACTAAATTGAGAATCATTTAGTTATCTAGGTGTGATCAAATAATTTCTGCTTATATTTATTAAAAGCATCTTTCAAATAGTAGTACTGATTAATCTACAATCTGATTTATCAGCAACCTGCCATTAATGTTCTCAAAGAAATTCAAGCATTTCTTCAAGCAAACCCATCAGAGATTGTGACCATCATCATTGAAGACTACGTTACATCACCAAAGGGCTTGACCAAGGTGTTTGATGCTGCTGGCTTGAGAAAGTTTTGGTTCCCAGTGTCAAGAATGCCCAAAAATGGTGGAAATTGGCCAACTGTTGCTGATATGATCCAGAAAAATCAGCGTCTGGTGGTTTTCACTTCGAAAAGAGCAAAGGAGGCCAGTGAAGGGATTGCCTACGAGTGGAACTACGTGGTAGAAAACCAATGTGAGTCCTGTTGTTAATTTTGAACATGCTAGTTTTTGCGCTGATATTGTGCTTATGTCCAAAACTACGTCACTTAATTTGAAACTTAATGCAGATGGAAACGGTGGCATGATTGCCGGGTCATGTCCAAATCGCGCAGAATCATCTCCCATGAACACAACAACAAAATCATTAGTCCTAGTCAATTATTTTCGAGATCTTCCAGACGTAACCCAAGCTTGTAAAGATAATTCAGAGTCATTGCTTCGCATGGTCAATACATGTTCTGATGCCGCTGGTAAAAGATGGCCTAACTTCATTGCAGTTGATTTTTACAAGGTATATGAATATTATTTTCCACAATTAATTTAAAATACTAGCAAAACAAAATTAGATGGATGCTCAATTTAGTGTGTGTGTGTATATAAATGTACTTTCAGAGAAGTGATGGTGGGGGAGCTCCCAGAGCAACAGATGTGGCAAATGGTCATTTAGTTTGCGGGTGTGGAACCATCGCCAACTGCAAGGTGAGTAATATATAAAGAGATTAAGAATGAATGATATATTTCATTGATTGTATTACTGATACACGGAATGACTATTATATACAAATTGATAATGTCTAAATAAGGTAAATACAACAGGATTGATGTAGAGAATCAATCCAGAGTGTCTAAATAAGGTAAATACAATAGGATTGCTGTAGAGAATCAATCTAGATCAGCTATGACAGGAAGGCAGAAATCAAGGTTGACTTTGGTGAGAGATTGCAGATGATTGCGTTGATGATGAGGTGATTTCCTTTGATGAAGGTTCCCTTTTACGCCCCCGCAAGACGGTGGTCCCATCGGAGACACCGATCTTGGACCGTAGAAGTTGAAAACGCAGACGTGGAAGTGGTTTGGTGAGGGCGTCGGCAAGCTGGTCAACAGTAGAAACATGAGAAACTTGCAGAAGACCACTATTGACGCGATCCCGACAAATTGAAAATCAATATCAATATGTTTCATGCGAGAATGGAGAACGGGATTAGCATAGTAAAACGTGGCTCCAATGTTGTCACAGGAAATGAGCGGTGGACCGGGAAGGGGAATGCCAAGTTCACGTAAAAGGGATTGAATCCATGCAATTTCTGCAGTGGTGGTAGCAATGGCTCGATATTCCGCTTCAGTTGAAGAGCGGGGTACAGAGCGTTGCTTGCGAGAGCTCCAAGAGATTAGGTTGCCACCAAGATAAACAACATAGGCAATAGTGGACTTACGGTCATCACGATTGCGGCCCAATCCGCATCAGAGAAAGCATAGAGACGGTGAGATGAGCGGCGAGAAAGATGAAGACCAAAGTATAAGGTGCCCTTCAAGTAACGAAGGAGACGCTTGAGGGATTGCCAGTGAGATTCCGAAGGCTTATGCATGAACTGAGAGAGCTTATTAACGGCAAATGAGATGTCAGGGCGTGTGAGGTTGAGATACTGAAGACCACCAATGAGTTGACGAAATCGAGTAGCATCAGTAGGTGGAGAGCCATCATGGAGCACAAGACTATCATAGGGAGATAATGGAGTGCTGACCTCCTTGGCACCGTCCATTTTGGTTTTGAGCAGGAGCTCACGAATGTAATGGTGTTGCGAGAGAAATAGACCAGTCGTGGTGGGAATAACCTCAACACCAAGGAAGTAATGAAGATACCCCAAGTCTTTGACAGAGAACCGGCGAGCCAATGTGGCAATGAACTGCATTACAAGAGAAGTATTGTTGCCAGTAATAATAAGATCATCAACATAAACCAAGAAATAAATTTTATTACTACCAAAGGTAGAAATAAATAGAGAGGCATCAGAGGTAGCAATGCGGAAGCCATTAGAGAGCAAGAAGGAGCTCAATTCCTTGTACCATGCCCGGGTGCCTGCTTAAGGCCATAAAGAGTCTTTCGGAGTTTACAAACATGAGATGGTAGGTTGGCATCAACAAAACCCGGGGGTTGTGACATATAAACAGTGTCACTGAGAGTGCCATGAAGAAAGGCATTGTTGACGTCCAACTGACGAATAGGCCAGCCATTAGACAAGGCAAGATGCAACACAACACGGATGGTGGTGGGCTTGACCACTGGACTAAAAGTTTCTGAGAAATCGACGCCAGGGCGCTGATGAAAGCCCTTGGCAACCAAACGGGCCTTGTACCTGCTCAATAGTGCCATCGGGGTGTCGTTTTGATACGAAATACCCATTTACAACCAATAAGATTTTGAGTAGGGTCAGATGGAACAAGCTCCCAAGTTCCATTGCTAATGAGAGCATTAAACTCAGGAGACATGGCAGCTCGCCAAAGAGGATCTTTAATGGCATGAGAAACACATGTCGGTTCAACAGAGGAGGGGATGAGGTGTTTGGTAGCGACTAGAGTATACCGAGGATTGGGCTTGTGAATACCGGCTTTGGCACGCGTCACCATTTGGTGATCAGGAACCGTGGGTGGTGAGAGAGAATGTGGTGGAGGAGGCGATGGGGCAGGGCCTGGGAAGGTAAGAACAAGTCTATTTGGGTTTCTGAGGTAGGTACGGATTGGGGATGGCTGGGGAGTTTGGGTTTCTAGTTCAGTGGGGGTCAGGTTGGAAGGGAAATGGGTTGTGTTCGTGGTTTGTGGAGTAGTATGAGTAGTATTGGGTGGGTTAGAGGGGGGGGGGTTTTGTGGCGGAAGTGGAGAGACAATAGGGGTCGGGGTTGGTATGTGGGGGGGGGAGAGCTGCTCCAGGCGGAAGAGGCAGCGGAGGACGATGTGGATGGTGCAGTCGGCGAGGAGGTGGTAGGCGATGGTGGTGGCATGGTGGCCGCTTGGAAAGGAATATGTGTAACAGGAGGAGCAAGAGTAAACCAAGAGGTGGAATCAGGAGGGAGGACAGAGGAAGTGGAATTATTGGCACTAGCAAGAGGGAAAGTGGACTCATCAAATTGGACATGACGAGAGATAAAAATCTTATTGGATGAGAGATCAAGACATTTGTAGGCACTTTGATTAGAGGAGTAACCAAGAAAAAGACACGGGCGAGAACTAGGAAGTAACTTGTTGGAGTTGTAAGGCCGTAGCCATGGAAAACACAGACATCCAAAGGTACGAAGACGTGAGTAATTGGGTTGTTGATGAAAGAGTTGTGTATATGGTGAGACATTGTTAAGGATGGGAGTGGGCATTCGATTTATGAGGTAGACAGCAGTTTGAAAAGCATAGGACCAATAGGAAAGAGGTAAGGAGGCTTGATGAAGAAGGGTGAGACCGGTTTCGACAACATGACGATGCCGTCGTTCGGCAACACCATTGTGTTGGGGAGTATGTGGTGGTGTGATGAGATGAGAGATGCCAGCGGAAGAGAGAAAGTTTTTGAGCTTGACAAATTCCCCTCAACCATCAGTAAATAAGGTGATGATTTTAGTTTTGAAATAATTTTCAACAATGGCTTTAAAGGTGGTGAAGGTGGAAAACACATCCGATTTCTTTTTGAGAGGGTAGAGCCATATGTACTTGGTAAAATGATCAACAAAAATAAGATAGTAGGAAAAGCCATCAATAGAAGAATAAGGGGCAGGGCCCCAAACATCACTATAAAGAAGCTCTAACGGACCATTGTTTTTAAGGGAAGAAGTACCAAATGGGAGCCTATGGCTCTTATTACATTGACATGAATGACAAAGAGACTCGGACAATTTGGAGGACACATGAATGGAAGAGGAACGAAGAACTTGTTGAAGAGTTTTTGAATTTGGATGACCAAGACGCCGGTGCCATAAATTTGGGGAGACCACCACACCCACCATGGCCTGAGGTTGATGGAGGGATTGGGAGGGCCACTCGTACACATCGTCCTTATTCGGGCCTTGAAGAAGTACCGCCCCCGTGCTCAGATCCTTAACATGAAAGAAATCAGGAAAAAGTTCAATAGACGTATTATTTTGTTTGTTAAATTTGGAAATAGAAATAATATCTTGCTTGATGGAAGGAACACAAAGAACATTAGATAAGGCAAAGGTTTTGGAAGAGGGGGCAGTGAGAGAGGATGAACCAATATGAGTTATACCCAAACCTGAACCATTACCAATAATTATTTCATCAAGGCCATCATATGTGGAGACATCAGAGAGATTGGTGACTTTGGAGGTAACATGGTGAGAAGCACCTGAATCAAGCAACCATGTGGGAGAGGCGTTGTGGCGGCCATGGTAGGTAGAATTGACCACTGGCTGAGGTTGGGAGCCAGGTTGAAGCTGGGGACAACGTTTGGCACTATGACCTTGTGTACCACACCATTGACAATAGCCACGATAACCAGTGCCAGTGGTGTTGTTTGAACGACGACCGTTGTCAGTGGTGGAAGGCAAGGTGGATTCAGAGGAACCACGGTAATTGTTGCGGAAGCTAGAAGAGCCACGATTGTTATTGTTGTTGTTGGAGCGAGAACCACGGTTGGTGGGGGCTCGCTGGGAGAGGTGTGGTAACTGGAGCGTCGGCACGTGTAAGGGCAGCTTCATGTTCAACCAACTTATCATGAAGATTTTCAAATGAGATAGAGGTGTCACGGGAACGAACAACAGCAGCAATCTCCTTAAATTCAGAACCAACACCATTGAGAATGTAGAGGAGAAGATCATCATCAGAAAGAGGACATCGATGATGGCAAGTTCATCTGCGATAACCTTAACATCTTGCAAATCCTGAGAGACATGCTTATTCTCACGACGCATGAGAATAAGACGTTCCTTGAGACCAAGGACACGAGCACGTGCTTTGCTAGCAAAGAGATGGAGCAGTTTGTCCCACGCCTCCTTGGAGGTCTTGGCGGAGGCAATAAGGGATATTACTTGCGGTGAAACGGATGCAAGAATAGCATGGAGGAGCAGCTAGTCCTGACGAATCCAAAGGGCGCGAGGCGCGGCTGGAGTGGCTGGTGGGCATGTAGAAGAACCATCCACATAGCCCATGAGGTCATAGCCAATTAGGAGGGTGTTAAACTGGGCACGCCAAGATGGGTAATTCGTATGTGTAAGCTTGACTGGAAGTTGTGCGGCAGCGTTGATGGTGATTAGAGATGAGAGGGTGTTTGTGTTGGAGTTGGTAGCGGTGATGGTTGGGATGGGTATATCAGAGGATTCAGGAGCCATGAATATAGACTGCTGGAAAAAAAAAGGATTAGAGGATGCTCGTTGGAGCCTTAGGGTTCTGATACCATAAAGAGATTAAGAATGAATGATATATTTCATTGATTGTATTACTGATACACGGAATGACTATTATATACAAATTGATAATGTCTAAATAAGGTAAATACAACAGGATTGATGTAGAGAATCAATACAGAGTGTCTAAATAAGGTAAATACAATAGGATTGCTGTAGAGAATCAATCTAGATCAGCTATGACAGGAAGGCAGAAATCAAGGTTGACTTTGGTGAGAGATTGCAGATGATTGCGTTGATGATGAGGTGATTTCCTTTGATGAAGGTTCCCTTTTAATATATATCTCGTATATAAATCTCCAATATGTTATGTTGTTAGATTATCAATCTGAACAAAATGTTCAAACAAATATTAACCTAATACGGTTATTTAGGTACACGCTACTTATTTATGTATTCTTGTGTACACAGGCTAATATGAGTTTTGGAGTATGTCCAGAGCCTGAGGCTGGTGTTATCCCTACAGCTGCACCACCAAACACCAACTTTGGTTATTCAAACAGGGGGCCAGTTCAAATCCAGTGGTTGTTTGGGAGTCTTCTTGTGACCCTTCTCCTGTTGTTGTCTTTGTAGATTCTACAACCTGAAGTATTATCTTCTGCATTCTTTAACATAATAAAAACAAAAAGGAAATCTAATCTCTAACCAGCATGAAGTTGACTGTCAATTTGGAATTTGACTTAGTGTGTTGAATGGGACTCATGTGATCATTAAAAAGAAATTAACAGACAGAAAAACAGCATGCCTTCCAGCTTTTTGTAATTGTGGGAAACTTTTGGAAGCAATCTTTTGTCATTGTGCAGTGCACATGGAAGCATGATGGATTTTATATTTCTTTTAGATTTGCTGGGTGTATCTTTTCAATTGATAACGTAATTGTCTGAGTTGGGAGCATTTTTGTTGGTGAGCATGTGCTGGCTGCAGATGTATATATGTCTACTTCGGCTGGGAGTTGGAAGGTTTTTCATTTTGAAATACAATAGCTATACTAGTTTAGAGGTATTAGAATATTGATGTTACCAAACCCACTAACAGATTTTTTTTTTTTTCAATAACAAGAAGGTTTGAATCTAAAATCTCTACCCTCACCCACCCATTTCATGCGATTTTTGTTTTTTGTTTTTTGTTTTTGTTAAATACTCAGCTCCTTTGTTTGCAAGGATCCAAATTGCTCCGGTCAACATATTAGGAAATAAATAACAAAATCCGAATTTTAACATTAGTATTGAATTCGGAATTGAGAAGCGAACATACTATCATGATCAACTAACCAATTCACATTTTTTACTTCAACTTCTTACTGAAAAGCCCAAGCATATGAGTCCGGGAAATTCTAGCTTTCAGGTTTAGCAGAACTGTGGTTCCTTCTTGTTGAAACATACTAGCTTTCAATTATTTTTTTTCAAGGGTAACCTATTTTTCTCTAAACCTCTTCAAAAATGACTTTTTTCAAAAAGAAAAAAGATAAACTATAATTTGACCTGGGGTTTAGTTCTACTACAAGGAATGGGCCATTTCATATTGAGAGCTGAGTATGCACCCCTCAATGGTGGAAGGTGGGCTTAGGGTTTCGTTTGATGGGCTACAAAAAAAATTAATTTTTGAACAAGTAATTCATCTTCCTCTTCTTGTTACACTCTATGATCTCACAATTAATTAATGTTGGCTTGCAGAAACTCATCGTTATTGCCATTTTAAAGGTTGTAGTGGAGAGCGTAAGGTGGTCACAGTACATTTTTCCTATCAGCATTTCATTAATCTAAACTACTACAACAATCTAATGGTTAGATTTATTGCCACATAAAACTAGCGTAATTCAGTGAGAATGTAAGAATAAGTCTAACCATTTGTAAATACAAAGACTCAAATTTTATTTATTTATTTTCGATGTATTATTTTTCAAGCAACACCAAAGTGTGTCCGGATCCAGACTTCCAATCCTATTGATCAGGTTCATATACATATACATAGCCTTCAGATGAATTGTTTTTTCCTTTTAATTAAGGGTTCAGTTTTTTTTTCATCAATTATTTCTGTTAAATTCTCTTTGTGTCTTTTATAATGGGGTTGTGGAAATTCATCAAACATTGTGTAGGTTAAAACGCTACCGTTTAATCGGTACTCATGGCTGACTGCGCACAATTCATTTGCAATGCTTGGAACAAGGTCACTGGTAACCAGATGGATGGCATTACAGCACAGCTTAATGTATGCATTGCTCTCTCCCCTCTTCACTTGCTACCAAAGTCATAATGCTATAGAGAGTTATTTTATTTCTTAGGTGTGAACTTTCTTGTCTCGTAATAATATATATAAGTTGCAGGTCCTACCTTCCATTAAAACATAACATGTGTTATAATAAAATTTGTCATAAATAAAAACTTATAAAATCGTTTTAATTAGACTCGTTGGTTGTGTTAAGTGGCATGAAAGTCCAAACACCCCAAAGTTTTTCTTGATTAAGAAACAAGGTTATAGAATAAAGGGGATACTAATTCTCAAAATCTTGGTAGCATGGGCAAATAACTAATTCTCCATACCATACCGGTTGGACTTCAGCAGATATTAGTGGTTAATTAGAACATGTCTTTTCCTCACGATTTGATCTCTATCCTAATGAAAATTCATTTTGTAGACTAATGTAGAAGTAAACATCTCTCATGCAAAGTGGTGCTAGAGGGTTAATGCTCGACGTCTATGAATTCAACAATGTCACCTGGTTATGTCACGGCCGTTGTAGCAACGGAACAGCTTTTGTAAGTCTCCAAATCGCCTTCTAAACCTACATTTGAAACAAGATTATGATGCAACGACTAATTAAGTGTTGTTATTTGTACCATCTCAACTAACAGCAACCGGCGATTAATGCTCTGGGCAAGATCCAAACATTTCTTAAACAAAACCCTTGAGAAATCATCACCATCATCATAGAAGACCACGTTGAAACGCCAATGATGTTGACTAGGCTGTTTAATTCCAGTGGCTTAAAGGAATTCTGGTTTCCAGTAACTCAGATGCCGAAAAATGGTGGAGATTGGCCAATACTTCAAGACATGGCCAAGGCAAATCAACGATTAGTGGTTTTCACTTCAAGAGCAGAAAAGGAGGCTTCTGAAGGAATTGCCTACCAGTGGAACTACATGGTAGAAAATCAATGTAAGTCCTTCTTACCATCCTTTTACAAAATTGATGGATTGTGTGTACCTAGAGTCATCAAAATTTGTTCTAAATTGTAGTCATCAAGTATGTGACATGACAATATCTTATTTGTTAATCATAAATGAGTTCTGACATGAAGTAATGAATATAAATTGTGTGTTCATCAGCCGAGAGTGTGCACATAAACGATTATCCATAACATTAGTAATTGAAGCATAGGTTAGCTATATGGGCTTGGCTGCAGATTTCAATACCTGTAAACTAGCCCATGATCATTCCGAACCCACTCAACGACCCATGGACAGAGAAAACGCAAGTCCTATATAAGTTGTGGAGAGAAAATGTGATCTCATGTTACCTAAAACATGCAGTTTATTTGCTTATAATTTGAACCCAAGTGCATGAAATTTAATGGAGATTGGAATTTGCAGATGGGGATAATGGGATGAAATCTGGGTCTTGCTCAAACCGTGTTGAATCATTGGACGTGCAGACCACAACCAAGTCATTAGTGTTCCTGAACTTCTTTTCAAGCAATCCAAACCTCCTTAATGCCTGCAAAGATAACTCAGCTCCCTTGCTTGACATGCTCAAAACCTGCCATGTAGCTGCTGGCAATCGATGGCCTAATTTCATTGCTGTTGACTTTTACTCGGTAATTACTTACAACCACATCCACTTCAAATAAATCAATAAATAAAAGATTGCATCATGTAATTATTTACTAAAATATAATTGGCTATCAATTTTGCAGACAAGTGAGGGTGGTGGCGCCCCAGAAGCTGTGGATTTTGCTAACGGTCAATCGGTTTGTGGGTGTAATGATATCACCCTTTGCAAGGTCGGCATTGACTACTTTAATTTTAACCTAAGTTTCCTCTTTCTTTTACTTCTTCTCCGTATATTTATGAGCAATCTCACTCCTCAAACACTTTACATACATACACATATATATATATATAGATATACACTTATTCTAAAATATTAGATTGTTATCTTTCAATAATATTATTTTTTTTATTTAAACCCTAAATGTTATATTAGCTTTTAGTTTTGACCTAGTACTGTAAATACCTCCTATTCTTTTAAAATTATATTAGTTTTTATTGTGCAGACATTATGTATTTTGTATTATCCTTTCCTCATTTCCTTTCTATTTACAATGGTGTTCGCACAATAATAATGTGCGAAATGTCCGAATGAGTGAATAAATGTATATATATATAAATCTAAATTTGTATCGGTGATTCGTCCAGTTGAGAAATATTATATGAGCAAAGCAGTCAGCTCCTAGCGCCTTTGGCATCTTTGGTTAGGGGCCAAGAAATAAAAGTATATGGTGCTAACTGCAGCTAATTAGTCTCTGGTCGGGACTAAATTAATATGCATGAATCAAGGACACTTTGCATGCGTCTAAATAATTTAACGTATGAATCCCTTCTGTGCAGGGCTCAAGAAACCTTAATTCCTTTATTTTAGGGGGGATTTAAGGTTGATTATACATTAACAATTTAATCAAGCTTGGCTCAATGTCCTTCTGATCAAGCACTCTGATCGAAAACAAATATGTTGGCTTAGTTCAGTTAATCAAGCACTAAGAAATACATGGAATATATATGATTTCTACGTCGGTGTGGGTGAATTCTGTTTTCGAAATGTGTCATCATATGACTTGTCATAAAAAAAAAAAAAGCAACAATTTTTTTATCTCTTCATATTCTATAGCATTGAACTCAATTGCCTGCAAATTAATAAACAAATTACGAAATATTCTCGAGCGATTAGATGCAAAGGGCATACATGCTGTCTTAATCAATTTGCCTAATATACGCCCTATTGCAACCCTATTGTGTAAATCAATAAAACTTGTAGAATACTAGGCATACAAACTGCTTTAGCAAACTAACCTAAGTCACGTTTGGTTGCATAACTAATATACCTATTGCAATCATGTTGGGCGAATCAGTAAAATGATCATACACCTATCTATCTTGTGGACTTTTTGCAAGGTTAAAGATCCTTTTTTTTCTTGCACAAAGAAAAATGATTCTCATCTACTCAATGAAATCCAACACCTATGACAACAATGGGCTATCCACTATCCAATTAGAGACAAGTTCCCAACTATCAATCATGCACAAAGAAAAATAAAAAAATAAAAAGCCTTCTAGAAATGGCACATAATAAAGTCATGTCCAATTAACCCAAGTTTTTAATTAATTGTGAGGGATTAACATCTGAGTGTTCATGGCATATCGTGCATGCAATTTCCCTCCGTGGATAGAGCATAGATTTTCCACCCACCTAATTACATGCGCAGCAACATTTATTTTATAATATAAGATACGAAAATTGGATTGGTAACAGTTGCCAAGTTTGAAAGCACACAATTATAATATTTATATATGCTTAAATACAGTGAGGCCATTGCTCAGTTTGACTGCTTGCATCATAATCCACATGATCAAAACATTATCCATATTCTAGACTTCATCGATCTACTCAAATTTTTACCAAAAAAACATTGTTTGACTATTTGAACTAAAATAAAACATTATGTTTACAGAATTATCAGCCAATGTGGTCATTATTCAATGAAATGACATATACTCTCATTTCAACCACCTGACCATGTTATAGATAGTGAAGTATAGAGTGGTGACATATTCATGTCATTTTAATCACGTATCATAATTAGTCTATGCTGAGAGTAACATATTCAATTACGTATCAGAGTTTGAGATTACTAGTTTACAAGTAAATGTCATTAATCCCCGGAGTGATGGGTTTGGGATATAAGTTCTTAAAAGTAGTGTGGAAGGAAAACTTGTGTTTGCCAATAACCAAAAAGGATATAACTTTTTTTATCTTTCACTTGTTGAACAAAACAAAAGAAAATAAACCTCTCTCGTGGCATCCAATCATCCATTTTTCAATGAGTTGAAATTTGAATGTACACACTTAGGTGTCTTGTAGCTTCGGGCGAAAACAAAGGACCACGAATTGAGAACCCTATGCACACATACAAAAATGTTGTCGAAAATAGACGTTACATATATGGACCACATCAGCACCACAATCAAAGTTGACACGTGGTGCAACAGTGGACCACCCACGTGGAAAGTGGATTGAATTATTTGATTGATAGGATTAGAGGACCACAAAGCTGAAAAAAATAAAAAAAAACCCTAGGCCTAATCACACACACAACTAAGCTTAAACTAAAAATTTAGAATCGAATCATTTTTAGGGGTTGAAAACAAGCTGCTTAATCTATAATTAATGTGTGGATTATGAACAACTCATCCACTATCAGAGACATGTAGGCCTCTCGGACGCATCCCCTTAGAAATTAGTAAACTAATCTCACTAAAAGTTGGGCACTCAAGTACTTTAATGATTTGTTTTTAATATTTTTTTTCAAGTTTAATTATTGCAAAGAAAGATTTGATTAGTTGGTTCCCTACTTTAATTATTGGATTAAATTAGTTGGGGGAATGGTTGCTCCCATAACATAAACAAGATCTGTTGAGCATTAGGATAATAGAGAATCAAAAACCAAAGCAATATGCTGGAATCCTTTTTTTATGCTAATGGAAAAGGTTGATTCGATTCACACTTAGTTATGGGGGAGAATTAAGTTCTAGCTCTAGACTGGATCATCACGGAAAAAGTTTGGCTCGTTAAAACTGAACAGGCTTCAATCCAATTGAAATTTTGATACTTGTCAATTTTATTAAACTGTTTTTTATCTGATTTTTTTAATTTATTTAAAACTGTTTGTACCAAAATTTGCACTTTTTGGCCAAACTCTCCATTTTAGCCAAAATACGTTTGGACTTATTTTTTACTCATCAGCCCAACTGGCTATTCAGGCTCCACTTGCCAAAGAATTGGAAAATAAGCCCATTGTTTGTACCAAAAATCGAATTTTTGCCTAAAATGGAAGATAATTTTCCCATGAACATCAAAATGGCCAAAATATGGCTAGACAGGCATTCCTGGAGTCAGATGGGATGAGCTCAAAATTCAACTTCCACCGCTCAAATCAATTTCGTTCTTCATGAGAGATGTTCATCTCTATGTCTACTGCACCATATCCAAATTTGGGTTTATTTGGATAAATTTGGGATCCTCGAGACATCAAACATCAGAAGCATACCAACAACAGTGAAGGGTGAAAACAGTGGCAATTCTGGCCTAATTATGGCCCAATTCTGGCCAGCTTCCAGTCCTCAAATGAACATTCATCCTTCATGAAAGTTGTTCATTTGGATGTCTTCTAAGACATATCAAAAGTTGGAGTCATTCGGATAAATGTGGGATCCTCACAATCCAGTGCAGTCCAGCCACACAATCCAGTGTGCAGTCCAGCTTGACTAAAATAGTCTAGAAATGGCATTCCAGGCAGAATTCGAAGTCCAATATTTTGATGTATTTCCTAAGCTTCAGGTTCCTTTCATTTACTGGATTTTCAAACAGTTCTCATTGAGCTTGTTTTTATTTTCAAACACTTGTATTTTTGCTTCACTTCCCAGTTTTATTTAGATAAATTATGAAGTTCTTACCAGTCTAAGGCATAGAAAAGAACTTACTTGGGAGATATTCCTCACCCAAATTCACAATCGTTTGTTCACAGTCAATAGCTTGGGGCGCAAGTTATTTTTTACTCTCAAGTCTGTTAGAATTGAAAAATTGCTAACAGTGGCACGCTCGACACACAAAGAAAGTTAATTTATTGACCAACCATGGTCTTTGGATTAACGGGGAACTTTACCCTACCATCACAGGAAAAAAACGGGTGAACAAAAACTTTCTTTGTTTAGGAATTTGACAAGGGTCAAATATCTCATTTGCTTTAAGGAGGAGCTCTTCCTTAGTTTTTAAAATTTGACTAAATTTCGAATATAAAATATAAAATTAATAAATTGACAATTAATATAACCTATGTATTTAATTAATTAACAAAATGATACTTATCCATGTAGAAATAATATAGTATTTAGGTTATTGCTCTTGCTTGCAGTTGAGCACGTAAGACTACTCAGTTAAACCGACGACATTGGCCGGTTTTTTGTACTAGTTACGTTTCCTATCAATCAAATCCTACCATTATTCTCTCAAAATAAATAATATATAGAGCTAAAATACGTTAATAAGTTAGTGAGTTAATACGCCGTTAACCACATAAATTGAGTACGTGTTTGATTGCAAACTTTGCTTTATGGCGATTGAAGATATATGTTGTCTAACAGTCTACGTCATTAGGAGAGCTTTATGGTAGGATTTTTTACTTTCCAGGATATAAAATTGGGATAATAGAAATATTGCACCTAAAAGATGAATATCTTTGGTTCTGATGTGACAATGAAGTCAAATTAGTATCAGGCCTCAGCTATAGTAATCTAACAATAATATTATGCTTCTTTACGTGATCATCCACTTAAACATAACAATGATATATAGGAACAAGGGTGTTAGTGGGTTAATCTCTTTTTAATAAAGAAAGCAAATAAAATAAAGTATGATTCCTGGCTCTCTTTTTTTTTCTTTTCCGGATTTTCGACTAAATAAAGTTAGAATTTAGAATATAGGTTGACTAATTATATGCATTCATTC
This sequence comes from Prunus fruticosa, assembly GCA_018703695.1. NCBI lineage: Eukaryota > Viridiplantae > Streptophyta > Magnoliopsida > Rosales > Rosaceae > Prunus > Prunus fruticosa. The sequence goes on from CM031924.1 coordinate 33,039,663, forward strand.
AAAATAACAAAGAATAAAAGCAAGCACTATCTTCTTTTTTTCCCACTTTATATTTTGACAATAAGGAAATTTTAAGATCTGGTTTTATTGAAGGGTCTACAGTAATGTAATGGATTGGTCACCCGCATTATCTCTCAAATGCAATAATTAGGTGCTCTTAAGCATAGTTTAGTGATAACCTAACCCACTTACTTAGAGCTAACTTGAAAGCTTGTGCTTCAATATATAGCAGCCAAATAATAAAAATTTGACAACTAACCTAGAAGAATGTAGATTAAGATCTTGTAATCTAATACGACTAAAATATTATTTCTAACACTCGAGTAAGCAAGTTCAATTTTTCATAATAAAATTTAAATATGTGAATTTTCGTCAAATTTGTTTGTATATATATTTCTCACACCCACTATCAAGGTGCTATGGGGGTTTGAACATATGACCGATGATATGCAAGTAAGACTCTTTTTCACTAGGCTAGACCACGTTGACTTGTTCTCTCTAAATCGTTTTAGCTTTTTGGTTGGCTCATGTCACTGGAAAGTTTTGCCATGTCTATCGTACTAGTATTTGGATGACTTCTTCTAATCTCTGTTTGAGCTAATAAACTTCTATCACTTTTTATAAAAAAATAAAATCCTCTCTATAGATCAACCCTACAAGAAATTCTTCTAAACGACACCTCTTAAAATAATTAAGAAAGATGATCAATTGAGTAAAATAAAATATCAAATGTATCCACCCACATACCGACATACTTATAAAATAATATTTTTTAAATAATTTCGTATATATCTCCCAAATGTGAATTAAAATGACAAGGAATGTTAATCTCACGTTTTCACACCTACAGGTGTCAAGGCGGAAGCCATGGGACAAAGTAATTACAAGGTGGGGCTCGCAAAACTGTACATGGACCCTGGTGTCAAAGCATGCGGTCAAAAGAATAAAAGAGCCTCTCATCTCATCTTAGCTGGCAGCACGTGCGAGCGAGGTAAAAGTGCACGTGCACTGAGAGAGAGAGAAAAAAAGAATTTTAATTTAATGCAGACACCGAAAATAGTAAAAATATCGGTGGACCAGCAGGCGGGGTGTGCCGGGTTGACCAGGGACAAGAGGGTCGTGGGGCGCACTGTAGAAACCACCCGTGTGTGTGTTTGGCGTGGCCACCGCTAAATGACACCGTTTGGTGTTCATCTCTGACCCAAACTTGGCCAGTGCCGTGCTGCTGAATCCTTACCTCAGTTTTACCAGGCAAGTAAATGTGGGGTGGAACCATTGGCAATGGGGGAGTCCCAACTCGCTTATAAACCCAGGGCTAAGTCCCTTAACTTTTCAATGTGGGCAAAATACTCTCAACACGTCCGCACGTGTGCCCGAACTTTCAAGCCTAACACGTGGACAACACATATTGGGTGACGTGGGAGCGCGTGTGGCCGTTGGGCCCAACACGTGAAGTCTTGCTCTGATACCATGAAGGAAGTTGAGGTTTCACCCCAAAACCAATTGGCAATGCGGGAGTAGCCTAACTCCTTATAAACCCAGGCTAAGTCCCTTAACATTTCAATGTGGGACAAATACTCTCAACAGTAAAAGGTTCACACTCTGAACCACTGAACCACTGGTACTTTTTATTTTATTTTATGACGTGCTTGTTATTTTGCACGAGTTTGCCAAACATGTTTTACTTGAATTTTTGATGCTGTTGTAGTATCCTTAAAAAAGGAAGACCTCTTTTGAAACTACAAAAGAAGGTAAAAATTGGAATATTGCAGAGCAGGGATGTTCGGTGAGTATTATCCATATGTCGGCTTCTTTTTCCATTTACGAAAATTAGATGGGAATTAATTTGGGCCGGTAATTTTTTGGCCGAATTATTATGTATATGGTTAGTTGAGTTCTAAACTAAACCAAATCAAATCAGATTGTGTTGATTCTTACTCGCTGAACTCTTAACTAAACATGGTTAGTTAACCTAAACCCTAAATCTAGAAAAGTGACTCAAGAAATCCAAGAAACATTGAAGAAACCCTAGATGCCTTTTGTCTCTCCTTGCGTTAAAACGAGAGAGCGACTCTCGATTTTTATGACATAATCCAAAGGATGTCGAGAAAAAATAGAGGAAATCAAAGACCAATCGTATAAAATCCCCTACAAATTCAATAATTGATTTTCTTAAGTTGACCCGCAAATTCCAAATTTTTCTAGAATCATAATTACGTGTGGAAGCCAAAATTCAAGATATGAACTTTGTAGACCGTGACTGATTTGGGATTTGATATATATATATATATATTCCAGCCATTCACCTTTGAGTATAAAAAACGATATTCTTTTTTAAATTTATTTTTGAAATATTTAGTCATATATTCATTCTTAACACTAAAATTATAAATAAACCATACACCATTTAATTTCTATAAACAAACAAAAATAAAAAACCTAAAAAATGTTAGCTGAGCCTATTAAATTTAATTTTGATTATTAAATTACATTGATGTCCTATTGAGTGTTTTGAGCTTTTTTTGGAGGTTTTGGGGTTGAGTTTGTTTTAAGAAATTAATGACAGTTTTGTAATTTAAAAAAAATTAAAAACCTTTTTTTATGTTGTAAATGAGTTTTGAGTATGTTTCTAAAGTTCATTTCATATTTGATTTTTTAAGAATTTAAACTTCTATATTTGGTATAATTGCGAATCACCCTTTGTGACAAATGAACAGCGTGCAGCAGTAGATCCAAATTCCAGCACTGTGAGTAGGAATTATAGCCAATTATGTTAAGGTAGAGGTGGGGCCCAGTTAATCAACATCGTTTCTCTTATGGAAACCCACCAGTCCAGCAACCCACCCTGTTGATGTTATCCACACGACGAAATTTTTGTGGAGAGTGAGAGACACCCTGGACCCGCAAATTCCTCTTCCTTTCTCTCTCTTCTCTCTTATCTGTTCATCTTTGACCTTTGACTGCCCCCACTGCCACACTATTCAAACCTAATTATAGTTTGATCCACCACCTATTTTCTGCTTCTGCCCTTTTACTTTTGCCTTATCTCTATTCTTCACCATGAAAATCCATATATTTTGTTTCTTGCAAAACTATCTAAGTTTCAATTCACTTGTGCCCTTCTTTGTGTTGCAATGTGAGCTTCTTTTTCTGGGTAATAAATAGGGAAAGTTCCTATGTATGTAAGTTTCACTTCACTTGTACCTAATGCGGCTTGTATTTAAGAGCCTATAGATGGTTTGTTTCACTTCTTTAGCATCAATTTTATATCCAACTAAAATATTCAAAAGCTTTTAACATGGCACTTAATTCATTATTAAATGGGCTTTTTCATTAGGTTGGATTTTTCCAACAAAGTCTTTCAATTTTATGGTTGACACAAGTATTCAATTATGAAACTATATTCACATTATTTTTCTTCAATTTCTTGGTCAATTTTGAGGTAATTTGAACTCCTTTAAAAAAGTTTTAAAAGTTAGTTAGGAATTGAGCAAAAGTGTACAAAGAACATAGAAAACAAAAAAGGAATTAATAACTTATGAAAGTGGCTCAATAATAAATGGTAAATATTGTACAAGCAAAAAGTCTTCTTGTAACTTGGCAATTCATAGTACAATCAAAGGTCAATAGATTTTGGTTCGATTCAACAATTTTTATTAGAAAGTGTAAATATAATCCGATCTATCAACATAAATGTCTTGCGGTCGAAACATATTAAGCGTTAAATTACTATTAAATTACTTGACACATGAAAAATCAACTTAAATTGCTTTATATACATGCAATGATGCAATGCAACCCTAAACTTTACATAATCTAATATTTATATTGGCTTGGATGGATGGTGAAGTTTTGTGTAAGAAGAAGGGCATGAATGCAAAGACCACTACCCACCCATAATGAGTGAATGATGCTCATTACCCAATCAATCTCCTAAAACAATGACAGCCGCACGTTAAACAAATCCATGATGTAAACAGGAGTAAGATTTTAGAATGGGGTTGGAGGAGGGCTGGCTAATAAGAGAAAGAGGAGTGGGTCCCACCCCAGTCCAGTCTAGTCCAATCGCACCATCTCATTTTTGACCCAACCTCAACCTAACCAGGGTCACGCGGGGTGGGTCAGCTTTCCCCAATACACCACACGTGTGGCCAATTTGGAGTCAGATGTAGGCACAGAGAGAGAAAGAAAGAGAAAGAGAGAGAGAGAGAGAGAGAGCCCCTTCTAGCCCTGCTGGGTATGTTTCTCTGTTCCACTTGGTCCAATATAAAAGCCCCTAGCAAGCAAAGCGTAACTAAGCCAAACCCAAAAATCAGAATTTGCAGAGCCCTCAGATTTAGTAACAAACACACAGAGTAAGAGAGAGAGAGAGAGACAAATATAGAGATAGAGAGAGAGAGGAACAAATGCCTGGGAGTTTAGAACCGTTGGATTTGGGGGTGCAGATACCATACCACTTCAGGTGCCCCATATCGCTAGAGCTCATGCGCGACCCCGTAACGGTCAGCACCGGGCAGACCTACGACCGCCCCAGCATCGAGTCGTGGGTCGCCACGGGCAACACCACCTGCCCCGTCACGCGGGCCCCGCTCTCCGACTTCACTCTCATCCCCAACCACACCCTACGCCGCCTTATCCAGGATTGGTGCGTCGCCAACCGCTCTTTCGGCGTCGAGCGCATTCCCACTCCCAAACAGCCCGCTGACCCGACCCACATCCGCCACCTCCTCGCCCAATCGTCGTCCAATTCCAACCCGTACCCGACCAGGCTCTCCGCCCTTCGCCGCCTACGTGGCCTCGCCCGCGACCTCGACAAGAACCGCTCCACCATCTCCTCCCAAAACTCCCGCGAAATCCTCGTTCAGCTCGTGTTCGCCGATACCGGCTCGGAATCTTCTGAGTTGACTCACGAGGCGCTCGCGCTTCTCGTTCTGTTCCCGCTCCCAGAGTCCGACTGCGCAGCGGTTGCGTCGAACTCGGACCGGGTCGCGTACCTGGCCCAGCTTGTTCAGCACTCGTCGATGGAGGTCCGAGTCAACTCGGCCGCGTTGATCGAGAACGTCCTGGCCGGGTCTCGGACGGCGGAGCTACGAGCTGAGATTAGCAATGTCGACGAAATCCACCATGGCGTCGTTTCGATTCTCCGCAACCCAATCGCGTATCCCCGCGCGCTCAAAATCGGAATCAAGGCGCTCTTCGCCTTGTGCCTGGTGAAGCAGACCCGAAACAAGGCCGTATCAGCCGGCGCGCCCGAAACGCTTATCAACACCTTGGCCGACTTCGAGAAATGCGACTCGGAGCGAGCGCTGGCGACTATCGAGCTGCTCTGCAGAGTCCCCGACGGTTGCACGGCGTTTGCGGCGCACGCGCTGACGGTGCCGCTGCTGGTGAAGACGATACTGAAGATTTCGGACCGGGCGACGGAGTACGCCGCCGGAGCTCTGCTGTCGCTGTGCTCGGCGTCGGAGAAGAGCCAAAACGACGCTGTGGCGGCAGGCGTGTTGACGCAGTTGTTGCTGCTGGTGCAGAGTGATTGTACGGACCGGGCCAAGCGGAAGGCCCAGCTGCTGCTGAAGCTTCTTCGGGATTCGTGGCCCGAGGATTCAGTTGGGAATTCTGATGATTTTGTTTGCAGCGAGCTCGTAGTACCATTTTGAATTTCCACTTTTTGTTTTCTTCTTCATTAATTTTCTTAATCTCAAATTTTCAGATTGTCATTAGAGAAAAAAAGAAAAGAAAAGAAAGGGAAGTGAAAAAAAAAAAGAGAGATGAAAATTGGGGTTGTAGATTATTGGCATATAAAGAAATTGTAATTTTTGTGTATTTTTGTATGTAAGTAATTTTGCTTAGATGATTAAACGAAGTTACAAAAGCACAGAGAAAAGTTTAGATATGTTCTTGAATGTGAATCTTTTAATTAATTAAAATTTTTCATCCGAAAAGAAAAACGAATGTACTAGCATACGGAAAGGGAGATCAAATTCGAATACAAGGGATTGGGTGATTGAGACGGTTATTAATGGTATGTCAAGACTCTAATGGGACTACGTTAATATAATATAAGAATCGAATTTGTAAACAAATGTCGGGATTAAAAATCAAATAAGAACAAGAGAGTCAGAGAATCCTTGTATGAATAATATGAATTTGGTGACTGCCATTCGTCACCCTATTTCCAAAATTGACTGATTTGCATAATTTGGTGACACATCTAATCATGCATAATTGTTGTTTGTTTTGACAAGCTTTGACTGGGCTTCTTTGTTTGTGGAATTTTAATTGGTTAGGCTTATCCTTTGGGGTTTCAAATTGTTGGAAATCAATAACACATGCATTTTAGCCCACAAAAAGCCCAATTAATAAATCAAATAGAGGTTAGACTCTAGATTTCAAAAGATGGCTACTGCCCCACGCATGCATGCTAAAGGTGTACATCAAAATTTTGGCAAGTTAACAATGTCGTATCCTAATTTCTCTTTCCAAAAGTCAGACTGCGTGACAACATAAGAAATTTGTTATTGTTAGACTGTGAAAGTACGTGTAATTTAAATTAACAATTTAACCAGCGATATAAGAATTTATCTGATAAGAGAACATTCTTGATTCATTGTATATGTGGCTTAAAAGTAGAGAAGATGATGTTCACATGTTTGTGGGAATAAAAGCATGGAATCACATGGCTTGGTTCTTATTCTTTGTGCTTGTGATGGCTACTAGTGCTCACATGCCAGCCCAACTTTGTTTGCTACTCTTTTAGTCACAACAACAGGTGGGAATTCAATTTGTCCACCCAACACTATGATATTGCAGCATTTGGGTCCCAAACTATAATGTCTCTCATTGCTTTATTCTCTCTCTCTCTCTCTCTCTCTCTCTCTCTCTCTCTCTCTCTCTCTCTCTCTCTCTCTCTCTTATACCTTTGGTTTTTTTTTTTAATTCTTTCGAAGGGTGAATTTAGTTTGGAGTTGTTGAGGAATATTGATCCCCGATATCTTGGGTAAGATGAATATGATTTGAAGGTACTTGACTCAATGAGATAATGACATGCTTAGTCAAACGGTATTATTTTTACAAATCATTTCTTACTTTCTTTCTTGATCTTGCTCGATGTGGGATTTGGACTACACTGCTTAAAGCAAACATGCATGGACTTCAACAACTCTTCCTTTTTCACGCGTGAGGGAGAGCAGAACTTACAATAAGTTTATAATGCATTGGTCTACAGCTCTATTCTTTTATCAGCTAGAGAAACTTGTCATCATTGTTGGAAAGATTCGACCAATAAAATATGGATGCGAAAGTAAGCATGAAATAGCTAGGTTTCATTCCAACTTCAACCTACTTGACCGAAAATGAAACTCATTTGGTTTCACTCTAACATGTATGTTTCTTCTCATGGTTAGGTCTTAGTTGCATGAACTTAAGTTTACTCCAATTCTATTGGGATCCATAAAGCCAGCATGCCTCTACACTAATATAGATAGTGTAAAGGGCAGTGCTGCCCTAGCTAGCAGAGTTGATGGGTCTCAGATATGATTTAAGGTCTCATGCTTTTAAGTTTTCAGGATATGAATCAAATTGATAAAATTGAAAGCGTAAGGTGACCAAATGTGGTTTCGGGTGAAACACACAACGACCAAAAATGTGTTCTATTATTCTTCAAAGAACTAAGTTTTTGGCCGATTCTTAATTTCACTCAATTGGTTCAAATACTAGGCTCAAAAGAACTGGTCCAAGGCAATTTCAGTCACCTAGTAGAGATTTTGGTCCATGATCTTTAACTCCGGCCCATTCACTAATTGGGCTTAGTTTGGGCAATCTGGATCTAGTAACTTTTGCTTGCAAAAAGATTTGATATTTTAGTCTACTTTCTCCCTTGAAATGAACAAATAACAACTTAATAGTTATTTATTTTCTATTCTTACTTGATTCACCCTCTAACCCAATTCTCTGTTGGCTTCTATAGTAGGCTAAGTGTTTTGTATAAATCTCTTCACCTAATAATTTTAGGATTGTTGTAAAAGTTGGAAGGTGGAGTCCACAACTTTGGTATCACATGCATGGAGGAAGTTTCCTTGCATCTTCCAGGAACTTTCCCTTTCCTGTATTTGCCAAAAACCTTAGCCTATAAATAGGCAAGTAGGCATATCATTGGCAATGGGAAGATACACCAACGGAGAAAAGAAGAAAAGAAACACAGAGAGAGAGAGAGAGAGAGAGAGAGAGAGAGAGAGAGAGAGAGAGAGAGAGAGAGAGCCAGAAGTTTCTTGGTTATAAGATCAAAGGGAAGCTGAAGTTTCTTGGTTACTCATGTTCATTCAAAATATGAACCAGAAGTTCATATCATTTTAAGAGTTTTAAGTAAAGCCTTTGAAAAGCTGAACTTTTAGAAAGTGGGGTGGAAATGAAGTTGAATCATATAGTTACTCCAATCAGACCTTACAAAGGCAATAAATGAAGTTGAAATGAGAGTTTGTTGTCTGTTACCTCACCAATTTCTTTCCCTGATGCTCACTTACATTGTGATCAAAATCAAGATTTTTTGTATATTTCTTTCTTTTTATAACTCTCTGTTCCCAGGGGATTTTGTGTCTTTAGAACCTTCATATGAAGAACAAATCCCTGTTTGAACCTAACACTTTGGATTTTTTTTTTCTTTCACATAGGAAATTGAATTATGGTTTTACTCTTGCAAGATATAACTAGATCATCAAGTGTTCAATTATATTTGTTGAGCAAGCTTGATTTTGAAGAATCTTTGAGTAAAGTTTTTCATACCGAAGGACGTAAGCAATACTTCTGTTATTTCATACTTGTACTCCTTTTAGTATTTTGGTATTTTGCTTCTAATAGGTTAAGGTTATGTACGTCATCTTCGGTGGTGACCAAATCAATATATAAGACTGTTCCAGGAAGAACGACTTGCATTATGTACAAAAGGCCGTTTTAGAAGAACGGCTTCAATCATCCTGATATGTATTCATTTTGTATCATTTAGATGAATTATTAAATACAATGCAAATCTTGAAGATTGAAAGTTGAATACATTGCATAAATTAAAATCCTAGAAGAGTGACTCAAGGGTATGACAATGTTAATGTAATGCAAGTCTAATACGTAAGAAATTGTATGAACTAAGGTTCCTGAAGGACAAAACTTATGACACTGTGTCAATGGAAATTATTCTGATGTCCAACTAAAATTTCTTTTGTTGGCAATTACATATGATATTTTTAATAATTTATTCAAAGATCATATTTCTTTGGAAAACTATATGCAAGGAGATTTTTTATGAGGCTATTTTCAAGTCGTTGGGGGGAGAATTGGTTGTTCTTGAAAGAACAAAGAATGATGTGAATAGTTATGGAATATATTCACACAATGTACTATTTTTCTTTCATCCAGGTTTATCCCATTGGGTTTTTCTTGGCAATGTTTTAACGAGGCAATGTCGCATGTGTGTTAGTGTTCTATACACAAAATTTTATGTTACACATGGTTATGCATTATTTTTCCCTCCAACCAGTTTTTATCCCACTGAGTTTTACTGGCAAGTCTTTTAACTAGATATATCCATACATTGTGGTCTCCAAGGGGGAGTGCTGTAAAAGTTTGAAGGTGGAGCCCACTGTTAAATTCAGAGAGACGGGCTAACAACCCACTATTAACAAAACCCATGTTGTCCCCAACTTAACCACCAACAAAGCTCAGGAAGTATGTGATTTTATCACAAAAAGGCTTCGGGTGCTATTAGGAGTGGAACCACTTATTATAAGTTATGATTTATTTAGTCAACTTTCCGATGTGGTACTTATATTTTTCGACACGCCCCCTCACATGGGACCACCACAAAATGGGCTACACGTGAAGCCAAGTCCACATCGGAATTAATCATTTAAGCCTAACACATGAACACCACGTATTGGGTAAGGGGTAAGGGTAAACATTCAAGCCTAACATGTGAACACCACATATTGTGTAAAGGTAAAGGCTCAATTCAGGGCCAGTCAATCAACCCGCTTTGATACCATGTTAAATTTCAAAGAAACGAGCTATTGACTCATTACTAGTAATACCGATATTGTCTCCAACTTAACCACCTACAAAGCCCAATAGGTGTGAGATTTTATCACAATAGGCCTCAGTGATATTAGTAGTAGAACCATTCATTATATCTTGTATTTTATTTAGTCAAGTTTTTGATGCGGGACTTATGTTCTTGAACAACCACAACTTTGGTATCACATGCATGGAGGAAGTTTCCTTGCATCTTCCAGGAACTTTCCCTTGTATTTCCATTCCTTGTATTTGTTCATGTGTATAACCACCAGAAAATAGGTATCTCGATCTGAGTAGGGATGCTAAGTTCCCCCTTACACCTAAATCCCGCGGTAAGTGCCTTACAAATGGAAAAAATATAGAGATAGAAATTCAAGTACAAAGACGAAGATGAAGATTGCTTTGTTCTCCGAACCAGGTTGGGTATAAGGGTGGGGGTTGAGGTACTCGCCCCATTCCCATGCCCCCTCCCCATCCTCTCGTTTCTCACATTTAAGGGTGGGGGGTTTCATAATATATTATACATTTCCAAAATATTATTTTTGAGTGATTTTGTCTCACTTTTACTTTGAAATATAATTTATGCAATATATTTATAGAGTATATTCATTATAGTGTTACATGAATTATTGAATGAAGTATCTACACTAAGTTTTAATAAATATTTTTTTGATTTTAGAATTTAAAGTTTTAAAAATGGTACATGGAAATCGATTCCCAATGCGGAAACCAATAGAAAAATCTCCAACTAATAATAACTTGCTTAATATTCACTACTCAGGGCAGTTTGGGATTGCTTTTTTTGACCAAAAACCTGCTTCACTTTAAAGTTAAGCAGTTTAAGGTGTTTGGTAAAAATAAAATATCTCGATTATTTTAAAAGCAATGACCTTTTGACAGCAGCTTTTAAAAGCATGCTCTAGGTTGCTTTTCAAAACTGCTTTCAAAAGAAACAAAGATAAACCTGTAATGAATTTTTTTAATTCCCAAAATACTATCATTCATTTTTAAAAATGGCACCACCTCCACTTCCACATCCAACTCCACCACTTGCAACACCACATTCACTACCTCCACAACCACCACCACCACCACCACCACCACATCCTCCTCCTCCTCCTCCTCATCCTCTCCCACCACCACCACAACTACCACCACAACTACCACCACCTCCACAACCGACATCCCCACCACCACCACCACCACCATAACCACCAACTCCACCTTCATCACCACCACAACCTCCACTCCATCACTACTAGTACCACAACATGATTAGCACATAACACTTTTAACATCATGTTTATTTTAGTCATTATTCACAGTTACAACAATTTTATATTAAAATTTACCAAACGGTTTTGACATTGCTTTTTGTACTAACAGCACTTTAAAAATATTGTTTACCAAATATGAAGCTTTACTTTACATCTAATTATTTTCAAAGCACATCAGAAGCAACTTTTTAAAAAAGTGACAGCATTCCCAATTTGTTAAAAAGGATCCTCACCATGCATATTCATACAAGGAGAAAAGGGCAAATGCAAATACATACATTGCTATCAAGATCCGAACAGTTTGTACTATACGATCAGAGAAAACTTAAAGCATCCGACGAATCTGAGAGAAGCTTTCTTGATGGTCTCTTAAGAGAGCATCAATATTATCTCTGCTGCAGCTTGCTTGAATATTTCATCTGCAGGAAATGTCTCCAGAAACTGATCGGGAGCTCCTCTTGCCTGCTAAAATAACACTACTGTTAGGTATAACTGAAAACATATATATATATATAACTTTGCAATGAAACTTCTTTTCACCAGAATTTTTTCTCAATTCAATTAATAATTAATGATATTCGTGTCTATGCATTCATGTGATGAAAATTGCTATATATTTGATACATTGGATTGGATTAAACCCGTGATTTATCCTAATCCTCAACCCATGATTCACATTCTTTCTTTCATTACTAAAGCTAGAACCATGATTAATTAATGAAATTTAGTCATTTTATTTGTTACAATTCAGAATGCTTAAAACCTAGGAGGAGGGTAAAAGTTGAACTCTCGCTTTGAGGGTGTAGGTAAATGCTCTATCAATAGACCTATGAAACCCTCATAGTGCAATTATGGTTTCATTATGTTTTCTAAGTGTATTGTTAGCAGGAGCAACTTATTGGTTCCAACCCTAATTTAGGAGCAATTCTTCGGTGTGACAATCGTACCATGTCTATATTATATACCATACCTAGGTCCATGACATATATATCAACCATGTTGTCTATTCATTTTGTAGCTCATGAATTGGTAATGTAGAAGTGCGACGAGTACACCGTCGTGTTTCTCCTAATTTAGAAGAAAACTTGCATATCCCGCTGCTATATACACTTACTAAGTCTATCTCATGACTTGTCACGTGATGAGAGAGTCATGTGAGGAGAGAGGCATAGTCTGCCAGATGTATATATATATATATATCACTGCTACATGCAACACCATGGGATATTATGTAGTCAGTCACTAAAAGCACTTAGCTGGAACAAAGTCATGCAACATTTTCCAGCTAGCGCTTTAATTAAATTTCTAAAAAATGTAGGTTCTGCATATTGACTCTAGAGTAACACAAAAGCTGAATCATAGAGATAGAATTGAACAAAAACTTAAACTTACATGTGCTTGAATCATGTACATGCTGCGATTGCAGTCCGAGGAAACATGAGCCGATATCACACCAAGTTTATACTTCTCCAAGATGAAGCATATGGCGGAAAGGAGGCCAGCCTTCTTTGGACAGCACACACTAATTTGCGCTTCATCGCCGCAGATGTTCAAAACGACATTTGGTGTAGTCCATGTTTGAAAGTTCACAGGACCACAATGCGAGGTTAAGAGTGAATTCGAAGGGTTGATTGTAGCAGCAGAGCCATGATTAGCTAAGAATTCCTCTCTCGAGCCAAAGGCAACATTTTGCGGGGTGAGTATTGATGGATCGAAATTGATGGTTGTGGCACCTTGGAGCCTCTCTAGCTTTTGTTTTTGTAGCTTCTGGAGAGTCTGCTGTAGGGTTTTGATGTAGTTCACTGCCTCATCTACGATTGTGGATTTGTCAGCCTATAAGAACATTATAAATAATTAGAGATCAATGGTTGTTCAAATCGTATGAAATTAGAGAATTGTGCACTTCAATTCATACACGTCCAAACATTTAATTAATTAATTAGAATTGCATATTTAAGATGACCTTTCTTTCTTTTCTCATTTGGTTAGATCTTGGCATCTAAAGTTTTGAGCCATAGCTGAGAAACCCTTTCTAGAAAACCATTTTCTTTTTTGAAAGTGATTTCAAACCGATGGTTGAAAGAATTTTTTTTTTTTCAGACCCATAAAATCAGTAATTGAAACCTGTATAATTCTCCTCAAAAGCTATGAGATAAAGGAGAGAAAGGGAGAAATAAAAGAATGAGAAAAGAAATTCGACCAACAAAAAAAAAGGAGGAGAAAAGAAAGGAATAGCTTTTCTCATTAACTGCCCCATTATGTGCAAAAAGGCTTACCCATAGCTTTGATAGGGAAACGCAAATAGAAAGGCTCTCTTTTTCATAAAGACCAAAAGTTTCACTGCTTGTTTTCCTTTCTAAACACTTAAGAGAGAGAGAGAGAGACGTGCAAAATGAAATTAGACTCATTAATAACCTTTCAACTGTAAATGGTTATGGTTATTACCTTAGGAGGAAGCTGAGGAAGCAAAGCATGAAGATTAGCAAACATGTTCCTCATCTTCTTCCTCCTTTCTCTCTCTGTCCAAATATGCATCTCATGGTCATCTGATTCACCGCCGCCGCCGCCGCCGCCACCACCACCACCTGCACCAGTTGAACCTTTTCCTTTGTTAGCAGGACTAGTGCTTCCTTTGATTATCCCATTCTTCCCCACACCTCCTCCTCCCCTCCGCTTCTTACCGGATGCAGGCGGTACCTGATTATGACCTTCTGTACTAATTCCTATCACAGCTGTCTCCTCCTTGGTCCCCAAATTTTTATCTTCATCACCAGCACCACCCGAGTTGTCAGAATTAAAATTAGCCCATGACTGGTTTTCCCACAAAAAACCTTCAGAGAATCCTCCTGTTTCCCCTTCAGACATAGCTTCACAGAGAGAGAGAGAGAGAGGTATGAGAAACTATGGAAGAGGGAGAGGGGGTGAGGAAGCGTTTAAAAAGGTGGCAAAGGAATAGGGGGTGTGTGTGTGTGTAAGAAAGAAAGCTGTTTTGGCTGGTATGGAAGAGCCCAAAATACAATCATAAGGCCATGCCGTTACTATGCTTCAAAACAAAAAACGGATAGATTTAGCTATGTGTTTTCAAGGGACCCACAAGGGTACTTGCCAGACCCCACCTGCCCCAAAACCACCTGATACACAAAACCACCCTTCACTCTCAAATTTCTACAATTCCATTGCTTGGTTTGGAAAAGTTACGTTCATCTCCCATCAAAACCTTTTCATATTAATGTTCTTTTAGAGTTCTTCAACAACACTGAGTTGGTATTGATATGGGTCTCTGAAACCACTTACCATTTTGCTTACATGCATATAGTTATAAATGCGCCGTTACAATTCTGCACTGGATATGGAGCATTAAGATGTGAAATTCTTGTACATAATTTTTTGGACGAAAATTCTTGTACATAATTACCTTAAAAGAACATCATAAAAATAACGGTTTTATACTACATCACCAATGTGGTTTACGTAGAAACCATTAACGGTACCTACGTGTCGTTTCGACGCAATACAAGCCAATGTATCTGACATTGTCTCATACTCTTAACTACGTACCGTTTCATTATTGTAGCCTCCCAACAACACTACTAGTGACCCCCTTGTACATACGGCTTGGCCTAGCGAATGACCTCAACTGGTGATCAAGTTCAAGATTGTAATATGCCCAAACAATTTTCTGAAGCCAAGTTTAAGCAACTCAACCACCTTACAAATTACATCAAATTTTCTGTTTTCCTTTGTCAGAAAGCGCGTACTTTCCCTACCTACATTTATTTGGTCCGTTCTCAAGGAAAAACGCACATGTAATGTAATTTGTTTAAGGTGTCTTGATGTTGCTCAAAAGATTATACATCCATAATTAATTGGAAAATATGCAAGCGTTACAAATGAATGTAATGATTGACTGCCAGATACCCCTTTTATTACCATTAAATCAGTCAATAACATTGAAAATGGTAAGAGTTTAATTAAATTTCCATGAGAAATATATATATGTAGTTTCTGTTAATAATTAATAAGGGGTCAATTGAGGCAAGTTCATCATGTATGCATATCTAACCAAATAAGGTAAACCAATCTAGGCTGATTCAAAACAATCCAATCCAAGATGTGTTTTTGGACTTTATAAAGATACAAGGTAAGAAACCCTAGACCCTAATGTGATATACAAGTTATAAGAAACCTAATTCACAAAAACCCTAGGAGCCAGAAGTATGAGCTTTTCTCAGTTCTCATGGTGTGTAGAGCATCGATTTCAGTGACAATGACCAACAAAGAAAAAAACCTGTTTTTTTCTAAAAGAAAAAGAAAAAGAAATAGTGCTCAGTTGCTTAGGAAAACACGCAGAGCATGTCGTTTAGTGGCTTTTGGAATTTATAGGGCTTTAAAAACTCTAAACCTGAAAGACAATTGTGTTACTCACGCAACACGTAAACAGCTAGAGTTACATGCAGGCAAAAGCCAATGCATATGGTAGCTTCTTGATAATGACGATGCTGATAAACTTAAAGGAAAAAAGTTGGGCCTGTAATCATATTCACATTAACCAGTAGAAAGAAGAAGGTTACTAACTCACTGGCCTAGCTGGCTGGCTGATATATGGCCGTTATTCTGAAGTTCAAACAATATTTAAAATTTATCCCTCTTCACTCTTCACAAACAAGCATAAAAGCAGCAAAGAATCCACTAGTGCTCTTCCTAGGAAAGGTATCGCCATTCTCAGTAGAAAAAGGTCCTAAAAAAAAAAAAACAAACATAAGAGCAAAGAAGCAGAACCCATAAATGTGTATAATATTAAGCTTAATTTTTTGTTTTCTTTGTTAATTCCCATTTGTAACATTCATATATATATATATATATATATTCCATATTTATTCGATCAGATAAGCTTTGCAGAGTTTATGTTATTTTCGTGTTTGATCATCTTCCATGGTTTGTACTTTTGTTACCCGCAAAGCTTCAGTGTAATTATGAAGTTTAGCAATATTGAAAGAATAGAGACATGGATTTTGTTGTGCTAAAGGACAAGTAATTTGATGCTTTCTGTGTATTTGTAATAACTTGGTGCAGAATGCAGATGGAAGTATTGAATGAAGAGATAAATAAGGTTAAGGAGGGAGAGAGAATTATTAGACTTCTTTAATATATTAAGGGTGTATTGATTTTTTGTCCTATAGAAATGAGGGCTGAGGCCCTGAATATGACGATAACAAATGAAATCATAAAAATTATGGATTGATATATAGTGCTTGCATACCACCAGAACAAAGTGCTTGTAATTCTAGTGATTAAAAGTAATATTTTACTCATGCATCCGAGGTCTTAGGTTTAATTCCCCTCTATTTAAAGAAAAAAAAATGGTGATGGGTTGCTGCTGAATGGTAAATTGACCGCAAAGCAATAAAGCTGCTAAACATCAGGTGTTGTTTTTAGCCTGCAAACCTCCTCATACTGAAGGGATAAAGTTGACTGTTTGATTGTCTCTCAGCTAACTTGACGCAGGCCCAGGTGATTGAGGGTAAGTGTGGGACTTGTACTTGTGTGAATCTAATGCAAATGAAAAGGAAGTTGGTTTCCATTCTTTAGCTATTCATATCATTGGAGCCATATGCTTTTTCTAGGATCCTTAATAAACAATTTACACTAAAAAATTCAAATCCAAATCCCTCATTTTGTATAACCCATGTAGGTTGTTTAGCTTTGTTTTTGTTTTTTTTTAATACAAGTGATAGTAGGGAAGGGAGATTCAAACACAGGACTTCGAGTGCAAGGGTAATTGCTCTTAACCCTGCTAGAGGCTTAAGAATCCTGCACGGTCATCACGGAAGCTCTCTGTTGACTAATTCCATTTCACGCTATCCCTTTCTTCCATTCTGAATTAATCCAAATCTCCCTGCAAAACCCAGCTGCATTCTCTTACCAGACAGCACAACTTCCTCCGTTGATTTTGTTCTCATCCTGAACTGATCCAATTATCAATGCAAACAAGCCCTCCACCTTCTAAAAAAGACCATAATTTATTTAATATAAATGTTTCCTTCTGCACAGATGACTTTTAAATCACCAAAGCAACATCATTGTTCTGATCCGACAAGTATTGTGGGCAACAAAAGTGAGCTAATGGCAAACACCGTAAGCATATGCTCAACACCCATGGGACTAAAATGACAAGATATTAAATATCCGTTTAATCTAAGACTCAATGAAACAGCTAGAAAATGATCAAACCCATCTCTGAAACTCAAGTTCCACAAATGAGATCGGGACAACAATTTAGTTAAACAAAACAGGAACAAAACTATAGTGAAATCTCAAGATATGACAAGTAATAATGAAACAGTCCGATCTCCCAAACTCATAGCAAAGGCTTCAAATGTCAGAAGTATTATTCCAATATATTCCTTATTGTCATGGTGATTAAAACAAATAAATAAAAAGGATCCGTCAGTAGCCAATAAACAAATCCTTTTAGGACCAGTGCAGCAAAGTTTCTTTTTATTTTCTTTTTTCAGTCACGGCTGCTCTTTCCTCTTTTTATGAAACCATGCAGTCCATGCACAAATAAAACCAGTTTCAGTCGAGAAGGGAGGACTAGATTCTCCACCCAACTTTTGGGTTTAATGATACAGCAGTTCAGGCTTGGACATCGATGGTTTTCCCTTCAAGTAAGCAACGCTGTAGTTTTACAAATAGGGCACAGATTCTTCTGCATTAGCCACTGCTTGATGCATTTGGTGTGGAAGTCATGCCCACAATCTAGTGTGCCAATATCATCCTCATCATTATATTCCTCCTGCCACGATAAGGGTTCGAACAAGGTAACAAGAATAAGTAAATCAGCTGCATGAATTACTGGGGAAAGCAAATAGCTGTGTTCTTGTGGGGATAGACATAGTCAAATACTCATACCTGACAGACACAGCACGGTTCCATATCTGCTGAGGATTCTGCTGTTATCAAGAAAAATTTTCGCTGTTTCATTAACTTCACAATGGTCTCCTCACTCAGTCCAGTGCTAACGTCTCCTATACGTTCCTCCAGTGCCAACAGTTCCTATTGTCCAACAGTATAGTTATGGGTACAATTTTCAAACAAAAACCTATGGGAAAATACTTGCCCCCATTTTACCTCGTAAGACATGTTATCAACATCAAGGCGCATGTCTCTGTGCCTGTCGTGCATCTCAGGCATGCCATGATATATGAATGGGTCAAAGAGCATATAA
Organism: Prunus fruticosa; assembly: GCA_018703695.1. Lineage (NCBI taxonomy): Eukaryota > Viridiplantae > Streptophyta > Magnoliopsida > Rosales > Rosaceae > Prunus > Prunus fruticosa. The sequence goes on from CM031924.1 coordinate 33,058,227, forward strand.
TCCTGACATCACATACAAAGCTCAATTGTCAAACATATACAATCTGTTGTATATAGCAATACGCTAAGCGTTCTTCCCCTTGCTAAACATAAACAATCATAGACAAACCCATTTGATTCTTAATTATGCTCCCCCTTATAATTGTTAGTTTCACAAACTATTTTTCCACAACCGTATAATTTCTTCCCACATGCCATTTTCTCCCACACCATCAAATTATAATTTATATCATGGAGATTAAAAATAATTGATTATAAAGATATTTTATTTCAAAAGAAAATCCTATATAATGCCCATGCACAAAGAAGAATGTCCAATGTGCCGCACAAAAAATGGTGGAATAACCATATTTCTGCTACTTTTTTTTTTCATAGGACATACTTCTCCATTGGTTAGCATGTTCACCTGGTAAAGCATGCAGATCTATTGCCAGAGGGCAAAAGAAAATAAACAAATCAGCTTCACATAGCATTAGAAAGTTGTTAGCTACATATAGTTGTACTAAAATCATTTTGGCGGGTTTTCTCCATGTCTCAGCCAGTACACCATTATTTAAGCTGGTATATACACCGTAGCAGTTAAAAACAGATTCCTAAACCTGTTCATAGATATGGTCTCATGACACAGAAATAGCTATGGCAAATTAAGCTGGAAGATATTACCACAGCTTTTTTTCCACAACAAGACAGAATCAGATGGAATGCAATAGACCTAAAAAATTTGAAGGCCTAGGAGCCACAAATTATTGCAATTGCAAATAACTAATTTCCATTAGCACAAACAAAGCTCACTGTTTAGTGCTATGGCACTTCAGTGTACACATGGATGAAAAATCTAATGTTAAATTAATCAAAACATAGGCAGCACAAAAAACCTGAATCTAAGACATCTAACCTTTCTACCTCCATATTTTTGAACTTCTCAAAAGACAATGACTATCAGCCTAAGCCAGCTACCAAAACTACCTTAGCAGTTGCAATAGAACATGTAGAATTCCTAGTAAATCAAACAGAAATTGATGTAGAGGTCAATAGCAAACCTCGGCTCGTAAGTTCTCACCCCTGCGCATAGCATTCAGAACTTGACGAATCTGGTACACACAGTAAATTATAATTGTTACTTCCAGAGGGAATAGTTCTTGCAAAAATTAGTGGATATACAAGAACAAAAGTTGAAAGCATTAATGCCATCATCTCTCTAATCAGAGGCGAGAATTTTTCGATGGCATGCAAAATAATTCCACTCAACCCCATATCCAACCATAAAACTGATCCTTAACAAAGTGTCTTAAATATGAATATAACAAATATCAAAATGATAAAAAACAGCTTAATTTTGCTAGTAGGAGGTCAAATATAAATACGATCTACGGTAATGCAGTAGTACAATGCAGAATTAGCTCCCTAAGAACATACAAAATAATTTTAACCTCTAATTTAACAACTCAACCACCACCCTATGAACAGTTTTCCTACCCCTTATTTTTTTTCTTGATAGTCAGATTACGATGCTGGGGTGGGTAATGGGAGGTGGAAATAGCACAACTCAAAAGAAAAAGGAATGCAAATTCAATTCTGAAAACGGCATACCCTTGTTATACAGACTATAAAGGATATATGAGTAAACTCGAAAAACAGGACAAAGAAATATAGAGCACAGACCTCAGATATGAGTCGGCGCCTCCCTTCAATGTCAGCTGCTAATGCCCGTAGTGAATGGGGCATATTAAGAACATCATCACCCTGCCGGTCCACCAAGAATGCTGACCTAGGATATGGTAGATGACGACCCTGGTTATTAGATCCAGAAGAACTCCCTGAATCCTGAGAGGAAGCAGAAGGTCTTGGAGGTACTGGGTTATAATGACTATGACCTCCAGGTTGAGAATCAGAAGATGGAAACAAAGACCAAGGAGAAAATTCTGTTACTCTTTGATGATTTTCGGTTGGAGGGTGGTTGAGAGGGATCCATGCAGGATTAGGCAAAGAACGAATGCCAGAACTAGAGCCAATTCTTGAAGAGGAAGGAGCACCTACAGAAGTGCTTATGTCTCCAGGTGCCAAACTCCAACCTGTTGGATCCTGTGCTGAATTTCTCATATCAGTGGCAGATGCAAATGTGGAATGCTCCACATTGTTTCTGGGAATGCTTCTTAAGCTTGCTTCTTCTCTTAACTCAGCACGTCTATATCCAGACATAAGAGAACTTGATAAGCTGCCCACTCTTGAACTGGAAGCACCATTCCAAGGTAAAGGAAGCAGGTTTCCCGACGAACCGCTCATATGCATAGCAGGAAACTGGCTTTGGGGACCACCCGAATTGGTTGCAGATACAGTTGTTGATCTCCCTTGTGATGATAAATTAGACGGTGCAGATTCTTGCTGAGGCCCAGTACAAACCCCCCTAGCAAAAAATTGTCTCAGTGGGCTTTCTGCATTGCCCGTAACACCTAATGAAGGAAAGGTATCAGATGCTCCAAGTCTCAAACCAACCCTCGATCTTGAGTTCTGCTGTTCTGAAGGACTACCGCTAGGGGAATTACGCAAGGGTGTAGATAAACTTAAATTACTAGAAGGATTATAACGAGCAGGACCAGTATTCCAAGCACCATTTTCATCTTGTGGAAAGGAGCTAGAACTCCCACCAGGATAAGCCTGGCCAGAAGTACCCTCAAGGGCCTTTCGCTTGCAGGATGAACCCCAATTTCCGAAAGAAGAGCCTGGATTACCATCACTTTCCCCAACCACATAATCAGAGCTTCCTGATGAAGTCCCAGCAACATCAGGTGAACCACTTCCAGAAGATGTCTGTTCTGTTTCTAATCCACTTGACTTGTAGAGGTTAGGTTCTGCATTAGCTTCCATACCATGCTCACAATCACTGCTACTTCCCACATATCCAGCATTTAAATCTGCATTCTGAGGGATATAATTAGAGCTAGAACCCTGAGAAAAAGAAGGCCCACCTTGAATCTGATTGACACTGATAGCTCGCCCAGGGAAAAGGATATTATTTTGTTCAACTCGTCTTTCTTCTGAACTTTGACCAATCACAGGACAAGCACTATATGAAGATGACCATCCTTGTTCCATTTTCATCCCATCATCATCAACTGGGTTTTCCAGATTCAATCTAGAGCTAGGTCCACCTGAACCAGTTAAGGTCTGGGAGTCATGACTAGTGGCATTTAAACATGTCATCTCACCAGACGTCACCATAAAACTTGACAACCGGGTTTCTACAGGATTTAGCATATTATTCAGAGAAGTCTGCTGACTCATACCAGTGCTGTTGGAAATGGATCCCAGCCCAACTTCTGTGATTTCTGGGAAAGTATCAATACTACTCCCTTGACCTTGCATTAGGCTCACCAAATAAACCTTGTAAAGTGAAGATGACACTATATTTACAGGTGGTTGAGTTTAAACAATTCTCCGGAAGATCTGGAATATGTGCACAGCAGCATAAAGGATAAATCTCAACTCAATACTGGTACCTTGAAAGTAACAGGTACACAATTGCAAACAAATTCCAAATTCAAATACAAATCATTAAGGGACAAAACAGGATTTAGAAGAGAGGGGGGAGGGGGCAGAGAGAAAGAGAGAGAGAAGATAAAATCTGAATGTGAATTCTTGCAACATTGGATATCTACTTACTAACAGAGATTGGATGATATAGAATAAATTTCTTGCATTATGTACATGTCTTCAACCTGAAAATTGATTCAAAGAAAAAACATATGAAGGCAAAAATTAGAAAGTGCATGAAACATTAATACTAAAATAAGTGACAGGCACATTTGACAGGCTGACGACTAGCAGATCAGTTACAGCTGAATTGTCTCAAATAAACTAACAAACGGTAAAACTAGATAATTAAACAGTCAGAGGAGTTTAACAAAGGAGGGGAAGAAAAAAAAGAGTGATGTAGGACAAATTGAGAATAGATAGAACTAAGAGAACAATGAACTGATTCTCAATCAATAATCTTAATCAATTTCAATTATATGACAGAATAGCCTCTTTACATAGGCAACCCCATAAGAATAAATGCCTAAACTATCCTAATATAACTAGGCCCTAAATTATTATAAGTAAAACCAATTAACCCGTACAATTCTCTCCTTGTTAGAGAGAAGGTGGACTCAAACTCATTCAGACAGATTTAGTTAGTGGAAAGAACTGATCAAGATAGGTCAGAACCTGGCTGTACTAAAGAAAACTAAGTCACACTCAAATTTAATTTGGTCATACTCTGGTGAAGCTGGTCAATCAATTACAACTTGGGGGGAATCCCGCAAGATGACTTAACCCCCTAAATGTGATAAACAAAAACTAAATAAAATGAACTTAATTTCTAAACACCACTGCTTATACCTAAAGAAAACACAAATCTACTCCCATTATCATTAAAGTCACCCAGACCATTTTGATCTAAGATTACCAGGAGAGTTTCACAACACTGAGCACCCCTTTCACACTCTCAATTCCATTCCTACATTCAAATTCCATCTCAATTCGACTCTTCTGAGCAATTTCTATTGTGGCCATATATGTCAATTTGTCAAATTATGTAATGACAGTTATTAACTTCTGTCTTGGCTATGTTTGCAGTGAAAACTTTCTGTAGAAGTTACTTACTGGAAACAGTGCAGCCTATGAATCTAAGTGGAGCACACAACCTAAAGAACAATGGTCACTGCTACAAACGGCCATTGATTTGTCAGTGATTCTAGGGGGATTGCAAATACCCAACAGAATGTTGTAACAACAACTTTAGAAAAAACAAAACAAAAACAAAATGAGAGGCAATTTGCTAGCCCAAATGAGATGCAGAATTATAAAGCTAATATTATAAAGGGCTAAGCTTTAGCAACAAAAGATTTACCGAGGAAAATCACCACAGGAACAAGAATGCAACATCAAGTGCACTAATATTATAGCCCTCAATCAAATGTCCATAGTCTAACCTTTTCAAAAGAGAAAAGAACAGAGAAAAACTACAAAGTAATAAATCGAGCAACAATGCAAGCAGGACTAAACATCTGCAATAGTAATGCTTCTCATGCATAACCTCCAACCCATGATATGGGTAGGAGAGTAAATGATAAGCTCATAAAACGCAACAAAAGAAAAATGAAAATGTGAAACTTCGGAAAAATCACCCAAGCCAATTCCTTGAACTGGGCTTAATTCTGAAAATACCCAACGGAGGATCTTTGCAATGTTTGCCAAAAACCACCCAAATTCATTTCTTTTTAAATGATTCGATGGCAAAATGACCCAACCCAGGAAAAGAAACTAAAAATAAACCAAACCCAGAAAGCACAACCGCCTGGGGAGAAGAAAACGTATAGTATTAAAGAAAAGAAAGCAGAGTCCTTTGGGTCGGTTCCGATCCCTCTAATTCTTATCATATTGGCATGAAATGAAAACCACAAAAAAAAGGGAATAAAACTGAAAATGGAAGATGATAATACAAGAAATGATAGTCAGAACCCAGAGAGAAGTACCAGAGAAGAGATTGAGAAGGAGGATGAGATCACAGATGAAACGGCAGGGATCAAATGGTGAGAAAACGCTTCCCACTCTGTCTCTCTCTCTCTGTCTCTGAGTCTCTGATTTTTCTTCTTCCTTCAGTTACTACTTCTCATCTTTATGTATAATATAATAATAATTTACTGCTGCGAAAGAGATAACCCGCAATACGACAAAGCCCAACTGAGCAATGGATGAGAGAGAGAGAGAGAAGCTGATGAGAACATAAACACGAGAGAGAGAGAGATTGAGTAATGTTAATGTAAATGTTGAAACGTTGAAATGTTGAATGTTGATGATGGTTTGAGATTTTTGCTGAGGTGGGTGGGTCATGGGTGGGGCTGGGTTTGGGTCCGAGTACTCACAGCCAATTCAATGTCCACATAGCTTGCATGCACTCGTTGTGGGTCCTACATCAGCTAATAATATTATTAATATATAATTATAAATTGTTTAATTTAATTTAATAATGTAATATTTTGTGTGCAGGAGGTGGCGTGCTCCTTTGTCGCAAGAGTGTGGTGAGCTGAGCTCCCCTCGTTATACGGTCAGTCGTCTCCACCTCCTGTCACACTTTAATTCAGAGTTGCAGTGTTCCCTTTTCTGCTCTCTGCTTCTTTCCCATTTTTTCTTTTTTGCCTTGTTTGCTTTCAATGCTATTGGGCTCATATTGTGGACCCAGGATTTCCGGTGGGCTTCAACCTCACCCAAACTTGCTAGCAGGCCGATTTCACCTAAACTTTCAATTCTTTCCAATAGAAAAAACAGAGTATAGATTATTTTAAAAAATAAAGAGAAAATCGCGTATAGCCGCCCGGCTATACTTTTATTTTTAAGAGAAACAAACCGGGTATGGCCGCTCGGCTATACTATTTCTAAATTTACTATTAAAAAAGGAGCACACCCTAGCGATTAGAGTTACGTGTCAAAAGTCAGGTATAGCTGAGCGGCTATACCATATATTTTTTAAAAAAGGATCCACCTAGCGATTAGGTGACCAAGTGTCAAAATTTATAAACAAATAGTAAAAAAGGACATTCCTAGGTGCATTAGTTTATACTTTATATATATTAAGTTGATAGTTTCAACATATCCAAAGCAGATATTGAAAAGAGATTTCATAGTAAATAGTTCAATTTTTATTTTTTTTAGTATGGAAATTTCACAGTAAATCAATAGAGAATCGGGTAATGCCTAATAGTAATGGATAATGCTCTAAATCACTCTTATCGATAAACAAAAATCGAGGAAAAAAATTTAAAGAAAAAAAGAATCCCAATATACTATTTTTTATAAAAAAAAAATTAGAGTATAGCAGCGCAGCTTACTATTTTGTAAGAAGTATTAATAAACCCGAGTATAGCCACACGGCTATACTATTTGGTAAGAAACATTAATAAAACCCGAGTATAGCCACACGGCTATACTATTTATTAAGAAATATTAATAAAACCGAGTTTAGCCGTGCGGATATTGAGGGTCAATTACATTTTGCACTTTCATGGTTTGATACTTGTAAGAATTTGGTCCATGTCTTTATAAAAATTGGTTCATATTGATGTTAGTGGACCATTTTTGGTCCCTCCCTATATTCACAAGGTTAGGTTTTCTCTTATAATTTTGTTATCTATATGACATTAGTTTAATATATGTGTCAGTGACCCAACCAACAAATGATTCAATGGTGTAATGATTCGTAATTTTAGAATTTTTTTTTGTAAAATTTTAAAATATAGAGACCAAACCATGAGACACTTCAAGCAAGAGAGATGTAATTTACTCAAATGTTAAAGTTCAAAACAAAATATTTGTTCTTGGACTGTTGAATTGTCAAGTACTGAGAAATCTTACAAAGCTTGCAAAGCTAAAGGACATAGTTATTGGAGAGACCATGGTATGGTATGGTATTGACTAATTACAATGCTTAAGTCATAGAGTTGGTATTGATTAGAAAAATTATAGAAAAAACCTCACATCAAAGTTGGAATATACCATATGTGACATAATAATGCATTGTAATATACCAATTCCAATGGTTATTAAAACACAATCCAAGTATCCTTTTAGCATATGTAACAACTAACAACAAATGATCCATAAACCAAGATGTGTGCATTCATTTAGTTCAAGGCTTCAAGCCGCAATAAGGTTTTCCTCTTCCTCATCAATTTCCTTTCTCTGTTGGGGAGAAGGGAAAAGGCTAAGTAAGCAAAAGAAAACTGAAAAACAAAGAATGAAGGCTTGTAAATTTGTATCAAACCCCAAATCTTACAAATTTATATGTACCCCAAAATTTCCAAATAAAGAAGTCGTCTCTCACGTGCCCCAAAAGAAGCTTCCAAGAGGCCAGGTGGTGTGGCTTTTGTATTTCGTCCCCCAGAGATTCAATCCCACGATTCCCAAGAAAATCAAAATCAAAAGCCCATGAGAAAATGGAATCGTCCACTATTCTAGCTTTACTCTCCTCCATCTCCCAACTCATCCTCCTCCTCCTCCTGTCTCCCAATTCCACCAATTCCTCCAGTTCCTGCGCAAATGTTTTCCCAATCGCCCACAGCTTCCTTTCTTCCCACGAAATGGCTGCCACCCTTTCCCTCCTCACCCTTTCCAGGAAACGAAAGCGAACCCATTTATCCGAACGAGATTCTGAGCCCACTGACCATGACAATGACCAAGAACTCGGTGGCGGCGACTCGGTCCAACTGGGTTTGACTCGGAATCCCGACTCGTTCAGAAACTGTTTCAGAATGACCTCCTCTACCTTCGAATGGCTCTGTGGTTTACTCGAGCCGCTGCTCGAGTGTCGTGACCCAGTTGGGTTGCCGCTCAATCTCTCTGCCGAGCGTCGTCTCGGTATCGGCCTGTTTCGGCTGTCCACCGGTTCCAGTTACCCCGAAATCTCGAAGCAATTCGGGGTTTCGGAGCCCGTGGCAAGGTTCTGTGCCAAGCAATTGTGCCGAGTTCTTTGCACCAATTACCGTTTCTGGATTGAATTTCCCAACCCAAATGAGCTTGCCTCTGTATCGGCGGCTTTCGAAAGCCAAACTGGGTTGCCCAATTGCTGTGGTGTGATTGATTGTACAAGGTTTAAGACTGTTAAAAATGGTGGCTTTCACGAGGAGAGCATTGCTGCCCAAATCATGGTCGATTCTTCGTCGCGAATTCTCAGCATTGTTGCCGGGTTTCGTGGCAACAAGGGTGATTCAAGAGTATTAAAGTCGTCAACTTTGTACAAGGATATTGAAGCAGGGAGGTTATTGAATTCTCCCCCAGTTAATGTAGATGGGATGGCTGTATATCAGTACTTAATTGGAGATGAAGGGTACCCTTTGCTTCCTTGGCTTATGGTCCCTTTTGTTGATGCTGCGAATGGCTCAAATGAAGAGCATTTCAATGCAGCACACAATCTGATGCGCCTTTCGGCGCTTAGGACCATTGTTAGTTTGAAGAGTTGGGGTATTTTGAGCCGGCCAGTACAAGAGGAGTTCAAGATGGCAGTTGCTTATATTGGTGCTTGTTCTATACTGCATAATGGTTTGCTAAGGAGGGAGGACTTTTCTGCTATGTGTGATGTGGATGATTACTCTTTGTATGATCAAAGCTCTCAGTATTATAGGGATACTAGTTTGGAGGAGAATTCAATTGAGAGGAAGGCTTCTGTAATACGAACTGCATTGGCTGCAAAAGCAAAAGAGTTTCAAAACGCACAAGTTTGAAACAATATTAGTTCTTTGGTCCAATTGCAATCCACCTAGGAGATTGGTTCAGTAGAGGGAGCAACCATAGAACAATTTTGTTTTAACAGGTAATCTCAGATTCATTCTTGTTCAGGATTAAATACTGTTGTTGATGCAATTTACTTTGGTGTTTCTTTTCTATTCTTTATTTATTTTGGAGTAGAAATTGCTTTTGCAATAATCTTTTGCCAATTTATTTTTGAAGATGTACTCATGTTCAGCATCTTCTACAATAATCAAAGTGCAAAGATTTCCTGTTGTGAATGTGAATACTATTAATTGCGCATTGTTATCCATTTCTTGATAGAGGCTTAATCTTTCTGTTTTTAAAAATTAAAATAGTTTCTCTGTGATCTATTAGAATCCCATCACAGGAAGCCTTAAGTTCAAGAAAAATTCCTCAATCTTTATTGAAAGCAATAACAAGAATCAGAAAGGGTTTGTATGCAAGCTGTTAGCACAGAAACTAATCAAGTAACAATCTAACTTCCCTTAACTAATCCCGCCCACACCGAAAACACAATATCTGAAACTACACATTATAGCATCTGACAGTAAGCCAATGTAGTTGACTATTCTGCATTATAATTGACCATTCATTTAAGAAATTTAGTTGGCTCCTCATCAAATTAGTCAACTGTTCTTCATTTTTATCTTCAACATCCTTCTCACCTCTTCCTTATATAGCTTAGCATTTGCACAACAAACCAGCCACTACTGTTGCACAGCTCAGTATCAATAGAAGCAGCAGCTTCATCTTGCTAAATCTTCAGGATAGCTATTTTCTTCAGCTAATTGGTAGCTGGGGTATGGCAAGTTACCTGCCGTTCCACACAATCCCTGTCCTCAAAAACCAACCTTCCTAAGTTGCATTTTTTGGAATTAATTAAGACCACTGAAGTAGTAGTGCTTGGGTTACTGCTTAACTAGTATGCAAGCTAGTGCAGTTACTGCCTCAACAAAATCTGACCTTTCGTAGTTTAGGTAATGGTTTACATATCTCCCAATATGCTTCTTAAGCTGGGATACATGGACCACCGGGTGAATTTTTGAATCATGATGTAAAATTTATAAACCACTGAACCAACCTTGGCTTCCACTGGAAAGGGCCCAAAATACTTAGTAGCTAACTTCAATTTTTTTTCTAATGTTAATAAAAGTCTGTCGATATGGTTGGATTTATAGATAGACTAGATCTCCCACTTCAGATGATCTTACACTCTGAGTCTTGTCTGCAAATTGTCTCATTATGTTCTCAGCTTGAGCAAATTCTCGCTGCAGCAACTTGTGCTTGTCTTTCTAGTTTCTATAGGGTTGTGACATGAGGACAATATCAATATCTTTTTACTCACTTTGAGGTCTTTCTCTGTCATGCGTCTTAGATATGTTTCAAAACAGCTTGTAACTCTTTTAGTATGTCGATCAGTTTGTGGATGATAGGCAGTGCTCATATGCAGGCTCAGTTCTGAATAATAGATAGTGATAAGTTATTAAATCTTCCCATTTGTTTGATAGCTTTAGAAGACTTTGTCAAGTAACAAATAGATGGTCTTCCATGCTCAATATTTTGAGCTAGAAATAGATGCGTCAAGTATTGTAGAAGGATGACTTCGAGACAAAAATTGGCTATATTTAGTAAACCTGTCTGTTACTACCAAGTTAAATCCTTTCCTTCTGACTTGAGCAATCCCGTCAATAAAATCCCTGGACATGTAACTTCAAGCTTAATTGTGAAAAGATTGAAGTAATCCTGCAGGTAATGAACTAGAGTGCTGCTAAACGAATCCTAAAATTAACTGAGTACACCCTACTATCAAATTATTTATTGAATTACTAATTTATCCTAATATAAAATGACCAAAATGGATATATTAAATTATGAAATAAATTATTTTAATGAGTACACCATACTCACTATATTCAACACTAATCAAATGCAAGCGAATGCCATGAAGTTGTTTGTTTGATACAGATCTTGGTCATTGGTGCTAGATAACACTAGCAAATACATGCTCCATGGAGTCCACTTTGACAGGTTCTTTAAAGGGTTGTGGATGATTCATACGAGGAGGAAAAATAAATAAATAATTTATTGTAATTAAAAATAGGGACGTACGGAAACAGATTTAGACGACCAGTATGAGCATTGACTGCCTATGTAGAAATTTCAAAGGGTAGTAGGTTAATTTTAAATTCATCCAGTAATAACTAGAGATTGGAAAACAAATCCAAAACAACTTACAATGGTTGTAATATCTTCAATAAAATCATCTCTAGTTGCAGAGGAGGCATTAAGTTTGGTGTTGTGTGATAAAGAGTGTATAGGGGTATTTTTGGTAATTAAATAGGGTGTGCTTAGTTAATTTTATATTTTGATTTAAATATTATGGTGTACTTAGATTATAGGGTGTACTTAGATTATAATGGTGTACTTAGATTATATGGTGTACTCAGTTAATTTTAGGGTTCGTTTAGCAGCACTCATGAACTATCTAGACCATCCTTGTGGCTTCTAATTACTCTTTTAAGCCAGTTTGGAACTCCTTCTCTCTACTCCCTTCTTATGTTATGTTTCGTATGCATACCGAGAAGAAGCTTGGTTAACCATTTCTGCTGCAACAAGGTAAACCCTTTGCTCCGAAAAAGTATTTAAGGCTTCGATGATCAGTTAAGTTCTAATGACATATTGGCTTCGATAATGGCTAAGAGTTAATTTTCATAAGTAGACAGCCCCGTATTCCTAGACCGTAGTGGTTTGCTAACAAAGGAATTGGCCTTGCCTCCATACATAACTGCTCCAAGACCTTGGTTGCACAGAATCATGGCCTTTTTCAATAGTTGAAAGGCAAGGCTGTAGAAGTCAGAACTGACAGCGCATTTAGATTACAACCTCATACTAGAAAGAAAAACGAACGGTTATTATGTACTGCATAGACTATATAATTATGCAAAAAGAGATATGTCCTCAAATTTTAACGAGAAGCCAGCCAGTGGGGTTGGTGAACCTTAGACTAGTCTCATTATGAGGACCAAGCTTCGCAGGATAAGGACTTCTCTGTCCTCCAGGTGTCTGATAAGCAAAGGAACACCCAACCTCACCTACCACTAAACTTTTCATTGTATTTACATAATAAAAGTATTAACAGTACTAAGGATAGAGGATGATTACATTTACAGGATAAATGCTATGAACAGTCGATTATGAGAAGAAAAAAAGTACTAAAAAATTCTAAAGGCAGTCGTTTAATAGGAGAAATGGTAAGGGTATGCATCTACGAGGAGAAATACTATGGCCTGTTTGGTAATGTTTTGAAGAGTGTTTTTAGAGAATATTTTAGAGAATGAAAACAGGAAAACGAATTTGCATTTTCAGGAAATGAAAATGCGTCTGGTAGATTAATTAGAAAACATCTTCAGAAAACAAAAACAATGAAAACGTGTCCTGGTAGTACAATTGTTTTTCAGGTGTATTTTTTATAATTTCATTTCTAATTTTTTTTAATTCTGATATTTTAGAGGATAAAATTATTATATGTGAGTTATTTTCAAGTGTATTTTTGCTAATTTCAGTTTTTTTAATTTTTAAATTCTGCTATTTTTCAAAGACAAAAATTTATAAACAATAAAAAAATGTATAATTTAACAAATAAAAAAATCTAATATTTTTCTTAAAGACAAACATTATCTTATCTCATTTCTTTTTTCTCTTTCTTTCTCTTTTTCCTTATTCCTTTCCTTCCTTCCCAGGCCCGTGCCCTTTTTCTTTCTCTTTTCCTATTTTCTTCTTCTTTTCTTTCCGAGACAGTTTCTTTGTTCTTTCTTGCTTCCTTTTTCACTCTTTTCTCTTCTCTTCTTCTTCCTCTCTTAATTTTTTCTTTTCTTCTTCTTCCTCTCTGATTTTTTCTTTTCTTCTTCCTCTCTCTGATTCTTCCTCTTCATACCCATCCTCTTTTCTTTTTCATTTGTTAATGGTTGGTGGTGGTTCGATTGGATGGTGATAGTGGTTCAACTGGGTTTGTGGCAGTTATGGTTCGACTGCTTTGGTGGTGATCGTCCTTTGGAGGTGCCGGTGCGGCAAACTAGACGATGGGTCTGGATCGGTGGAGATGGGTTTCCATAGTGGTGCTCCTCAGTTGATTTTTTTTTTTTTTGGTTTGGTGTGCTTGATAAGTAAATCAAGATCTCATATATTTTAGAAGAAGAATAGCTACGGAGAATTTCAAAAACAAGAATCGATGTTGGTTGGTGAAAGAGAGATGGAAAAAATGAATTATCGTATGGACTAAAAACGAAAACGTTGAAAACGAAAACAACATATTTTCGTTTTCAACTTTTGTTCATGAATTGGATTTGTTTTTGGAAAACATTTTTTGCAACTGAAGGTATCCATCTTTGTCCTTTTTTTGTTGGCCGCTTCATCTTCACTTTGGCTTGCTCTTTTTCGGGCTTTCTTATGTGCTTCGGGTATGTGTAATCTTCTTTTTTTGCAGGCTTTCTGTCTTTTCTGTCTTTGATTATTTTGATGCCAGAACGTAACTGTCGTTTTCCTACTTCTTTCGCTTGCATGACAACTGATTTTTCAGGAGTTTTCTCATTAGAGGTACGTGCGTGGGTGGGCGATTAATCCAAACACAGCTACTTCGTAATAGTAGATTTTGTTGTTAAAAGAAAGGAAAAAAGAAGAAGAGGATTTTAATAAAAAGCTCCAAACAAAAACTCATTTTAGCCAAAAGGAGGCTTAAACTTAAGAGTGGGAGAGAGGAGGTGGTCACCTACCGCACGCCTAAAATGCCTAGTTCATCGCTCTCTACCAACTTATTTTCCACTTAAAAATAGGAAGTGGACCCACCTAGCCATGTCATTACATTAACTTTAATGAAATTAGCATTATCAAATTCATTAGCTGGCAAAGCTAAGTATAATTATAACCCAAACTATTACAACAGTGTCAACCCAGCAAGAATAATACAAACTAGTGTCATCCACACATGGAAAACACTCCATTTAAATTGAATGTATTTACTATAAAAATCAAAACAAATTTCATATTTATTTTATATATGCACTTATTTCAAGTATAATTTCTTCTTAACAATATATGATCGTGATATTGAAATTTCTTTCGTAATTAAAATTTGAGAGAAATCCATCCTCAAATATAAGTTTCGGTTTAATATCAGTACTTTTTTCAATGTTGAAAAAGATGGTAACTTCGAATTCCCGCTTTTGTTATTTTTTCCATAAATAAGAAAGTTTTAACTGAAATTCCATCAATAAATTTAGTACAACTTCTAAACACCCTTTAAGGAAAGAGAATGATGACGTGATAAATGCGCAAAATAGTGTCACCAAGAACCAACCACAACCTTGACCAAAGGAAAAAAAATAGCCAACCAGAACGCCCCAAGTCTACAAACAAACATACCATTACCAGATGAGTGGGTCACACCTCCAACGTAGGAGTCTGACTCGTTTGAAGTTCCAGAACTCACACAACCTCTCTGGACAGTTTCACCAACCCCGGACCGGGTTTGGTGGTCGGTTCAACCAACCATCCGGTTCGAACTGGATATTTCATTCCATATATACCTTGTTCTTTCCTCTTTCTAAACTCAGGTTCATCTGCCTGTATCCATTTAATCATTTAAACCAAGAAAACTGCCGAAATCCAAAGCCAGCAAAGCAACAGAAAAACAAAGCTAGCAATGGCAACCAATGGAGCAGACCAGCAAAACCAGGCAGGGAGGCACCAAGAGGTTGGCCACAAGAGCCTCCTTCAAAGTGATGCACTTTACCAGGTAACCAAACACATACATACAATCAAAGCCATGAATTTTCAAAATCTCCAACAACAAAAAAAAGATTTTAGAAAATTGGATGGTGATTAAGCTTGAAGCTCATGTTTTTCTTTTTGGGTTTTCAATTTTATTTTGTGCAGTATATATTGGAGACAAGTGTGTACCCAAGAGAGCCTGAATCCATGAAGGAGCTCAGAGAAGTGACTGCAAAGCACCCATGGTTTGTTCTGATTTCACCAACCGGATTAAAATTCATCAATTTTGGAAATAACCCTTTTGTTAATTTCTTTTTTGAGATTGGTTGGTTGGCTGATGTTGGATTGGAAATTTTGGAAAATAAATATATATAGGAATATCATGACCACATCAGCTGATGAAGGCCAGTTCTTGAACATGCTTCTCAAGCTCATCAATGCCAAGAACACCATGGAGATTGGGGTCTTCACGGGCTACTCCCTCCTTGCCACAGCCCTTGCCATTCCTGATGATGGAAAGGTCAACTATCAATCCCTCAACTTCAATAAAAAATACCTCCCAAAAAAAGATAATTTTAAATAATTGTTCTGTATATTAATTTGGGAAACTTTGTCACAGATCTTGGCCATGGACATAAATAGGGAAAACTATGACTTGGGTCGTCCAATTATCGAAAAAGCCGGTGTTGCCCACAAGATTGACTTCAGAGAAGGCCCTGCCCTCCCACTTCTCGACCAACTGGTCGAAGACGTAAGTTTATGTGCAGTCTAACATGTTATGTTATCGGAATTTAAATTTACATTTTAGTTCATATTTTTTGCCACTCATTCAGATTCGCATTCTGACATGTAACATTTTGGTTCATTCTGTGCAGGAGAAGAATCATGGGTCATATGATTTCATTTTCGTGGACGCAGACAAGGACAACTACATCAACTACCACAAGAGGCTGATCGATCTGGTGAAGGTTGGCGGTTTGATCGGCTATGACAACACCCTATGGAATGGCTCCGTGGTGGCGCCCCCTGATGCCCCACTCCGCAAGTACGTTAGGTACTACAGGGACTTCGTGCTGGAGCTCAACAAGGCTCTCGCTGCTGACCCCAGAATTGAGATCTGTATGCTTCCAGTTGGCGATGGCATCACTCTCTGCCGTAGGCTCAAATGAGCAACCAAATTGACCCTATCACATTTCCTGGATGAAGCAAAGCAAATTGGTGTTTCTTTTCTTTTACTTTATTCTCTGTGTATTTGTATTTGGATGGGTCGCGTGTCGTGAATGTTGATGGTTGAGGATTAAAAGGCAAATCCCATATTAAAATGTGCTGATTAAATTTGATGCCATAATTATAATATACGAAAAAAAACGAAGCTCGTTATTTGATTTTGCGTAATTTCTGGGTTAAATTGTCTTGTGATGTATCACCAACTCTTTTTTCGTTTTCTACATCAAGAGTTGAACTTAGGACCTACATTTTAACTGACCTCTTACCAACCGAAATCAAATGAAAATCCCAACTCATGCAAGAGTTATTTCTACGTTATTTCAATGAAAATAAATAAATAGATAACAACACAGATGGTTATGAGTGCAACACGCTAGTTTAGCATTGGCAAGAAAATGACGTTTTTGTTATTCAAATTTTTTGCTTACAAAGTCAATAGACATTGAATGTGGTGAAGATTCGTTGATCATAATAAATTGAACAAGAAATGTGCACACTGCCGGTCACATTAAGTCCAACCTAAAAAATTATAAATTTAATATAAATTCAAAGTTTAGTGGTGATCATGATAATGATTTATAATCAATTGATGATTAACAAGTGGTCATGATGGCCATCGACCATCCCAACAAGCAACAACCCATTTGTTGTGCCTCTTTCTTTGTTGTCGTATATTTGATTTTTTATTATGAATAAATAAAAATAATATACTTAAGTGGGTTTATTAATTAAGAATTGAATTCCACTTGTGGAAGATTCTTGCGTTTATTTCACAGAAATTAAAAAGTAAGTGGGGCTAACATAAAATTAGGAATTGAATTCCTAATTTTGGAAGAATTCAATTCTTGGGTGAGATGTGGTATTATAATTCCTGGATAACTAACCCATTAGAAATTCATCTTTTTTACCCATTATATCCTCACACAATTTTTAAAATTTTAAATTTGCGAATTACTTTAACCTAACAACGAGTATATTTTAGTAATTAGCACCACTCCTATCTCAATTTCATATGATTTAGTAAACAACTTCAATGGAATTCAGAATCTAATTATCCTCAATCCAACTCCTCCTTAATTCAATTCATCATAATCCAATTATAAATTAATAAACATGTCATTAGTGTGATAAAAATTTTCAGGGAAGCAGCCACAAAATTAAGGCCAAGCCTCCTCATGGTGATGAGGTGATCTTCCATGGAAGAAATGTGAACAAGGAAATACAAAAGAGAAGAAGAAAAGAAGACTTCTGAACTCCTTTCATTGCGTTGAGACTTGTGACAAAGATTTGGGAATTGTCACAATGGCAACTTGTAGAATTTATCCGTTTAGACAGGCTCTAGGAAGACACGCTGCTTTCTTCACGTCTGTTCAGTGGTCCTGGTGCTCGTGCTTTATCCAAGTGAACAAAGCTCCCCATGCGGCAGCAGCTATTGCCAACTTGAGGGTGAGGAATCTCAAATGGGCTTCACAACAACCCCCTCCCTCGCTGGTGCTCGTGCTTTTTTGTGCAATTTGTAGTTTCTAGGTTGGTTACTAGCCTTGCTTTGCTACTCCGTTATCTCTATGTGTCGTTTCTCTTTGTGGGTATTTGCAAGGCCGTTTTTAAAATTTTGAGGGAAATGTGTGAAATTTAAATAGAAAAATACTTTTAAAAGAAATTCATAACTTAATATCATAAAATAATTTTTTGATGACTAAAATTCATCATAAATTAAAATTAAAAAAAAAAATAAGATCTTTATATATCCCCAAAACCGTACTGTTGCTGGTTAGTTAAAGTTTGATATTTCCCTTTTTTATGGCTTCAATGAGATTCAAAGCCGGGCCCTTGTACCCACTAATATTATATAAAACAAAGAAAACAAAATTTCGGGCGATCTCAAAAATCGAGAACCATGTTCGGTGACGCCATCTGTACCACCTCAGGACCGCCCCTGGGTGTTTGTTTAATGAAAGTTGGAAGTTGACAGAAAAAAAAACAAAAAAAAACCAATAATATTTAATGGCTTCTAGATCCTTTTTCTTTCTTCTGAAAAACTACTATGGAACCAACCAATTCTAATATATTGCGTACTATTTTGTAAAAGACGTCATTGAGTTGTAAAAAAAAGTCAACATAAATTCTAATACATATTGACTTACATTTTTTCTGTGAAACGATTCATTTAAAAGTAGGCTTCTAAATCCTGTATTGACATAAACTCTGTGCAATTACAAGTCAATGACCTAATTTTAAAAGTAATCGGCTCATCATACCAATAACAAACATAAGTATCGTACAATTTCCGTAGTTACTTAATGAAGGAAAACCATCTACGTATCAAACATATACAAGTGCCCAAAACCGTTGTCCATTTCCGTCGTGGTCAAGTGACTACCATGTCAAATCTCCCTAACCAACCACAGCACAGTAATTAGTCTTACTTTAATTAAAATATTGTAACATTTCAAACTCCAACATACTTAAACGACTATAGAGTTTCCGTGATCAAAATTTTGAGCAATTATGAAATACCTATTAAATATAATTTTTTAAGAAATAAATTTTACACGATGATTTAGAATGATTATGACATTTGTTGTACAGTAAGATGAACAATAAATGTGCACCAGACACGTCGGTCTTAGTAAGCCTTCTAAATTAAGTTAATAAACACATATGTAAGACATGTGTAGATCAAGTCCTAGGGCAACAGGGCACTCCCTACCCACCATGGGTAGTTAAAAATTAAAAAATAATTTAAAAAAAATTAAGATCAAAACCTATAAATTTATAATCAATTGATGGTGATTTAGTGGTTGATCATGATAATCAATTGATGGTCATCAGTATTGGTGGGTTCGGGGGGAAGGGGACCTCCATCGACCGACCCAACAACCCATTTGTTGTGACTCTTTCTTTGTTGGCCATATTTATTTGAGTTTCTTAATTCTCCAATTATTTTCAAGGTTGAGAATTGGTGAACCACTTATATCATGTACTTAGGGTTTAATGTGATACAATTTTACATGGAAGCAACCACAAAATTAAGTCCAACCTCAAGACAATTCTGAATATATGGAAATTTGCCGATTAAATATGTTTAACTCTACACTAAATTTGAATCCCAAATGATGTGTCATCCCTAATTTAGTTAATTTAATTTAAGCAGAGAATTAAAAAACAAAAAAGAAAACTTAATTAATCAAAAGCTTGCATCTAACCCTCAACTATCAAAGCAAATTTAATTTTGGTCAAAATGTTTAGTGACTACATTAAAGCAAATATTCGGCTTTTGAACCAATCAGTCAATCACTATATAAGCACACAGAACTTGGTTTCTATCATTCACAAAACAATGGCATTGCCCAAGTTTCAATTTGGCATTTTCCTCCTCATCTCTCTTCTTGTATTTGCTCAATGCTTTGGTAAAATCTCACTCCCTCTACCTTTTGTGTGTTGTTTTTATACAAATAATTAAGAGATGATTAAGTTGAATACAATATCTCAATTGTAAGGGTGAATGCTCTTAGCTCTTGAAACTACAAGCCCTTTGGAAATCTCTCTCCCTTGTATGATATTTACTTCTTTATTAAAGAAGGGACTGCATATGAGTGTTGCTATCATTGTTGTCGATAACATGTTATTGACATGTTATCGATACATTTTCAACTTAGTGATACAAAATCCGTCCTTTAAAAGAGAACATGCATCTTGAGCAATTTTTTTATTATTTTTATTAATGTATATATATCATCATAACTATGTTCTTCATCTAACCTTTTTTGGTCGGTGTTGGAATCAAAGATACGTCTAGTGATTGTGTCATGCAAGACCAAAACAGACTGTGCTGGCCCATGTACCCAACTGGGCCTCTCTTCCTCTTCTGCTCTTTGTATCCCTTATGGTGGAGGACCAACTTTAACCTGTTGTTGTCTTGATCCAGAATGAATGAGATATAAACTTGAAGGAACCAATCATCCTTCATTCCTAAATAAATGCGATCATTTACTTATATTTTCTGTCATTATTTGAGTCTATTTACGCATTTCGTAGACCACTTTGTTACAAGTGAAAAAGACTTCATTTTGTCTTTTTCCAGGGTCATTAAGAAATAAGTCGATGCAACCGAAAAATTGCCTACATAAACTTTTGAATCAAACTTCCTTTTTTCTGTTTGAAATATACAAATTTCCCTTAGCAGTCACACCTCAGGCTTTTTTTTAAAAAACTTGGATTCAACCCAGGCAAAATAAAAACGGGTAGAACCAAAACATGTCATCGGCAAGTTGAACAAAGCCTTTCATACAACAAGGGATTTAGATCACAATGCTTTTGCATTCATATATATATTATATATATATATATATAATCATATGATTCTTTGGATCTAAATCAAAGCAATTAATTAAAACTTATACTGCAGTGACCAACACCATTCCCGACTCAATAATATTTTGAACAACAATCAGCACACAATTAGTTGTGTCATTACAACACTTTCTTTCTGCATCTTAATAGCAAAGAGAACAGACCCATCCCATTAAGATTGGTACCACTGACCTCTAAAACCCAAACACTGTAAACTAATCCCTACCTACACGATTATAGAGGACCGATGAAAAAATGATTTTACAAAAAAATCAATGACTGCGTAGATTTCTGTCAAAGAAGAACGAATGCTATGGTTTTAAGCTTGTCATTGTTAGAAGGAGAAAACAAACAAACAAAAAAGTTTAGGGCTTCAACAAACTGCTTTCCTTTCTAATGAAAAACTACTGTGGAACCAACCCATTCTAATACATTGGTTACTATTTTGTAAATGACGGTCATTGAGTTGTAAAAATAAGTCACTATAAATTCTGCCTATAGGATTCCAAGCCTGACTCACTAGATTAAAGATTAAATAAGAACACACATCACTTCATCAATCATAACAAATATCAATGGTCAAACTAGTGAAGGGAAACAATTTATGCACCAAACATTTTGTTCGATGATATTACGGTTCAACAAATAGAGAGCCAAAAAGGTAACTCCAGAATAGACACGAGAGGATAAAACACAAATCGCAGGGTCTGAAAAAATCTCCGTGACAATACAAAGGGCTTCCACACCTACCAATTAACCAGTCTCAAACAAAAACCATGCAGAAATAATTGCAGCTCTCGACCTAATCAACTTACCGTGACAAATTAACTCGACACCAGGGGACAACATAGCCTAGAACGAAGACGCTATATACATGACAAAGCATCATGAGCTATACCAATCAAAAAGGCAGTAAAGATTAGGCTTTAAAACCAAACTAAATTTCACTCAATAGAAGCACAATCAAAACCCATAAATTCCAGAGCTTTAGCATCAATCATATGAACGTAGAACACAATAGCATACCCAATGCTAACATTTCAAATCTACCACATCAACCACAACACAGTAATTAACCGAAACATGTCGTAATTAATAAAAATATGATAACATTTCAAACTCCAACATACTTCAACAACTACAGAGTTTCCATGATCAAAATTCTGAGAAATTATAAAATACCAATTAATATCCAACTCCTTAAAACAAAAGCCATAACCTTGAAACCATAAACAAAAGCCGAAACGACGAAGCAAAACCTGTCCAGCTTTCGCTTTCCCCAAATCAACGGTAAGACTTCTGGAACCTAGCACGAGCACCACGACCACCGAACTTCTTGGGCTCGCAGCGCCTTGGGTCAGCAACAAGGAGGGTCCTATCGTACCTGACGAGGATGTCCTTGATCTCCTTCTTGCTCTGCTCATCGACATACTTCTGGTAAAAAGCGACCAGAGCTTTGGCTATGCTTTGGCGAATGGCGTAGATCTGAGAGGTGTGACCACCACCCTTGACGCGAATGCGCATGTCGACTCCGGCGAAACGGTGTCGTCCCAGGAGGAGAATGGGCTCGTAAGCCTTGAAGCGAAGGATCTCCGGCTCGACGAGCTCGATTGGGCAGCCATTGATCTTGATCAGGCCTCGCCCACGCTTGCAGTAGGTCACGGCCACCGCGGTTTTCTTACGGCCGAAGCACTGCACTGACTCTATTGCAGGAGCCGCCATTGCTAGGGTTTGGATTGTGCTATCTGAATCGCAAAATGAAAAACCCTAGCCCTAGTAGAAGTGGTGTAAGTGCGCGTAAGTGAGGGTATTTATCTGATGGTCTTGGGGGTTTTTTCGTGGGCCCAATTACAATGGGCAAAATGTTGGGCTAATGAAGCGGGCCTGATGGGCTCGTTCGAACTGAAAAGTTAAAGGGGAACCTATTCACACCCCCACAAATTTAATCTCGACACACAACAAAAAAAGTTGTTTATTACAAATTTGCACCCTGAACTTTTTGAGTTTATTCCCAAGTTGATACCTAAACAATTGCAAGCGTCCTTATTGAAGACAAATGGTGACTTCCCTTAATATAACTAACAAAAAGTGGTTGCATATGTAAGATTTTTGTAGCTCAAGTGGTTAAGAGCATTTATCTATGCACCTAATATCCTATATTTAAATTCCCCAACCCCAAATATCGCTTATATCAGAGAAAAGTGATCGCATGTAAAACACATTGCTATTGTTTTCAAAGGGTTTTGTTTGTTAAAACACATGAATTACAACACTAGCATGTTTGCTCCATTTTTCTAATGTCCCCATCTTTTGAGATCCACCCAAAAACTTAATTTCATAAAAACTGAAAATAAAAAGGATGCATGAAATCAAATCAATTAGTGAGAATGTGAAACATAAGTAACATTCACACAATAATATCACATAAGTTAAATGAGGTTAATGTGAACAATGGGTCTGAATTGGGTATATACACAATAAATGAGGCACAATTGCAAGAAATGAGAGCAAGGAGCTCTTGAGGTAAACTAGGGGCTTTAGTTTGAGTGATTTAGTTGAAATTTAAGTCACAATTTGTGCTATATACCTACCCCTTTCTTAACCAAAATTACTATTTGTCCTTATTAAAATAAATATCTACATCTTCCTCATTAAATAAATGCACTTCCGCAAAGGACCCACTAGTATAGTGATTCAAGTCCTAGCATTCATGTTGTGTACGTGAGTTTAATATGTTATCGTCTCTCTCAATAGAAAAGGTCCTCAAATAAATAAATAAATAAACTCTTTTGGTTATCTGTATAGTTTTCACATATCATTTTGTGATAGTTTTTTACCTCTCATTTTGTGATAGTTTTTCACCTCTCCTTTTATGAGAGTTTTTCACATCTCCTTTGTGAGAGCTTTTAATCTCTCATTTGTTTGAGCTTTTAATCTCTCATTTGTGAGAGTTTTATTTGTATTGTTATGGCTTGGTTTTCTCAACAACAAAAATGTGCAAGTCCACATAAGCAGTCCATATATGGCACTCTCACTATAAAATTTCGTTACCTTCCCTTCCAACCTCTAACGGGCCTCTGCAATAAATTGATTGTCCTCATATTTCATCTCTCTGTTTAGGTTGAGTTTAAAATTGAATTTCCTCTCAATTGCTCCATCATGTTTACAAGTAAGAAGGCAAGTAGTATTCATATGATAAACAAATAAAATTGGAAATACAAATATTTTGTTAAATAGACGGCCCATCTTTCTAAACTAAGGAGGCTCTCCTCATGCCTAACTAAAGTATTGCCCATAAAGAGCAAATTTTGTTATGCAGTAGCAACCTCATTACATACACAACTAGAAAAATCATATCGTCGTGATGTTACTATAAAATTCAATACCCGAAGGCTTTTCTTTTCCTACAAATTTGTACCACACTATAATTACACACAAACAACACTAATTAGCACTTATATATTGTGTCAAAAGACCTCACCATTCTCCATTATAGAACCACCATCTTTTTCATGGGCTCCTCTGGCAATGACTGCGAGGAGCAGCCACTCTATTCGCTAGGCCTTCTCTTCCTCCGATGGAACCTAATAATCCACTGCGCCATGGGCTTCAAAAGCTCCATTGATATAGGCAACATCAAGTCCCACCATTGCAAATGTGGTATGACTATAACATCGCTCATATGTTTTATCCCACCATGTAGACAATCAACATTTTCTTTTTGGGGTGCTTTTTCATTAGGGCTTTCTATATACCCGGATCACAGAACATCAAAATGGTAATGAAATGAGCTTTTGATGTATGACAACTGGGTTTGTTATTGTACTTCATATGAGTATCAAATATTAGTAACATTATTAGATTGAGGGTTTAGGTAATGAAATGAACTTGTTACCCCAAATTGAGGGTCGCATTTTGGGGTAACAAGTTGAAATGAACATGATTCTCTTACCTATTTATTATCATAAAAGCAACGGCCTTGATCCTCTGGTGTATTTGAAGAGAGCTAAGGTGATGATTGATAGGAGGAAACAATCCCTAGAGGCTCATTTCTCATACACAACTATATTCTCCACAATGTCTTACTTGGGAGCAAAGGTAATCAATCAATCAGGATCAGAAATTCGCAATCACAACCAAGAACCACAACTAATGGATAATGAGTCACATGCTACTGGTTCTTATTGCTTCAAAAATACCTTACATGTATTTTTTTATTTTAAAACCTTGATGCTCTTTTTTACTTTTTTGTTTACACAACAACCAAAAACTCTTAATATACTCGTATGAATAATTAAGAAATAACATGTCTACTTCTATCAAAGAGGTGATACACAATCTATTTTGGGTCAAAATGTGATATATAATTTGGATAATATATATGTTGTCTCCCTAGGGTTATTCTGTCTGGGAATTTAATTATATACCCATTCTTAGCACCAATAATATAGATAAACCATATACCATTTAATTTCTATAAACAAACAAAAAAAAAACCCAAAAAATGACAGCTTACTCTATTGAATTTAATTTTGATTATTAAATTACTTTGATGCCCTATTGAGTGTTTTGGATTTTTTATGAGATTTTGGGGTTGCGTTTGTTTTAAGAAATCAATGACAATTTTATAATTTAAAAGAAGTTAAAAGCCTTTTTTTATGTTGTAAATGGGCTTTGGGTGTGTTTTTTAAGTTCATTTCATATAAGGTTTTTTTTTTATAAAAAAATAATTTGAGCTCTTATATTTGGTATAATAGTGAATCTCCCATTAAGTTATAGAAGTTATAGGAGTTGGGACAAAATGTATATATGATCGGTCCAAGATTTTGGGATCAATGAAATGTGCTTGTTGTTTCTAGAGTTGATTATAGGGTTTTTGTGTTTTGGAGGTTCTTTTGTTGTTTTGGGCCTCAATATTTTGTATTTTGGTTTGGGCTTTTATTTTGTTTGATTGAGCCCTTATTTTTATTTTCCTGATTTTTATATTGAATTTTTATGTAACTCTCTGCATATTCATTCCTCTGACAAAAGAAAAAAATAAAGCGGGCCTGATGGTCTTGTTCGAGCCCAAATGATCGTGGTCGTGGTAGCGTGTCAAACACGTTGCTCTTGTTGTAAAGGGCATTTTGGTCAAATCTCATGAATTACAACGTCCGTAGTCTTTCATGGCTCATGGCTCGCTATTTTCGAGATGGTTTCATGGCTCGCTATTTTTGCTATCTCACTTTAATCCCTACCTTAAAGTCGGTCATCAGCATGTGCTAATTTGTTTCCTTCTAATTGTTTTGTATTGCGAGTAGTATATTCAATTTTTTATTCTGACCTTTATTTTCCGCTCGGTAGAGTTTGTTAGTTGTATTTCGATACCTTCTTTTTACTTTTTGGAAAATGGAAGGAAAGGAGTCCACCTTAAAGAGTGTCTTTTGTGGTATTACGAGTAGGTATGAGACAGACTTGGATACGATTAAAGTTGCATCCGGATTTTGTTTGTTTTTTCTGGTACGGGAGTTTAAAACCATGTGATGTTCCATTCCATTACAACGGTAGCCGACTCTATTATTAAGAAATATGATTCTTACATACCCCACTTCAGAAGTACAATCACGTGACTCCAAAATTAAACAAGCGGGAAAGGAAAAATAAAGAGAAGAAAAAAATAACCCCAAAGGTTTATATGGTTATGGAGCGGTGTGAGAAAGAGTTAACAGCCTCTGATGTCAAGCAAAAACTATCAGTGACTAAGGAGATGCTGGCATTCATGCCCCCTATGGATCCAGATCATGATATCCCAATAAGAGTCTTAGATGATTGGGATAACTCTTATGTTTTCTATTTATCTTGCAGGCAAGGCTACAAAAATCCAGTTTTCCAGTCAAGAAATTGGACTGCCTTTGTCAGGGAGAGAGGTGCTAAAGCTGGGGATGTCATCTATTTCTGGCCTCAGGAAAATATATTTTATCAAACACAATACAGGATTCAGCTGCTCAAAAGTTTTATTTCCCCCGAACCCAGCTCTCAAGTTGTGCAGGAAGAAGAA
Organism: Prunus fruticosa; assembly: GCA_018703695.1. NCBI lineage: Eukaryota > Viridiplantae > Streptophyta > Magnoliopsida > Rosales > Rosaceae > Prunus > Prunus fruticosa. Next base: position 33,084,894 of record CM031924.1, read on the forward strand.
GAATAACCTTTAATGGTTATAACTTATATATATATATGGTTCTTCTTGCAATACAATTTGCTGTTTAATAAAAGGTGGGTACTTCTCCCTATATATGTATTGGTTTTGTTGTTTGTATGGTATTGTATCGTTCTTGTTGTGTATAGTGTATGCTTTGTACCCTGATAGAGATTTCTTTTTCTATATATGTCTGATGAATAAAATTGATGTTGTATTATATATACTTTTACTTTATTTCATTATAAGACAATAGCATCATTAATTTAATTGTTTTATAAATTTCAATTTTGTTTGTACCATATTCTGACCCTCCACTCATACAACGACACGTGGATTAGAGAAGCTCACCCAAGCACCCAAGGCCTCGAACAATCGGCATCGACGACGATGGCCTTGTCTCAAGCTTGCGGCGCCGCTCCAGGCCCAGCTAGTCTACAATCGGCATCCCTTACCGATTGTCCAGAACCAACCTGGAAGCACCCGCCCGAAATATCAAAGGACTCGTGTCAACCTCAGGGCCCTCCCACGAGTCCCACATCGGAAATGAATACTACTAGCATCCCAAATGCCATCTATAAATACACCCCTTCACCATCAACAAAGTGGTAAGACTTTTCAGCTTGACTTTTATACTTCTATATAGTCAACAGCAAGAGCTCTTATAAACAAACTTACTTTGGCATCGGAGGGTCTTAGGCTGGTTCCATCCGTTCCATAGACCTCACGAGCTTCGCTCATCTTCTATTAGGGGTCAGCATCAGGGGACAGGAAGGATCTGCATCCAACACTGAATCGAATCTCTTGATCGTCCATCCCACTTGTAAGTTGCACTCATCTCTATCTGTTCAAGTTTTAGTGCCAACAAATTTCATGGTACGTAGCTAGGCATATCATTCTGATATCCCTAATCCAATTTAATTATAATTCCATTACAATGACTTAAACACTACACTATATATGGCATCCACTTATCGAGTACACAAATTGACTTATTTGGAAGTGGCTATGTTGTTTTAAGTGATGATAGTAAGAAAAGAAATACTTTACCTCTTTATTAAAATTCAGAAGGAATATGTATAAAATAAGATATTCAGAAGGAAATGGTAGGTCAATGTGGTCCGAACGGTTTCGACCAATATCGAATTGTGCTCACTCCTAATAGTATGGCAAAATTTAACGTGGGATTTTTCTTTTTAACTTTGTGTCTAGTTGTATTTAAACTCTTATTTCCTTTTTTCTTCATTCGAATTCAAAGTTGATTTTGTGTCCTATATACACTGAAACACTCAAGAAATTAGAAGAAAAAAAATTAGAAAAAAAATAGAAAAATAAAAATTAGGATGGCTACCAATACATAGACGAAATGTTTATCAACCATCCCCCCTTCAAAATTCAACCTTCCCTTCAATGGCTAGGCAGTATTATCTTCCTTTATTTTTTTTTTTAATCTCACCTTTTATTTCACGAAAGAAATGTAAGACAAATCTATCATAAAAGCATTCATATAAGTCACTTTTTGAAGTTAACTTGGTGACGAATATACTTAACCATATGCAGTTGATTTATAGTTAATGGAACAATGTAATTAATTACCAATTATTCAGTAATTAAGTTTAATTCCACATTTTACTTTTGTTTTTTTTAGGATATTTCATATTAAGCGGGGTGATAGTAGGACTAAACTCACACATTACACGAATGCTAACTTGAACCTAGAATCTTGCCTGAGACTTACTTTTGGCTTTTTAGATAAATTCAAGTACACTGTACATAGTGATAAGATGAAGACGTTTTTGTTTGTTGGTGCATGCATAATGCATTTGAGAACCTAGAATTGCTGGATTGATTCAAATTGATTTCTGAGGGCAATTAGAGAAGCGAAAAAATATTGCAATTTGAATAGGTCAGTGTCTAAATTGATGATCTTTGATCAACCAAACAGTAATAAACTAGAAAACGACAACTTTTACTTCATTACATGGAAGAAGGCCTAAACAATACGACAACAGAGCCCCCAAGTTCATATTTTTACTCTGTCGAGAGCCATAATATGTTTTTTTCTTCTTCAGAAAGCTACCTGGGCTACAACCCAGTCCGTGCCTCGAGCAAATAATAGAATTTTGGGATGGTCCTCAGTGTGCCATGTTATGTTCTTGGCGGGGGACCCACAAGATGGTTGCGTGCGCACGTTCTTTTACTCTCCAACAGTCACTTAATGGCCGAGATTAATTAGGTTTTCTATCGCTATATTTTTTGGGAAACGTGAAGCTAATGGCTAAAATGATAAAGGGAATAGAGATTAAACAAATGGGCATTCATACCGAACGACAATTCTCAATGGTGCAACAAAGAGTTTGATCCCAGGGCCTCCAATACCACAAACTTTACATCACAAAATTCACATAGCCAGCCATGAAGTCTGGCTGTTGTTTAATGCAGGTTTGTAAACAAGAAAACCTATATGGCTTACCATAAACTACATCACATTAGGAAAATATTGTTTAATGATTGTATATACTAAAAAAGAAGTTGTTGACAATATTGATTTAGATAAGATAACGAAAGATTTTAATTATCTCAAGGATCGCATGACACAACTTGAATATGTACATTTTCAATTATGTTGTTTTTTAGGAGCTTTTAAAGTACTTTTGTTCAACATATATTCATTTTGATAATATGTATTTTGTGGTTGCATTTAATATGTATTTGTTTTATGTTAAATGTGTTTATTTTTTTGGTTTGTATGATTTAATGTATTTATAGAAAAACTATAGAAATTTTATGTAAGATAAAAAAAAAAAGATCATCAAAGTTTAAGCTAAAAAATTTAACTATCCCACCCGTCGAAAAATTCATGGTTCCACCGTTAACAGGGGATTGATGGGTTTAGGGTTTGAGAGAGGAAAAAAAAACATTTTTTGTTTGTTTTCTTTTAAAAAAAAAAATTCAATTTTAATAGTTTTATTAAATGAATGTGACCTCACATGTGCCACGTCATCACTTAACAGGTTTTCTAACAGCCAATTAACGGCAGAGCCACATTGCAACAAATTTTAAAAATGAGGGTACTACACTAAAATTGAAAACGCAAGGACAAAAATGAATTAACGGTATAACTTCAGGGTACCAAACTGAAATTAACCCAATCTATTTTGACAGAAATTGAAATTTATCCTTGAATTCCTTAAATTGAAAACTACATGGGCAAAATTGATCAAATTGAAATGCAATGAGCTTTTGATGTATGACAATTGGGTTTGTTATTGTACTTCCTATGAGTATCAAATATCAGTGAAATTATTAGATCGAGGGTCGCAATTTGGGGTAACAAGTTCGGTCGACATGATTCTCATACCTATTTATTATCATAAAAGCAACGACCTTGATCCTCCGGTGTATTTGAAGAGCGCTAAGGTAATGATTGATAGGAGGAAACAATCCCTACATGCTCATTTCTCATACAAAACTATATTCTCCACAAGGGTATCCTCCGATTTACCCCTTGAACTTGTACATAATTCTCAAATTACCACCTGACCTTTTTTTAGCGAATTAAGGGCTCAAATTAAATTTTATTATCAATATTCCCCCTACCATCAATATTCAAACATTTCATCCATTAATCCGTCAATTTGAGGGTTGTTTTGGTCATTTCAAGTTTGGTAGGGTTGGACAGTCACCATCTCCATGTTGATATCTACCTCAGTCCCCTTCCCCTTCTTGGACCTGCAACAGCCCCACCTCACCCCCCACCACCCACCCTCCACACCATTGCCTAGCCCTCCTAAAAAAAGTTTCACAGCACAACCATCCCTCCCAAAACAAAACCGAAAATAAAATAAAATTGTGACTATCAACCAAACCCATACCTGCAACCCACGACCACCTCGAGCACAAAAACAAACATGATATCTCCCTCAGCCATCTTCCCCCTTCTTGGACCTGCAACAGCCACACCCCACCTACCCTCCACACCATTGCCTACCCCTCCTAACAAAAATTCACACCCTACCTATCCCTCCCTCAAAAATAGAAAAAAAAAGAAGAAAAATAATTGACCCATACCTCCAACCCACAACCACCTCAAGCACAAAATCAAACCTGACCCAAATTTGTTAAACCTCTTTCTAATAACATGGTCTGGTGTGCTGGTTTGGGAATCTTCCCTTCAAATATGGTGATTTTTGAGATGAGACATTAGTTTTTTTTTTTTTTAGTCGAAGGGCAAGCAAAACGCCATATTCCAGCCATATACTCTCTTGCAGCTCAGGAGTAGTTAACTCTGCCCCAATTGGCTCTGTTCCCCAAAAGTATGGATGCACCAAAACAATCCCAATCAACTTAACACCAACCAATCCCTCACACCACAATTTCACAGCCATGTTGTGTGTTATATTAGCCCTAGCGCTATCCCTAGCGAAAAACATACGCTAGAAATCTGCAAATCTATTTAGCCAATCTTCAGAGCCGTTTCCATCAGAATGGGAAGCAACCCATTTCAGAGCAGCCCATGAATCATCATAAGCAGCTGGCAGAGGGTGCTTTGGGGCAAGCATATAGTTAACAGAGACAGCCACAACATTGTCCTCAGAGTTGAAGGTATGAACTTATGAGTTGCTGGGTCTCTCTCTCTCTCTCTCTCTCTCTCTCTCCCCCAGATAGATGGAAATCACAAACAAATGGAGGACCAAGCTTGGAGGGCGAAATGAGAAGTGAGGTTCACCTGGATAATTCAATCCAAGCCGAATGACCAAAATAACCCTCAAAAGAGAGTCAACGTAAGTCAAATGGATGGATTAATGGATGAAATGTTCGAATTTTGACAGTAGAAGGAACATTAATAATAAAATTTAATTCGAGCCCTTAATTCGCTAAAAAAAAGGGTTATGAGGTAAATTGAGAGTTATGTACAAGTTCGGGGGGCAATTTAAAGGATTTACCCTTCTCCACAATGTCTTACTTGGGAGCAAAGGTAATCAATCAATCAGGATCAGAAGTTCATAACCAAGAACCACAAGTAATGGATAATGAGTCACATGCTACTAGTTTTTATTGCTTCAAAAATACCTTACATGTATATTTTATTTATTTTAAAACCTTGATGTTCTTTTTCACTTTTATGTTTACCCAACAACCAAAAACTCTTAATATACCTGTATGAATAATTAAGAAATAACACGTCTACTTCTATCAGAGAGATGATACACAATATTTTTTGGGTCAAAAGGTGATACATAATTTGGTATATATAAATGTTGTCTCCCTAGGGTTACTCTTTTTGGGAATTGATTAAGTTATAGGAGTTGGGACAAAATGTATGAATGATCAGTCCAAGATTTTGGGATCAATATGAAGCAGGCTTGTTGTTTCTTGGGTTTGATTCTAGGGGTTTTGTGTTTTGGGCTTCAATTTTTTGTATTTTGGTTGGGCTTTTATTTTGTTTGGTTGAGCCATTGTTTTTATTTTTCTGACTTTTGTATTGGGCTTTTATGTAACTCTTTATGGTGATGACATGTTCATTCATTTGACCAAAAAATAAAAAGAAGCAGGCTTGATGTTCTTGTTCGAGCCCAAATGGTCACAGGGTTCTATACACTCACAAATATAATCTCCACACACAATTAAAACTCAATGATTTTATTAAACTTTTGGGCTTATCTCTCACTTTGGTCCCTAATTTTCTTTTCCTCCAAAGTCGATCCCTAAAATATTTTATTCCCCAAGTGGTCGCGTGTCAAACACGTTGCTCTTGTTGTAAAGGGCATTTTGGTCAAATCACATGAATGACGACGTCTGTAATCTTTCAAGTAGGGGTGGCAATTTCGAACACGACTCGATACACGACTCGAAACCCGCACGATAAAAAAAACAGGTCAATTTCCGGGTCAACCCGTTCTAACCCGTTTAATAAACGGGTGGGTTTGGGTTAAACCCGCTAACCCGCTATAATACATGTTTAACCCGTTTATTAAACGGGTCGTGTCAACCCGCATCAGACCCATTAACCCGTTTACAAACCCCTTAAAAAAACACGCATATATATATATATAATATAAACATTCACTCATAAGTTAACTTCATAACCCTAGCCTCTCACTCATACACTCAGATACTTACTTACTCACACACACAGCCGCCTAGCCCTCAATCTGCTCACCAAACCAATTCTCTCCTCTCCAAGTCTGATCCAAGCCTCATCTTTACTCCATTTTCTTTGGTCTTACTCCGTCTCCTGCTCGACTCTCTCTCTCAAAGGTTGGTTCTTTTTCCTGTGCCTTAGTTTGCATTTGACGGATTTCATTTTCCAATTTTAGTTTATTCTATTGGTTTGGGTTGTGAATCATTGGTGGTTTTCTGAACTACTTTTTGTTTTGTTGTTGTTTTGGTAATGTTGTTTTGTTGTTGGCAGACAATGACATCAAGATTAATAGTTTTGTTTTGTTGTTGTGCTGTTTCTAGTTTTGTTTTGTTGTTGTGCTGTTTCTTTTTCATGTGCCTTAGTTTGCATTTGACGAATTTCATTTTTCAATTTTAGTTTATTCTATTGGTTTGGGTTGTGAATCATTGGTGGTGTTCTACTTTTTGCTTTGTTGTTGTTTTGGTAATGTTGTTTTGTTGTTGGCAGACAATAACATGAAGATTAATAGTTTTGTTTTGTTGTTGTGTTGTTTCTAATTTATTTATGGTATTGGACTTTTGTATTTGATTTCAGGTTTGATTGGAGGTGTTGGAACTTATAATTTTGTAAGTGGTTTTTGTTAAATTCGTTGCTGTTTTGTTTTGCAGAGATTCTGCTTGATTTTTTTATTTTATATAAAATTATTATGTTTCATGTAGGTGGAATGGATCCTTTTGAAGGTGTATCCAGGAAAGTGCTGAAGGTGGAGTTGTAGAAGTTAGAATCGATGTGGTTGATTCAGATCCATCAAACAACAATAATGCAACTCAGAATGGTAAACGGTGTAGAAAACTTACATCAGCGGTATGGACTCAATTTGAAATTCTGCCTGTAGATGAAAATAATGAGCAGAGAGCAAAGTGTATGAAATGTGGTAAAAAATATTTGTGTGATAGTAGATATGGTAATGGAAATTTGAAGCGTCATATTGAGTCTTGTGTGAAATCTGATGCCCGTGACTTAGGCCAGTTATTATTATCTAAATCTGATGGGGCTATCATAACAAGGTCTTCCAAGTTCGATCCTTTCAAGTTTCGTGAATTATTAGTGATGGCAATTATCATGCATGACCTACCCAGTTTGTTGAGTATGCGGGAATTAGGAAACTGTTTAATTATGTTTGTGCTGATATTAAACTGGTATCTCGTAATACCTGCAAAGGCTGATGTGTTGAGTCTTTATAATAGAGAAAAAGCTAAGCTTAAGGAAATTTTGGATTCAATTCCTGGAAGAGTGTGTTTGACATCTAATTTGTGGACTTCTATAACCACAGATGGTTATCTTTGTCTCACTGTCCATTTTATTGATGCTAATTGGAAATTGCAAAAAAGAATATTGAATTTTAGTTTTATGCCTCCTCCTCATACTAGTGTTGCATTGTGTGAGAAAATCTATAGGTTGTTGACTAATTGGGGGGTGGAAAAGAAACTTTTTTCAATGACTTTAGACAATGCATCTTCAAATGATACTTTTGTTGAGTTGTTGAAGGGGAAACTTAATTTAAATGATCTACTATTACCTGAAAGGAAAGTTTTTTCATGTGCGATGTTGTGCCCACATTCTTAACTTAATAGTGCAAGATGGGTTGAAACACATTGATGATTCTGTGGGAAAAATTAGGGAAAGCATTAAGTATGTTAGAGGTTCACAAGCGAGGAAACAGAAATTCCTAGATTGTGCTGCACAAGTTTCTTTAGAATGTAAGAGGGGATTGCGTCAAGATGTACCCACTAGATGGAACTCCACATTTCTTATGATTGACAGTGCCCTTTTTTTTTTATCAACGTGCATTTCTGCATTTATAGTTGAGTGATTCTAATTACAAACATTCTCTTTCTCAAGATGAGTGGGGAAAATTGGAGAAACTTAGCAAGTTTCTTAAGGTGTTTTATGATGTGACTTGTTTGTTTTCTGGAACTAAATACCCTACAGCAAATCTGTATTTTCCTCAAGTTTTTGTGGTGGAGGATACTTTGAGAAATGCAAAGGTTGATTCAGATAGTTTCATGAAATCTATGGCAACTCAAATGATGGAAAAGTTCGATAAGTATTGGAAAGAGTATAGTTTGATCCTTGCCATTGCTGTAATATTGGATCCTAGGTACAAAATTCAGTTTGTGGAATTTTGTTATAAAAGGTTGTATGGTTACAACTCCGAAGAAATGACTAAAGTTCGTGATATGTTGTTTTCTCTCTTTGATTTATACGTTCAGATATATTCTACTTCTGAATCTGTTTCTGTACCTGCAAGTGTCTCAAGTGGTGCTCGTTCTCATGTTGATGACATGGTTTCTAAAGAATGCTTGGATGTTATGAAGGTAAAGAACTATTTATTTTTATAGGAATGCATAAAAGTTTAATGTACATTTGACTGTTTGTGCTCTTATTAATGTTCTATTTTTAGGAATTTGATAACTTTGAAAGTGAGGAGTTTACCACTTCTGCCCAAAAGACTCAGTTACAATTGTATTTGGATGAGCCCAAAGTTGACATGAAGATAAAGTTGAATGTTCTTGATTTTTGGAAAGTGAATGAATTTCGATATCCTGAACTATCAATTTTGGCACGTGATTTACTATCTATTCCAATATCCACAGTTGCATCTGAGTCAACATTTAGTGTTGGTGGTAGAGTGCTTGATCAGTATCGATAGTGCTCTTAAGCCTGAAAATGTTGAGGCACTAATTTGTACACGTGACTGGATATTTGGCGAAGGTATATTTGCTCAAACATTTATTCTTATTTCTTGTATCTATTTCTTTTCAACATCAGCTTAATCCTTATTATTTGATTTGTAGAAAATTGTACTTTATCACCCAACTTGGAAGAATTGACTGAAGATATTAGCAAGATGGAAATAAATGCTACAAGTTCCGCGAGGTCTCTAATCCAGTCACTGTGTTGTAATTTATTCACTTTTGTAACTTGATTTGAACTTTTCTGTTCAATTTGGAGTTGAACTTGAACTGATGAATATGTATTTGTATTTAATTATTTACTTTGGTTGTATTTGGGGGAAGTTTCATTAAACTGTTAAAACTATTGATTTAGTTATTAAAAAATGAACAGGTGACGGGTTACATGGGTTGGGTCGTGTCAACCCGTTTATAAACGGGTCGTGTTCGGGTTAAGGATGTCTGATCCGTTTATTAAACGGGTCGTGTTTGGATTACCATTTTGACCCGTTTAAAATCTCGACACATCAACACGAACCCACACGACACGACCCATTGCCAGGCCTACTTTCAAGTAAGAACCACAAATATTTTCTAGATGGTTCATGGCTCGCTATTTTTCCTATCTCACTTTAATGCCTATCTTCAAGTCGGTGATGATGAGCATGTGCTAATTTGTCTCCTTCTAATTGTTTTGTATTGTGAGTAGTATATTTTCCAATTATTTTCCGTTTAGTAGATTTTGTTAGTTGTATTTTCGATACAAAAACAAATTTTTAGATCTTAAAATTACTATTGATTGCAATTTAAAAATGCAAACATTGTTTTTACTTTTGGCAAATGGAAGGAAAGGAGACCACCTTAAGAGTTCCTTTTGCTGTATTACGAGTAGGTAGGAGACAGAGACAGAGACTTGGATACGATTCAAGCACTACAAGTTGCAGGATCCTTTTATCCAAATTTTCTTTGTTTTTTGGGGTACGTGAAATAAAACCCATGTGATGTTTCATTACAGCGTGGCGGTAGCCTACTGTATCATCAAGATATATATGTGATTTATACCCCATTACAGCGTGAGGGAAAGGAAAAATCAAGAGAAGAAAAACATACCCCAAAGGTTTATGTTATATATTACCTTTACTACTGTATCATCAATAACTGGGCCTACAATATGAAAACATAATAACGAAATGTTGTTGTTTTTTTTATAAAAAAAAATATTTGGTGAATCGCTATCCAATATTTGGTGAATCGCTATATCCAATTGCAAATCGCTATCCAATAGTTCAAATTTCAACCCACGAGTACCGGTATCTGGGAATGTGGTCTGTTCTGCATAACATGCATAATATATATATATATATATATATCCCCTCCAGTCTCTCTAGCATGCAAATAAGCCATTAGGTGAAACCCTGGGTTTGGAGGCTTGTAAAAGAAAGAGAGATACATATATGGTTATGGACATTGGCGGAGCCAATTAAGGCCCACAAGGGTCATTTGACCCTTCTCAACATTTTGAAAATATTATATTTATCTATGTTATCCAAATTATTTTATAGCTATACTTACTATTGACCCTTCTCACAAATGTAAATTGTCTACAATGAACATGAATATGATCTATATTTTTTTTTCATGTCTTCATATGTCATTTATATGTGTGTGTTATAGATTTTGTATGATTTTCTCATTCTATCTAAAATCAACTTTTGATACTCTTTCATTATTTTTAGGTTGCTAGAATTTGGGCTATACTTACTAAGATATTAAATTTGTGATATTGAGATTTAATCATTATAATGAATTCTTATATATATTTTCCTATAAAAACTAAGTTCATTGTAATTATAAAGCTATTTAAAGTTGACCCTCCTTAGTAAAATTCCTGACTCCGCCACTGGTTATGGAGCGTTGTGAGAAAGAGTTAACAGCCTCTGATGTCAAGCAAAGACTATCAGTGACTAAGAAGATGCTGGCATTCATGCCCCCTATAGATCCAGATCATGATATCCCAATAAGAGTCTTAGATGAATGGGATAAGTCTTATGTTTTCTATTTATCTTGCAGGCAAGGCAAGTACAAAAATCCAGTTTTCCAGTCAAAACATTGGAGAGCCTTTGTCAAGGAGAGAGGTGCTAAAGCTGGGGATGTCATCTATTTCTGGCCTCAGGAAAATACATTTGATCAAACACAATACAGGATTGCGCTGCTCAAAAGTTTTCTTTCCCCCAAACCCAGCTCTCAAGTTGTGCAGGAAGAAGAAAAATAACCTTTAATGGTTATATATATAGTTCTTCTTGCAATACAATTTGCTGTTTAGAAAGTACATAAATAGGTAACTCTATGTTCAATAAATGGTGGGTACCTCTCTATATATGTATTGGTTTTGTTGTTCGTATCATATCGTATCGTATCGTTCTTGTTGTGTACAGTGTATGCTTTGTACCCTGATAGAGATTTCTTTTCTATATGTGTCTGTGATGAATAAAATTGATGTTGTATTATATATATATTCTTTTACTTTATTTCATTATAAGACAATATATAGCATCATTCTGATATCCCTAATCCAATTTAATTGTAATTCCATTGCAATGACTTAAACACACTACACTATATATGGCATCCACTTATCCAGTACACAAATTGACTTATTTGGAAGTTGCTATGTTGTATAAAGTGATGTTAGTAAGAAAAGAAATAATTCACCTCTTTATTAAAATTCAGAAGGAATTTGTATAAAATAAGATATTCAGAAGGAAATGGCAGATCAATGAGGTCCGACGGTTCCGACCAGTTAACCGAACCATACTCACTCCTAATACTATGGCAAAATTTAACATGGGATTTTCATATATGCCAAGGATGCTAGCTAGGTGAGGACCGCATAACAATGTGGACCCTCCTGATCTGATTCTGGATTTGCTTTTCCAAGATTGTAATGTCTCTCTCTCTCTCTTTCTGTTAGCATTACACCAAAGCTCCAGACTTTCAGTTTGTCTCTCTCCACTCTCCACCAATCCAATCAAATTAAATCCCAAAACAGTCAAAAATCATCAAACCCAATTTTCATATAATTCTTTAAAATCAGAAACGCAGTGCAAGAATCATACATGGAAGACTACTTTGTGCCAGAAAGATTAGCCGCCTGGTATTCAAATTTCTAGGGTTTGAGAGAGAGGGAGAAGCTGCGGGGGGTTGATGGGTTTAGGGTTTGAGAGAGAGGGTCAGAGAGAGAAAAAAAAAACGTTTTTTGTTTGTTTTCTTTTAAAAAAAAATCGATTTTAAATGAATGTGGGCCTCACATGTGCCACATCATCACTTAATAGGTTTTCTAACAGCCAATTGTTGTCACCAAAAGAAGAATTTTTAAAATATATAAACTTGCAAGCACACGAATTGAGTATAGCATAAGTATGTAAGAGCGATGTCGTACCCAAGGGATTGTGTGAAGAGATAGAAAACCAATTAAACGCAAGTTTATTTCATTGCCAACCTAGTTCATTCAAATAGTGATTTGTTTTGATAAAGAAAATTAAATAAAGCATAAAACAAATATGAAAATGACAATGAACCGAAATTGAGATTAAATTTATGACAAAAATAACTAAGGTATGGCAGCTTGCATGCATATCCTGGAGCTCATTAGTGCAATTGATTGCTTCTTGCTTCCATTTGTTTTATCTTATCTTCATTTGCTTTTGTTGTTGCACACACTTCTTCATCTTTGGTTTTGGCTTTGAATATGCTTCACACGAGTTGCTCTCCATGTTTCTCCTTTGTTTTCAGCAGATTTCCTTGACTTTGGCTGTACACATTTTCTTCTTATATCCTCTACCTTCTTCTTGCAACACATTGTTTATTCCTCCACAATTGCTATTGGTGGAAGACACTTAATAGCTACAAAAAACCACTCATTAAATACAAAACACAAAGATTGTAATCAATACAAATACTCTAATAGATTTAAATAAAATAAAAGAAAACATTAACAAATATAAATTTAAGGACAAAACTTGTATTAATTTTGTGCTCATCACCAATATAACGGCAGAGCCACATTGTAACAAATTTAAAAAATGAGGGTACTACACTATTAAAATTGAATGAAAACGCAAGGACAAACATGCATTAACGGTACAACTTTAGGATACCAAACTGAAATGAACTCAATCTATTTTGACAGAAATTGGAATTTGTCCTTGAATTCCTTAAATTGAAAACTACAGGGGCAAAATTGATCAAATTGAAATGATGGGGACCAAAGTGGTAAAAGTGGCAAACTACAGGGGACCAAAAGTGAATTTTTGCCAAAAATTATCCCAAGTTTATTGTCACATGGTTCTAGTTTAAAATGAGATTAGTAATCTGGGGCCCACCAATAACACCTTCTTAGCTGAGCTTCCTAAGACCCATGTGTGAAAAAAGGAGGGGGAGAGACAAATAATCCCCTCCTCATCGCTCATGACTTCCTCCATCTCCACACCTTCGTCTCGGCCATCACCTTCAACCTACGCACACACCTCGTCTCAACCATGGCCTCCCACCCTCATCCCTTTCAACTGCTCTCTATCTCTCTCTCTCTCTCTCTCTCCAAAGTCTGCTACAAAACCCAAATGAAGGTAATAAATGACCACCAAAAACACTTTCTTAGCTGAGCTTCCTGAGACCCATGTGTGAAAGGGGGGGAGGGACAAATAATCCCCTCCTCATCACTCACGACTTTCTCCCCTCTCCACGCCTTCGTCTCGGCCATCACCTCCAAACCACGCACACACCTTGTCGCAGCCATGACCTCCTCCCCTCATCCCTTTCAACTGCTCTCTCTCTCTCTCTCTCTCTCTCTCTCTCAAAGTTTGCTACAAAACCCAAATGGAGGAAATAAATCAATTAATTCAAATGATTTTTTCTTTTTATGAAATTTGGGGAAGATCCTCAGAAAACAATAGCTACCCATCAAGCAATTCACCATCAAATAACCCACCCAGGTAGGAGCCTCCTCAAAGAAGCAAATTCCCAAATTTAGATTGTGGGGTTTGGGTATGTGGCTATTGAAGAGAGAGAGGAGGGTGAAGAGAGAAATAGTGAAATAGGAAAATTTTGAAAATTAAGAAGCAGAGAGATAAATAGATTGAGAAGAAGAGGAGAAGGAGAGAGGAGGGAGAAGAAGAAGAAGAAAGAAAAAGATGCAGGGAGGTAGAAGAAGATGAAAAAAGAGAGAGAGAAACAAGAAAAGTAAAAATAAAAACAAATAAATCCATTTGCCTTCTTTTTTAAAATTTAAATTTAAAATTTAAAATATAGTCCAATCGTATACCAAACGCAGTACAAGTCTTATCGAGCTTATGCAAGGCCAAGCCAATTCAAGATATTCCCAAGTATTTAGTCCAGTCCCAAGACAGTGTGACTTACCAAATCACCCAGAAAAGTCCAATATATCCTAGCAGAGAACACCCAACACAAAATAGGGCAATGCGGTTGGACTGCAAACATCGAAAATTGCCGGTTACTAACTGGCTTTTGTCGTCGACAAACCGTGGTTGACCAGAAAGTCAACGCAGTTGCCTGTTGGACAACGCGGACCCATTAGTGATGGCATGGGCGGCCCTGAGCAAGTGGTGCCACCACACAGGGCCCCCAATTTTTAAGGGCCCTGAAATTTTTTCACGTGTATATTTTATATAATATATTAAGGGTATACCTGTGATTTACCCCCTGAACTTGAACCTCGCTTTCAATTAGCCCTTTATCGGTTTTTTTTAGAAAATTAAGGATATGAACTATTTTTTTCGCCAATTTCCCCCCTGCCATCTAAATTCGTAACATTTCATCCAATTTGCCGTTAAATATGAGGGTAAAATAGTCATTTTGTACGTTAAAAATAAATAAAAAATGAAAAATAAAATAAATAATGGAAAATTGAAATAATAGTCTGAAAATAAAAACTAAAAACTTTCTCCCTCTCTCTCTCTCTCTCTCTCTCTCTCTCTCTCTCTTCTCTTCTTCCTCTTCTTTTTCTTCTTTTTCTCTTCCCTCTGTTTTTTCCTTCTTCTCTTTGCCTTTATCTCTCCCTTGCTTCTTCTCCTTTGGCTAAACCCAAAACCGTGGGACTTGGGGGCAAGGGTTAGGGATGGGTTTCGGCTGGGGCTTGGAATAGATCTCGTGGGGATGGATTTTGGCTCGGGTTAGGGTTTAGGGTTGCTGAAGCGGGTATAGAGATGGGGGAAGGGGGTTGGCAATGGGGTTGCTGGGGAAGGGGAGTGGCGACAAGTTTGGTTCATTCTTTTTTTTTTTTTTTTTTTCTGGTTGTTGTTGTTGTTGTTGTCAATTTTCCTATTTTTCTAGGTTTGTGGGTTTGTGTGGGTTTGTTGGGGAAGGGGGTTGGCAATGGGGTTGCTGGGGAAGGGGTGTGGCGAGGGTTTGGTTATTCTTCTTCTTCTTCTTTTTTTTTTTTTTGGTTGTTGTTGTTGTTGTCAATTTTCCTATTTTTCTAGGTTTCTAGGTTTGTGGTTGCTGGCTAGGGTTTGTGGGGGAGGCGGTCATGGGAGAATTGGGGGCATCTCACTGTACTAGAATTTTTTTTTTCTTTAGTGTCTTTTTCTTCTTCTTTTTTTGTGGGTCTATTTTCGTGTTTTTCTTCAATATTTTTCCAAAAAATAAAATTTTAAAATAATTTAACTGAAAATTGAATGAAATGTTGCAGATTTAGACGGCAGGGGGGAAATTGGCGAAAAAAAAAGTTCATATCCTTAATTTTCTTTAAAAAAAAGGATAGGGGGCTAATTGAAACAAATGTACAAGTTCAGGGGGCAAATCACTAGTATACCCATATATTAATATTATAGATAGTATATATATTCGAGCTGCAGGACAATAACACAAACGTGTATTTGATTGTATTCTAATTCAGTGCCATGATTTTAGTAGGCAAGTCGGGTTATTGTTATAGTAGTCACTGATTGATTGTTTTTCAAACAGAGCAGACATGCAAAATTTGGCGGCCAAAGATATATTCTCGCAAAGTGCTTTGAAGATGCCTTACGTGATATGATATGAATGAAGAAGCTGCAGCTACAAGTAATTAATGAAACAACCAAGCATCATAAGTAATTAATAATTAATAATTAATAATGACACGTTCTTATTAATAATAAATAATTCATACTGTCATATGAATAATTAATAATGACACGTTCACGTTTTATTAAAGAGATGATATACAATTTCGTACATAAAGAATGTGGTCTTTCTAATAAGATAAGGACTCGTCAATTTGCTAACTAAATCCAAGAAAATTATGCCCAGATTTCATCCCAATCTTCTTTCTTACTTCTCTGATTGCGATTAATGAGACACTGATCACGATGGGCAGGCAAATCCGAAATATAGTTCCCTTTTCACACAATCATTTTGCTTTCTGTACGACATGTTCTTTTTTTGTCTAATTATATAGAACATGTTCAAACAAAGCAAGTTACCAACCCAAACTCTACCACGTTCAATACAAACTTTTTGCTAAACTGAAGGCCCGACACACGAAAACTATTCTATAATTTATCTCTATTTTGGTTGGACGATCAAAAGTATGGGAAATTATTCTCAATTTAGAAGTCATCTCATTTGGCTTCCTACGTCTCTAATTACAATGAATGAGATGATTGCGATGGGCATTGTCTAAGCTTGACTTTGTGTAATATGCGACGAGCAACTCCATTACATCAACGAGAAGAAAATTATATTGCACTGTCAGGTAGTGTATAAAATTCAATACTCCAAAACCCAAAACCTTCCCTTTCTTATAAAAATAAAAATCAAACGAGGCAATCACAACTTGCACCAACACAAACAACTCTCTCTCTCTCTCTCTCTCTCTCTCTCTCTCTCTCATGGAACTTAGGTTGTCTTAGAGTCAGCCCATTTTTCTTCCCTACTCCTCTAATTGCAATGGATGGGATAGTTGAGATGGGCATAAGCTTGACTTTGTGTAAGGTGAAGGGTGAAAAGTTGTCCAGAGTAATTCCCTTTTTTGGGGGGTTCATTATTACCTGTTTTTGAAGAAACAATAATCATCACAACTTGCACCAACACAAACAACTCTTCCACCATCCCTAATTTAGAGTCAGCTCATTTTTCTTCCTACTTGAGATAGGCATAGCCGCATAGTCTAAGCTTGACTTTGTGTAGTTGTTGTGCCAAAGGTTATTCCCTTTTTTGGTACAATATTGCATTGCTTAGAAGAAACCATAATTGATTGCCCTTAAGAAAGAGTATATTCATATCCCCCATGCCAAACTAAATTATTACGAATATTCTAAAGAAAATTATATCACAATGTCGCATAATGTTACTATATAATTGAATACTCCAAGAATGCAATCACAACTTGCACCAACACAGACAACTCTTCAACCATATCGCTCTCTCTGTCTCTCATGGGTTCCTCAGATGATGACTGTGCAGAGCAGCCCTTGTCTCCACCAGGCCGTCTCTTCCTCCATCCCCGATGGAACCTAATAATCCACTGCGCCATTGGCTTCAAGAACCCTATAGATATAGACGCCATCAAGTCCCGCCTCAAAACCTCCCTCCTTCTCTCCCACCCCAGATTCTCAAGCCTCGTGGTCCGCGACTCCCACGGCGTCGAGCACTGGCAAAAAGCAACCCACATTGACTTCGACCGCCACATCATCATCCTCCGCAACCCCATCTCTACCGCATCACAGTCTGTTGACCATGATACCGCTGTCAACAACTACTTGGCTGACCTCTCCATCAGCTCTGGGCTAAGCACTGACAAACCCTTGTGGGAATTGCACCTTCTCATGGCTCACAACTGCTGCGTGTTTCGACTCCACCATGCTTTGGGAGACGGGGCTTCGCTCATGTCTCTGTTCTTGGCCGATTGTAGGAGAGCCGACGATCAAGAAAAGTTCCCAACTTTGGCTTATGGGAAGAAGAGGGACAAGAAAAGAGTGAATAGTAGTGGTGGAAAGGGTTGGTGGGTTTTGTTGATAGGGTTTTTGAGTATGGTGTGGTTCAACTTGGTGTTTGTGGTGGAGTTTGTGACGAGGAGCTTGTGGGTTTGTGACAGCAAAACAGAGATCAGTGGTGGCGATGGGGTTGAGCTGTGGCCTAGGAAGTTGGCCACTGCTCGGTTTAGGCTTCAGGACATGAAGCTCGTCAAGAAAGCTGTTCCAAATGCGGTAATTTGATTAATATATTTATGCGTTGCTTCTAATTAATATTTTGTTTTTTACTTTGCATGAGAAATCTTTTTATTTTTTATTTTTCAAAAAGGAGGTTTTAATTATAAGTTTTCTCCCACCATGCAGACAATCAACGATGTTCTCTTTGGTGTGCTTTCATCAGGACTTTCAAGATACCTGGAACACCGAACACCAAATGGTAATTAAAAGATTTTGATACTTCCCGTGCAAATCAAATATTAGGGGTGTACAAGATTCAATTCAATTCGTTCAAACCGATCAATTCAATCTAATTTTAATCGGTCTTGAAGATTTGGCGGATTACATTAGATCCGTAATTTTTAAAACCAACATGATTGGATCGGATGACGAATTTGCTTATCATAATCCTATCCAATACAATATTTCTAGTTAGTTTTATGCTTATTTTGCTATTGTAGGTATTTGTCGTTGAAAATGTTATGAATATTTTAAGTCATTTAATGAAGTTATGTTTAATATATTATATAAATCAAAACAATTTTCTCTAATATTTCATTTATATATTACATTTATGTATATTAATATGTTTGATTATATTAAGGGTAATGCTAGCGAAGACCAACTTTAGATACCAACTTGTGTACCAGCTCTCTAATAGAGGTGGAGCCCACCAATGCAATGGGTCTCACGCTCTCATTAGAGAGTTGGTATCCAGGTTGGTCTCCTAACATTTTCCTTATATTAAACATAAGGATAAATATTTAATATGTATCATTATTGTCCTTTTTTATTATCAAAACCGATTATCCATTTCAATCCAATCCAATATCAATTGGATCGGATTGGATTTAAACATCTAATATTATTAGATCGGATTGAAAAAATCACAATTCAATTTTTATTGGATCATATGCGGATTAACTAAATTGTATTGATTTCGAACCAACGTACACCCCATTATCAATTATAAGTCACAATTATGAAGGGGTAGCAATTCAATACTAATTCCGACGTATCTGCATAAATACTTTCTTATTTCGTGTAAGTTAATTACCGTAGCATGTCATATTCGTTTTTTTTTTTTTTTGGTGAGGTAACTAAATTTGTAACGGGTTGGAATAGTGAAAAAATGATCACTCCTAAGACGAGATAGCTAAATTAACTAAACCCAATTGTTTCTGTCATCATCAGCTTTGCCTGAGGGGCTTCAAATTACAGGGCTAGCAATGGTAGATCTAAGAGAGCAACTTGGATTGCAGGTTTGTTGTAACTTGCAACCCTATGACTTGTTAATTAATTCTCTCTTTATTTTTCTCACGAAATGATTGAAATTAATTTCAACTCGTGGTGGTGGGATGGAACTGAAACGAAACTGATCAGGAACTATCCGATATGATGAAAAACGATTCACCAGGACTAAGTTGGGGTAACAAGTTCGGCATGATTCTCCTACCTATTTATTATCATAAAAGCAACGGCCCTGATCCTCTGGTGTATCTGAAGAGAGCTAAGGTGATGATTGATAGGAGGAAACGATCTCTACAGGCTCATTTCTCATACAAAACTATACTTTCTACAATGCCCTACTTGGGAGCAAAGGTGATCAAATTCAGGATTAAAAAAAAAATGCATGCAGGTTAAGTTCACCTTCCAATTTGAATATTGAAATTTTTTACTTTTTTACTGCATGCAGGTTACAGCCTGGCTTAATTACAAGATCCTTTGCAATACAAGCTTTTCTATCTCAAATATTATTGGCCCAGAAGAGGAAATTATAGCCGCAGGCAACACAGTAACTTATCTGAGAGTGAATTCAACTAGCCTTCCACATGTACTGTCCTCAAAACAAGACAATTATTTATAGGCATGATCATAAATGTATGTCTGAATGTGTTTTGCTGATTGGTAAATGTAGGCGCTCTCAATGCACATGGTGAGCTATGCTGGAAGAGTAGACATGCAAATTTTGGTGGCCAAAGATATCATCCCTGACCCGGAATTTCTCGCAAACTGCTTTGAGGAGGCCTTGCTTGATATGAAGGAAGCAGCCAGCCGCGATGCAACCATGAGTAATTAACCAAGAACCACAAGCAATGGATAATGGGTCACGTCATGTATTATCTATATGAAGAATCAATAAACGGCACGTCCACTCGGTCTAGAGACTCATCAATTTGCTAAATAAATCCAAGAAAATTGCCCAGAATTTCATCCCAATTTTCTTGCTTCTCTTATTGCCATTAATGAGACATGCATATATAATCTAAATGGGCATGCATATATAATCTATATAGACTGTAAGGAAAAGGGTGGTGATAATCTAAATTTTAATTCCCTTTTGATACAATAATTTTGCTTTCTATAAAGAAAGCAAAAACAACCCAATAACTCCACCACGAATCAAAACCACAAGTACAAAGCCAGCAAAGACCACAGAAACATGGAGAGCCACATGGGAGAGAGCAAGGAAACCAGAGCCAACGACCCTTCTTCTTCTTCTTCTTCATCTCTCTGTCTGTGTTTCATGGGTTCGTCGGCAGCAGACAAGTTCTCCGACGAGCCCATAACCCCAATTGGTGGGTTCTTCCTCCAACCCCAAATGGACCAAATAATCCACTGCACCATGGGCTTCAAAAATCCCATTGACATCGTCGCCATTAAATCCCACCTCAAAACCTCCCTCCTTCTCTCCCACCCCAGATTCTCCAGCCTCATGGTCGGCGGCCCCCGAGGCCTCAAGCAATGGCACAGGACCTCCCACCTCGACCTCGACCGCCACATCATCGTCGTCCCCAACACCATCACAACCGCATCAAACGTTGACCATGAGGCCGCGGTCAACGCCTACTTGGCCAACCTCTCCACCAGTTCTGGCCTCAGCGCCGACAAACCTCTGTGGGAATTTCATCTCCTCATGGCCCACAACTGCGGCGTCTTCCGCATCCACCACGCTCTGGGAGATGGGGCTTCGCTCATGTCTCTGTTCTCGGCGAGTTTCAGGGCAGCTGAAGTGGAAGAAAAGCTTCCGGCTTTGGGCTCTGCTGGGAAGAAGAGAAACAGAGTGAATGGTGAAAAGGGCTGGTGGGTTTTGTTGATTGGGTTTGTGGGTATGGTTTGGTTCAGCTTGATTTTTGTGGTGGAGTTTGCGTTGAGGAGCTTGTGGGTTTGTGACAGAAAAACAGAGATAAGTGGCGGCGATGGAGTTGAGCTCTGGCCTAGGAAGCTGGCCACCGCTCGGTTTAAGCTTCAGGACATGAAGCTCGTCAAGAACGCTGTTTCAAATGCGGTAATTGATTTGCTAATTCTTCTGTTTTTCTTGTATATTGGGTTAGGTTGGTTCCTTTTCTGGAGTTGTTCAAATAAAAAAGATCCGTCTTTTTTTCCAATTATTTTTCTTTAGAAAAAAGAAAAGGGTTTTGACTGAAAATTCTATGCCGCAATGCTGCAGACCATCAATGATGTTCTTGTAGGGGTGGTTTCAGCAGGGCTATCACGATACCTAGATCACCGAACACCAAATGGTAATTAGAAATTGCTGATGTGAACTTTTGCTTCCCATTTGAAACAGATATCAAAGGCATTCAATCGCCATAACCAAAAGTTACCTAACCCAAGTTGTTCTTCTCACCAGCTTTGCCAGAGGGGCTTCGAATTACAGGGATAGCTATGGAAAATTTAAGAGAGCAACCTAGATTGCAGGTTTTCTGTAAATTCTAAACTTGCATAATTTTTGTTTGTGCTATGCATTTCAATGGGTTGTTTTTGTTTTCCTTATGAAATCAACAATCTGATCAGGAACTAACAGATTTGATGAAAAGCAACTCTCAATCGAGTTGGGGTAACAAATTCAGCACGTTTCTCCTACCTATTTATTATAAAAAAAGTTCTGGAACTGAACCTCTGGAGTATTTGAGGAGAGCTAAGGTGATTATGGACCGCAAGAAACAGTCTCTGGAGGCTCTTTTCTCATACAAAATTGGGTGTTTTTTAATGACCTATTTGGGAGCAAAGGTGAGGATCATCAAAATGCAGTTTTCAAACAGGAAAAGAACATTTACAAAAAAAATTCCATTGAACTGCAGATTGCTACATGGCTTCTTTACAGGATTGTCTGCAACACTAGCTTTGCTATATCAAATATACTTGGCCCACAAGAAGAAATTGCAGTTGGAGGAAACCCTGTAACTTACCTCAGAGTGAATACATCTAGCCTGCCCCATGTATACCCCAAAAATTCACTTTAAAGTTTCTAAATTGTCAATTTAGGGTGTGAAGTTTTTTGCTGATTCGTAAATGCAGGCACTTACAATGCATATGGTGAGCTATGTGGAAAGAGCAGACATGCAAATTTCGGTTGCCAAAGATATCATTCCTGACCCGGAATTTCTTGCTAAGTGCTTTGAGGAGGCCTTGTTTTATATGAAGGAAGCAGCCCATTGTGAAACAAATGATTGATTTTTTTTTTTGGGAGAAGAAACAAGTAGGAAAAAAAAACCAAGCAATATTTTATTTTATTTTATTTTATTTTGAGAGAAACAACCAAGCACTCATTTTTCACAAGTATGATTTTTCACAAGTATGCTTCGTCCTAATATATTAGGAGTCATTCCTCCTCAACACAAGATGTGACCTCTTACAAGACGACACTTGTATTTTTTTTCACTGACTCTCTCTTTCTTCCCACCCAATCTCCTCTCCTCCCGTGCTCTCACTTCTCTCATCTCTCAATCTCTTTCCTTGCAACTCATATGGAGGAGAAAGAGTGACATCGGCTCAAATTTTTCTCCCCCAAGTCGTACCCTGTTCTTTCACCATTCCCAAAATTTCCAGAACTCCCCAGTAAATAACTTAATAAAATTAAAAATTAAAAAGGAGAGATATCAATACATAGTATTTGGGTGATGATGACGATGATGGAGGAAGGGGCTGAAAATTTCTTCTAAAGAATTGCAGGGGAAGAGATAGAGACAAAGATGAGGAGATGAGAGAAGAGAGAGCAGGGGGAGGAGAGGAGAGTGGGTGAGAAGAGAGAGAGTCGGTGAAACAAAAAAGATTTAAAAAAAGATATAGGTGTCGTTTTTTAAGGAAGCCACATTATTTTGTTGAGGAAAAATGACTCTTTATATATCAGCAGCCGAGCATTGTCATAATTTTTTTACAAAAGTTAACTTATTTTGTACAAGTCACGATTTATTTATTCAATATTCATGCATTGTTTAAGTACTTTCAGGGAAGGAATAACCGCCATTCAAAAATACATTGTCTAAGCACAAGAGTGCTTGATCGAGAAAAAAACAAGCTATAGATTGACGGGTGAAAAATACAATAACGATAAATGAACATAGAAAAAAAAAAAAGATAAAATATTTTTAATACAAACGATAATTTATTTTAATATAATCTAAAGGCTAAATTATTGAAATGCCCCATGTAACTCAATTTCAGTCTCACTTTCCCTCCTCTTAAACTCTAAGTGTCTCACTTTCCCCCTAAAACTCCATATATTGTCTCACTTTGCCTAGATTCCATCCAGCCTAACAGAAGTCGTCAAATCTTAACTCGCCAAAAATGTCCCCATCACTGTTTCCCCAATTTTCAATGATGGGTCATTAATAATTTTCGGAATTGACATGTTCTTGGAATGCGTTGAGGTCGAAAGGGTGCTCTGTTATGGCTTCGCTTCTTGAAATTGCAATTTCATGGGTTTTTCTTCAAGTACCAGACCATGATGACTGTTTTTGCTCCATTTGACCAAGTCTTGATGAACTGAGTTGGGAACTTGAGTGAGCAATCCTCCATCTTTCATCGCCATGTGGTGCCGTGCAGGCTTTTGTGGAGCGATTTGGTGAGTTTCAATGATGGGACGTGTTTGAGGACTAATCTGATGGGGTTTACAAACAATATCACTCGATCCCAAGACGTGTTGATGCTCAATGGTGTGTCGGTCATTTTTCCAAATGGAATTTAGGCAAAGTGAGACAATATATGGAGTTTCAGGGGGAAAGTGAGACACTTAGAGTTTCAGGGGGAAAGTGAGATTGAACTTTAGTTTCAGGGGGCATTTCGATAATTTAGCCTAATCTAAATTATGGGAAGGGGAATTCAAATTTGAGTGCAGAATATGGAGCACATCCACTATAATCAATTTGATTAAGCCCATATTTGCACAAAAACAAGATGTTAGACAATAATTACACGATTTACACCCTAAAATGCTAGGTGCCAAAAACTCAAGATTTATGAGAATTGGTGCTAGACAACAACTAAGCTTAAGCTGAGGTAGATCAAGTTTACATTTTTTCTACGTGCAACATGTATTCTGTAAATGGAGAGACAGACATAATGCATCATGAATGTATATGAAGCTACCAAAACTGAAATTAAAACCTAGAGATGTGCATGGTTTGGTTCGATCCACCCTCACCCCTCAATTATTCAACCATCACCATTGTGCCAAACCAAGCATGGTTTGGATTTGCAATTGCACGAGATATTTCGTGCTCTTGCCCATGCGTAATACTTTATCCTCTTGGAAATCACATAAGTTAGGCCCACAAAATCCATTTACAATATAACAAAAATACTTTTAACTTTTTTTAAATTACAAAACTGTCATTGATTTCTTAAAACAAACACAACCCCAAAACCTCATAAAAAAGCTCAAAATACTCAATAGGGCATCAAAGTAATTTAATAGTCAAAATTAAATTCAATAAGGCTAACTATCATTTTTTGAGTTTTTTTTAGATTTGTTTATAGAAATTAAATGATGTAAGGTTTATTTATAGTTTTAATACTAAGAATGGCTATATGACTAAATATCTCAATTGTTTTTAGTCCACAGCTGAAGATAGATTTTGCATTATTTTATAACTATATTTAGCCTGAGATAGCCTAAAGGACAAGGAAAAAGGACAAGGAACAAGAGCATGAGCCATCTTTTTCATACAGTACAGACTAGTCATATACAACGGTTGCCTTGATGTTGAAACTGCATTTATGTCGACTTGTCAATGTTTGGCGACGTGTCAGAAAACTATTAGTCTGTAGTATCATGTCATCTGTGCTACATAACTAGTGTATAATTTCTCCTGACGCATATGCCCTGGTCCGCTCATGTGGTGTAAACAAAATGTTGAGACCACTAGCGTCAAAAAATCAAGTTGTCTAAAAATAAGCTGTTAGAAAATGTTGAAAAAAATAAAATGTGTCCATCTAATAAAAAAAATTCCAATCATCACAAGGGTTCATGGTATTTGGAAGAGAAAAAAAAAAACCAAGAGTAAAACAGAGATGAACTTATGGTCCCGACGTTGGGGATAAATCTGGTCGTAGTTCTCGTCAATGGCAGTGGCAACTGGCGTTAGGGAGAAGAAGGGAAGTGAGAAGGTAGGGGAAGAACCAGTTCGTCATGTTTTCCAGAAATGTGGACCTGTGGTCCACATGGATGGTCCCCGTACGCCCTATTGTCTGTAAATTATGGCTCAGGGCCCATTTTGGGCTGCCTACTTTTGTTTGTAATGCTGCAGGTGGCTTGCATTTTTTATGGCTGGGTGAGAGAGAAGACCAGCAAATGAGGGGGTAATTAATTCTTGTACTAGGAGTAGGACTAGGAGTGAAGTTCGAGGGTTCAAACGTTAAACAACTTTTAAAATTAAGTTAGTACACTTTATGATTTAAATATATTTAATTAAAATATAAAATTAATCAAGTACACTCTATTAACTATCAAAAATACTCTTAGTATACTTTAATACACTCTATCACACAACATCCTAATACTAATCCTAAAATATATTTCTCTTTATACATGAATTCGTGCATTCTTTTCAGATTTATAAATATATTGAATTGAACTTATTATTGGGTTTCACAAGTTATATGAAGGAATTTTCATGGGCCCTCAACGTATTATATGAAGCTATGAAGGCATTTCCGAAGTTTGCAGCATACCCATATGGTCATGGATCTCTTCAAATCATCAATATTAAGCATGTATTTGGCCTTGAATGTGAAGTAGTTAAAGATATTGGCAGAATAATGGCTTGTAACCATTGTTGATTATTGGCTTAAACAATAGTCAAAATGTGGAAAACACTTTCGGCTGATTGAATTTGTAAATGAGAATGCATTAATTAGGGACAGCTCTAGGCTTTGCCTATATATTGAGCGTTGGGCTTCATTAATTGGCAAAGATGAGATAGCAGCATTAATTGGCAGAGATGGGATAGCAGCACGTGGGAAACAAAAGGCATGCATTCATGGCTGGCCTTCTAACTTGATTTGCAACCCCTTGCCCGCTCGTTGGCTTCTTTGGAAAGCCACTCTTCCTTTGGCTTTAAAAGGAGAAGCAGCCCAGCAAAATAAGATAGAGAAGAGGGAGAGAAACTGCAAGAAGCCATTCGGCCGAAGAGAAGAAAATTCTCTCAAATTGTTCTTTGCTTTGTATTTTTGGTTTTCTCTTCCTATTGTGAGTGTGTGAGCTTGGATATATTTGGGGTTTGGGTTTCTTGAGTGTTAAACACTATTGTATTCTCTCATTTGATTATAGTGGATTACTCCGTCGTCTCCAAATTAAATGTAAACATTGCTTGAAAATCAGGATAAATCTTAGTGTTCTTGTTGGTGTTGTTTTGTTTATTTTATCTCTTGTTAGTTGTTGTTTATTTTTCACTTAGAGTTGATAGACGCTTCCACACAACAACCATTTCTATGTCAGAGTTTTATAATAAATCAAGAGGGAAATTCCAGTGCTGTGGCTTATAAAACTAAGAAGGGGTATTGTAGGTCAATTTTTCATAAAGACATTAGCATGCATATATAATCAAGATGAGCATGCATATATAATCTATATAGATTGTAAGGAAAAGGGTGGTGATGATCTAAATTTTAATTCCCTTTTGATATAATAATTTTGCTTTCTATAAAGACAGCAAAAACAAGAAGTAGAAAGCCAGCAAAGACCATAGAAACATGGAGAGCCACATGGGAGAGCAAGGAAACCAGAGCCAACGACCCTTCTTCTTCTTCTTCTTCTTCTTCATCTCTTTGTATGGGTTCGTCGGAGCTGACAGTTCTCCGACGAGCCCATAACCCCAATTGGTGGGCTCTCTCTCCAACCTCAAATGGACCAAATAATCCACTGCTCCATGGGCTTCAAAAGCCCCATTGACATCGCCGCCATTAAATCCCACCTCAAAATCTCCCTCCTTCTCTCCCACCCCAGATTCTCCAGCCTCATGGTCCACACCCCCCGAGGCCTCAAGCAATGGCACAGGACCTCCCATGTCAACCTCGACAACCACTTCTGTTTAGGCCTAAATTTGGTACGCCAAGTCCAAAGTCATAAAAGCCCACACCATTTTGACAGCCACCAAATAACTGGGCCATAGAGAAATATCCTCGGTCCAAACATCAAAGGCCCAGAAACTATACAAATAGCTTGGGCCTTGAAGAAAACAAATTTAGCCCAGTCCCTATAAACAGCTTTACCATTTCCTTCAACCCATGAAAAAGGCAGTAGATTTTCCCCAGACCCACGTGAATCCTAACTGGAAAAAAGTCAGCAATTTCGGTTGGAAATAATAGAAGGCTAGCAACAGTTTTAGAAGAAGAATATCTCTGGAAAAAGCTCTGTCATCAGAAACATCACAATATATATATATATATATCTATATATATAGTCAGATATTTTCTTTAAAACGAGAAGACACAATTTCCAAGAGATAAGCAGGCTATGCCTTCTGAGAAAGATAAGCAAGAAACGGGAGTTGCTAAAACTGGAAATCAAACTTGCCATCACAGTTTGAAAAAATAGTTAACTAAAAGAAGGCGAGGTTCCCCATTGAAGTGACTGAACTGTTGAAGGTCTAAACTACCAAAGATGATAAAATCCCCTTTCTTTTTTGCATTTAAAATGAAAGATCTTTTGGGAAATTTTACCGCCCATTATTAAAATTAGAACCTCCATTCCTAAAAAGGTTTTTCTATAAATATAAGAGAGGATGAACAGAGAAAGACACATTCAATCAACACAACTAAAAAATCAGTCAAAAGACAAACACTCAAGATGATCACTTGATCTCGAGAACCTTCAAGCAAGTTGAAGCAACCAAGAGCTAGCTAAGTCACAAGAGAAGCCAGCTACAAGTCAAAGCTTCCAGTTTTTAGACTTAGAAGAAAACCAATTAAAACAAGATTGCTCTCGTTACAAATTTGGTTCAGCAAAAGCCAAGGCAAGCAGAGTTTGAGTTTTCACAAATACTGATCGGTGTATAATTACATATCATTTTGTATCCCTCTAACTTATGATTTGGTTATGTTTTTGAGTTAAACTTGTGCTTTTAATAAGTTTTGTGCTTGTTTCAGTGTTATAAGCTTGAGAGTCACTAATTGCATTTTAGGGACAAATTAGCTCAAAACGGTGTCTGCAGATCAGTCAACTTCACGGATTGGACTGTACTTGCTCAAGAAGAACCAGATAATGAGACATACATCATTGGAAAGCTACGGAAGTCTATTTTCTGTAGAATTTTACGGTTCATGATTCCGAGTCTTCTAGAGAAAGTTATACATGTTTTGGCAACTTAAGGTCAAATTCGGCAGCATCTGCGTTACTGGGCCAAAAATCACATTTGAAGGCCTTCCCGATTTTTCCTTGAGTTGGGCTGCATATTCTTGGAAAGATAATTCAAAGAGCTTCAAGATCTATATTTTTCCAGATTTTTCAAGATGGAGCCACAAGCCCAAAACGAGCCCACAAGCTGGCTGCAATGCATTATCATGCATGACATATGCATGATGAAGTGTTGTTGATTGTGGGAAAGTTTGGTGAAGCATATTCAATACCTATTTTTTGAGTGGAATTTTGCAGCAGCCAAATGAATTAATTGAAGTTGAAGTGGATGATGCAACACGAAGCTTAATGACAAGAAAAATTGTTTTCAAATGCAATAGTGTGTTAGGTGAATTAAGTGTTGTAAATTGGTGAAGTGAGTGTGATTAGTGAACTGTATTGTATAATTCAGATTTTCACTTCCCCTAGGCCTATAAATAAGGAAGTTCTCTAAGCTTGGAATCACACCCCCAAGGGGGGGAGCTCTCAAACACTTCTCTAGAGCTCCCTTCCCTTCTCTCCCTCAAATTCTCTTAGTTTCCCTTTGTAGTTCTCAATTATTGTAATAAGATCATATTTACTAAATTTTCTTTCTTCTAAATTCTCCAAACACTTCTCTATTCTATTTCAAATTCTCTAAAGCTCTCAAAACACCTTCCTTTCTCTTCCAAATTCCCCATGTTCTCAAACACATCTCTCTTCCAAAATTCTCTAAAGTTCTCAAACACTTCACAAACACCTTTCTCTTCCTTCTCCATGTTCACAAACACCTTTCTCTTCTCCAAACACTTTCCAAACACTTTCTTCTCCCTTCTCAAAGCTCTCAAACACATGCTCTTCCAAAATCCACAAAGTTCTCAAACACCACTTTCCTTTCTTCTCCAAAAGTCTCCATATTCTCAAACACTTCCCAAACACTTCTCCCATTCCTTCATCAAATTCTCAATGTTCCCAAATACTCCTCCCTTCTCTTTCTCAAACACATCTCTCCTCTCTTCCAAAAGTCTCCATGTTCTCAAGTGTTGTACAAAACCTTTTTGCTTCTTTTGTTTTCATTTCTGTTTTGTGTAGGAAAACTGAATTCGATCATTCAATCACCAATCCCTGGAATCGACCTCGCACTTACATATGCTATACTACCGAACGGCTCGTGCACTTGCGAGTATCACAAGTTGAGGATGCAGCTGAATCCATTTTGGTGCAGCTAAATCTACGCAACAAATACGAAAACCTCAACAAATTTATGGAGAGCCCTGACTAAGCAAAACAGGTACCAAAATCAGTTCCAGCTTCAAGTCCAGCCACTTCTGCCCTTTTAGAATGAAGAAATCCAAGTTCTGCCGGTCCAAAAGCCTTCAAGGGCTTGAAATAGATTAAAGCTCTGCCAAACTCAAGCTTTGATATCGATTTGCAGCTGAAGTCCAACACTTGAAGTTGTTGAAAGTCCAGTCCAGGCATAGGCGTACCCAGTCCAGCCCAAGATTAGAAGCATCTGCCCAGACAGAAATGGAAGTGCGTCCCTCTTTTTGTCTTTTTATAGTCAGTCTTTTCTTTTTAAGCTTTGTAAAGGAGAGTTTTGCCTAAAAACAGATCATTTTCTTACCATTTATTTCGGCCAGAACTACCAATTTGTACTGTGATAAATTGTGAAGTCCTCACCAGTCTGAGGAAAGAAAAGAACTTACTTGGGAAATATTCATCACCCAAATTCACAATCGCTTATTCAAAAATCATTAACTTGGGGCGCAAGTTATCTATTTTTACGAAGTCTGCTAGAATTTTCATTGCCAGCAATAGCACGCCTGCACTCTAAAGAAAGTTGATTGTTGACTAATTAGTGGTTTTCAAGACAAAGGTGAACTTTGCCCTACCATCACAGGAGACAAATCAAAACGGGTGAACAACTTCATCGTCGTCCCCAACACCATCACAACCACATCAAACTTTGACCATGAGGCAGCGGTCAATGCCTACTTGGCCGACCTCTCAACCAGCTTCTGGCCTCAACGTCGACAAACCTCTGTGGGAATTTCATCTCCTCATGGCCCATAACAGCGGCGTCTTCCTCATCCACCACGCTCTGGGAGATGGGGCTTCACTCATGTCTCTCTCTCCCTTCGAGTTTCAGGGGGAGCTGAAGAGGAAGAAAAGCTTCCGGATTTGGGCTCTGCCGGAAGAAGAGAAAATGAGTGAATGGTGAAAAGGGATGGTGGGTTTTGAGTGAAATAATATGGTAGAATATTTTCTGATATATTTCATTCTCTGAAAAAAAAGTATTTATAATACAAGGTTACAAACCCTAGTATGGTTAAACTAGGAAATAAATGTGAATCCTAATTACATAATATCTATACAAAAGGAAATAAATAAAATTATAATAGTATAAGAAGGAAATATCCTAATAGAATAGGATATTTCGCTAACATTTTGTTGATTGGGTTTGTGGGTATGGTTTGGTTCAGCTTGAATTTTGCGGTGGAGTCTGCGTCGAGGTTCTTGTGGGATTGTGACAGAAAAACAGAGATAAGTGGGGGCGATGGAGTTGAGCTCTGGCCTCGGAAGCTGGCCACCGCTCGGTTTAAGCTTCAGGACATGAAGCTCGTCAAGAACGCTGTTCCAAATGCGGTCATTGATTTGTTAATTCTTCTATTTTTCTTGTATGTTGGGTTTGGTTGGTTCCTTTTCTGGAGTTGTTCAAATAAAAATATCCGTTTTCTTTTTCAAATTATTTTTCTTTAGAAAAAAGAAAAGGGTTTTGACTGAAAATTTTATGCCCCAATGCTGCAGACCATCAATGATGTTCTTGTAGGGGTGGTTTCAGCAGGGCTATCAAGATACCTAGATCACCTAACACCAAATGGTAATTAGAAATTGCTGATGTGCACTTTTACTTCCCATTTGAAACAGACATCAATGGCATTCATTCACCCTAACCAAAAGTTAGCTAAACCCAGTTGTTCTTCTCACCAGGTTTGCCCGAGGGCTTCGAATTACCGGGATGGTTATGGTAAATTTAAGAGAGCAACATATATTGCAGGTCTGCTGTAAATTCTAAACTTGCATAATTTTGTTTGGCTATGTATTTCAATGGGTTGTTTTTGTTTTCCTTATGAAATCAACATCTGATCATCTGATCAGGAACAATCAGATTTGATGAAAAGCAACTCTGGATCGAGTTGGGGTAACAAAATCGGCACGTTTCTCGTACATATTTATTATCATAAAAGCTCAGGAACTGATCCTCTGGAGTATTTGAGGAGAGCCAAGGTGATTATGGACCGCAAGAAACAGTCTCTGGAGGCTCTTTTCTCATACAAAATTGGGTGTTTTTTATTGACCTATTTGGGAGCAGAGGTGAGGATCATCAAAATGCAGTTTTCAAACATGAAAAGAATACATTTACAATTTGTTTTTTCCATTGAACTGCAGATTGCTACATGGCTTCTTTACAGGATTGTCTGCAACACTAGCTTTGCTATCTCAAATATACTTGGCCCACAAGAAGAAATTGTAGTTGAAGGAAACCCTGTAACTTACCTCAGAGTGAATGCATCTAGCCTGCCCCATGTATACACCAAATATTCACTTTAAAGTTTCTAAATTGTCAATTTAGGGTATGAAGGTTTTAACTGATTCGTACATGCAGGCCCTTCAAATGCATATGGTGAGTTACGTGGAAAGAGCAGACATGCAAATTTTGGTTGCCAAAGATATCATTCCTGACCCGGATTTTCTTGCGAAGTGCTTTGAGGAGGCCTTGCTTGATATGAAGGAAGCAGCCCACTGAGAAACAAATGATTGATTTGTTAGAAAATTATAATATTTATATTTAATTTTTTAATAATTGAATGGAAATTAAATTGTGGGATCCGTGGAGAAAAATAAAATATTATTTTGAGTATCTATACATGTATAGACATACACTGAAAGTCCATCGTACATTGGTCATCAAAGTGAAAGCTAATAAAAGCCAACTAAAGGCTACCAAATGCATCTCTCTTTTTTCCCCTCTAAGACAAGGCACTACTAATTGTAATTATAATATTCCAAGACCCAAAATCCTTCTTTGATACTTAATCTCAGAATCCTCAGAAATAGACATGAGCACACCAAGAAGAAACTAACAGAACCCATTTTGACTTATATCTCCATTTTGATTGATGCCAAAAGAATGTTTCAATGAATTAGATCTGATTCCCTACATAAACAATGAAAACAAAATCCCGAGCCACATAGTTGTCAAAGCAACCAGAACCCTTTTTTTTAATAAAGAAATTTAGCTAAAATAAGCAATTAATCATTGGAAGTGCAACATAATTCCAACATACCAGGATGAGTAAAGAAAACGAATGAATGTGTAGACAGCTTCATAAGGTACCCTAGGGATCTTAATTTATCTCATGCCATTTTTAACTTTTGATTGCTGCAAGAAATTACCTAGCACGGGTGATGCAATGCTCTGCACATTCAATATAAAAGGAAAACCTTTAAGCCACATCCAGAAATTTCATTGAGGATTTTCTAGCGATGCAACTATGGGATCAATTCAATTAAATCACCAGAACACTAAAATGAGCTGGAATAGACATGAACACACCAAGAAGAAACTAACAGAACCCATTTTGACTTATATCTCCATTTTGATTGATGCCAAAAGAATGTTTCAATGAATTAGATCTAATTCCCTACATAAACAATGAAAACAAAATCCCGAGCCATATAGTTGTCAAAGCAACCAGAACCCTTTTTTTAAAAGAAATTTAGATAAAATAAGCAATTAGTCTCTGGTATGTTGGAATTAGATCAAATTCACAACAAGCAGTAGATAAAAAAAATGCAATAATTAGAACTGAAATCAAAATTGAACCTAAAATCAAGCTCTGCCTGAGTACCAAAAGAAAACCTAGCTGATTTAAGGACACAAAGTTTTGCTTAAAGCCTTTATTTATCAAATCAAACCTAGAGAATTAGGGAATTAGGGAAAAGAGAATAAGACTCAGAGTCACAATCGTACTCAAATCAAACTCAAATGGAATCAAAACTAACATTGAAAGCAAAGAGAAATAGAAAGCTCACATGATATTGGAAGAAAACTTAGAAATCAAAACGACAGAGACGAAGAGGACGATGCTCGTCAAAGAAGACGACATCGCTCTCTCTGGTTTCGCTGGTCTCGCTCTGAGCTCGCTCATTGAAGAAGACGGTATCGCTGGTCTTGCTGGTCTCGCTCATCGAAGAAGACGGTATCACTCTCTGGTCTCTTTAGTCATGCTCTGAGCTCGCTCGTCTTTTTTTTTTTCTTTTAGATGTTTTAAACTGTTTTTAGTGACTAATTTAAATACTGGTCAGAAAATTTAGTCATTAAAAATTAAAAAATATGTCTTAATCAATTTACTGACCATGTAGTATTATTGGTCATTAAATTCACTATATTTGTGACCATTATTAATGTGATATCAAGGAAATTGGTCACTACTGACCTTTTTTCTTGTAGTGACATTATCATATAATATTTTAATGAGTATATAGTATAAGCATTCAATGTTAGTACATGTAAGAGTTAAAAGAGAGAACTAGTTGACGGCCACTTATTTTGAACCATAGGATCATTAGTGGTACCATTGGATGGTATGTTGATATTTGAGGTGTTATTTATTTATTTATTTGTAATCATATGCTTATCAGGCTTTAGGGTCTAATCGCGACTTTTTAGTTGTTATTGTATTATATATATATTTTTTATAATAATATTATATTTAATATTTTTTAATATCATCGGTTTGGTTTGATTAAATTGTGGTTTTGAATATTGCAAATCGTATACCGAATCATATATTTCGGTTTAATTTGGGTTCAAACTGATGACAAAAAGAGATTGAAAAAAAAACCAAACCAAACCAAACGTTTGGTTTGGTTTAGGCGATTTGACCGGGTTACCGGTTTGAATGCCCAACCCTAGTTATTGCATATAGGCTAGATAGGCCTAGAATTTTGTGCAATTGCATGTCCATTGTAAGCAATTGCATATAAAATGTGAAGTCATAGTGTGAACCTACATGCAATTGCTTATAATAAATGGGTAATTGTAAACAGACTATGCAACCATGATGCAAAAACAGGTTGGGTAATTTTCTTTTTACCTTTTTTTTTTTTTCAATTTGAGATTTGTTTTATAATCAAGAACTCTAGTCATGATGAATCCAATTGGAGTATTTAGACTTGCTAGTGGAGAACTGAGGTTGGCATCAAAAGAGAAAGATGAGTTCTTTAACTGAGAAACCTCCTCACTGGTTTTGGTTTCTTCAACCCAAGTGGTTGATGGTTAACTTTTGCAAACCACGTGTCTCAAAACTGGTGCTTTCTTAGCTATAGAATTTGAATACGAGTATTAACATCCAACACTCCACGTTTTACTATATCATTTCTTATGTGCAATGTGCAATTGCATACAGTTTATGCAATTTTTGACCCCCTGTATGCAATTAGTGATAATGTGATGTTTAAAGAGGCGTGTAGGTTGGCTAAGCCTAGAATGGTTGTGCAATAAAAATTAGATTTAAAAGTAAAAGTACTCGAAATGATAACCACGCTATCTAGCGCTTTGAAGATCATGAGCAACACAACCTAAGACAACCTTCCTCTTTTCTCCACGAGCCCAGCCTTAAACACAAGCAAAGAGAGAGAGTCACAATGACTAGAATTAAAAACGATACAAGTAAAGTCACAATGAGACCTAACAAAAATGGCACCCAAAACATTGGTCATTTGAAAAGGAGAAGAAAACTGCTGTTGAAGATGTTAGCAAAATCTCTGCACTAGAAACTTCGTTCTCAATGGAAAAAGAAGAGCATTTCTTATTCGGCCAATCCCACCTTCATTATGTTCATAAGATATAGACTAAATTGTTAAATCACAAACTACTTCAACTAAAATAAATTTATTTTAAAAAAATTCTGTTACGTATTCAACGCGCAAACTTGTTCAGTTGTAACATGAAGTAATTTTTCATCTCAAACACTATTTTGGCCTTCGTATGGAGAATTAACCACCATGAATTTACCATCAAATTACAACAGACTTTTAAGTAGCTGAGTGGCAGAACAAAGAAACTTTGAACAAGCCAGCTCTTCTGTGCAACATAGGCAACGAACTGAGTAAAAGTTGAGTGCCAGACTTCTTAGACTTCTCATAAGAATCTCTGAAATCACAAGCCTAAGGGAGCATCAACTTATCAGTGTCTGCACTAATTAAATATACAGTATTTATCTGGTACTGTCAGCTCCAATGTGAATTTGCATATCATAACAAATGAAAACGTATACGACAATAATCAGATCATAGTGTATTTTTCCGGAAAGCAAAAATTATTGGGCAAAAACCAATCTAGGATAAGCTGACTGAAAAGATATCAAGCTTTAAGTAAGGAAATGAACATTTCAGGCTGCCCCTACCACTTAACGAATGGGAGAATTAGAACATGTAACAATGTCATGATTTTGAACCTGTTTGCTGCACCCTGGGGTCTCATCAGCACAGCAGGGAAGAAATAGAGAACCACAGGCTTTCCTTTGAACCTGGAGAAGCTCACAGCTTTTCCATCCCGATCTTTCAATGTGAAGGGTGGTGGAACCTTACCCTTGTCCACCTGTAAAGAAACACACAATCGTAAGGTCCATAATCAATCAACAAAGAAGTAGCCTTACCCATAGCCCACAAAACTAACATATCATAAAATGTGAATTAGGCAATGTACCCTAGCACAAATAAACATATTCCCAGATGAAGAAGAGGGGACTGACAAAGAGGAAGAATCGGAGAACTTGTGGCCATAATATTTGTCTCCAGTTCATCACATTCTCAATTTTTGGCCATAGGAAAGCAGTGATGAATCAAACACTAAACATTTCAATTTCACCATAACAAAAATCAAATACTAAATTAAAAATATTTTTTAATTTAAAACAGGTCACGTGACTAGCGTGTGACTGATTAGCACAGGTGCAGTCACTGTACCGCAGGACTCCTTAAAATCAAAACCACAAAAAGAATCCTATAAAATAAATCTACAAGAAGTAGAAAGAAGAGTATAAATCTAGAACAAGTAGAAAGAAGAGTATAAATCTAAAACAAGTAGAAGAAGAGTATAAATCTAAAACAAGTAGAAAGAAGAGTATAAATCTAGTATACATAGTTTGATACACCCAAGACAATCTCTGGCCACAATTCATTACGTGTTGTAATTTTTCAACAGTCAACAACGCCCCTCTTTGCCGACACGGACCAACCAGGCAGCCTCATCTCTCTCTGTCATGGCTTCAGCGGCGGCTGACTACTCCGACGAGCCCCTAACCCCAGCAGGCCGCCTCTTTGTTCAACCCCAAATGAACCAAATTATTCATTGCGCCGTCGGCTTCAAGAACCCAATAAACATAGACTCAATCAAGTCCCATCTCAAAAGCTCTCTCCTTCTCTCCCACCCCAGATTCTCAAGCCTCATGGTCCGCGACTCACAGGGCCTCGAGCACTGGCGCAAAATCCCCCAAGTCGACCTCGACCGCCACGTCATCGTCGTCCCCAATCCCATCACCACCGCATCCCATTTTGACCATGACACCGCTGTCAACGACTACTTGGCCGACCTCTCCACCAGCTCTGGGCTAAGCGCCGAGAAACCCATGTGGGAAGTTCACCTTCTAATGGCTCACAACTGCGCCATCTTCCGAATCCACCACGCTTTGGGAGATGGTGTTTCGCTCATGTCTCTGTTCTTGGCGAGTTGCAGGGGAGCTGAAGATGAGGAAAAGATGCCAACTTTGGCTTCTGGAAAGAGAAACAGAGTGAATGGTGAAAAGGGTTGGTGGGCTTTGTTGATTGGGTTTGTGGGTATGTTGTGGTTTAGCTTGATTTTTGTGGCGGAGTTCGTGTTAAGATGCCTGTGGGTTTGTGACAGAAAGACAGAGATCAGTGGTGGTGATGGGGTTGAGCTCTGGCCTAGAAAGTTGGTCACTGCTCGGTTTAGGCTTCAGGACATGAAGCTCGTCAAGAAGGCTGTTCCAAATGCAGTTAGTGATTTATGAGATTGTTGGCCACTGCTTGGGAAAAAGGATTTCTATATTGGGTATTTGGGTTGGGTCTCTTTCTGAGAGTGTTTTTTAAAGATTCTTTTTTGGTAAAAAAATAATATTTTTTTTGAAAGGTTTTGACTATAATTTCATGCCACTGTGCAGACCATCAATGATGTTCTTTTTGGGGTGATTTCATCGGGGCTATCAAGATACCTAGATCACAGAACAACAAATGGTAATTAAATGACAACAGAGGTTGTTTACTTGTACTTGCTATTTGAATCAGATGTCTGATGCATTCGAGGAAAATAACCCAATTGTGTATGTATCAGCTTTGCCTGAGGGACTTCAAATTACAGGGCTAGCCATGGTGAATTTAAGAGAGCAACCTGGATTGCAGGTTTGTTTGCTGAAACTTGTAACCTTATATTTTATTTGTGCTATCCATTTATTTCAATGGTGTTGTCTTTGTTTTCTTATGAAATTATTAATGTTTCAACTTTTGGTGGTTACTTGAATCAATCTGATGATATCGGAACAGGAACTATCCGATTTGATGAAAAGCAATTCAGGGTCAAGTTGGGGTAACAAATTCGGCATGCTTCTCCTACCTATATATTATCATAAAAGAAGTGGAACTGATCCTCTAGCGTATCTGAAGATAGCTAAAGTGATGATTGACCGGAAGAAACGATCTCTGGAGGCTCATTTCTCGTACAAAATTGGGTATTTTGTAATGACCTACTTGGGAGCAAAGGTGAGCACAGAATGCAGTTTTGAAACCAAAACAATAAAAAGAGAATGCAAAGTTCACTTTCCAATTTGGATATTAAAAACCGCTTCTTTCTGTTGTACTGCAGCTTGCTGCCTGGCTGAATTACAGGATTGTTTGCAATAC
Organism: Prunus fruticosa; assembly: GCA_018703695.1. Classification (NCBI taxonomy): domain Eukaryota; kingdom Viridiplantae; phylum Streptophyta; class Magnoliopsida; order Rosales; family Rosaceae; genus Prunus; species Prunus fruticosa. The sequence continues at coordinate 33,123,519 of CM031924.1, forward strand.
TAGCTTTACTATCTCAAATATACTTGGCCCGCAAGAAGAAATCATACTTGGAGGCAACCCTATAACTTACCTAAGAGTGAATTCATCCAGCCTGCCCCATGTACAGCCCACAGAATCACTTAAAATTTGTCTAGACGTACTGAATTGTCAACTAGAGCAAATCAGAAATATATATGTATAACATGAATGATTTTGCTGGTTGGTAATGCAGGCACTTACAATGCACATGATAAGCTATGCTGAAAGAGCAGACATGCAAATTTTGGTGGCCAAAGATATCATCCCTGACCCGGCATTTCTTGCAAAGTGCTTTGAGGAGGCCTTGCTTGATATGAAGGAAGCAGCTGCAGCCATCAATCGAACCTAGGAGGACCACTATACATTTTAATGGAATGTCAGAAAATTGTATGAGGTTGAATGTGAAAGGAAGATTAGTGATACATTTCATTGACATGCAGAAAGGGCAAATATCTGAAAAGGCTAATATGTAGATGGTCTGCTCATTTGCCGCCATCATCATCCTTGTAGGCGTTCAAACTCTTTCAAACAAAGACATATATACATCAGCCATACCTACGATGTCACTCTCTCTTTCTAACACTAAACACTATATAAGAAAAGAACCAAACTCTCAGGATCTAACAATCAATGTCATGCGACCACCGTAAGTAACCAATAATAAGTTGTACGCTGCTAGTTCTTATTCCCCCAGTAGGCATGCAGCTTGTTGCGGCTTTTGGCACTCATGCCTTGGCCAAGGATTGGGGTTTCTTGCTGCTTCCTTTCTTTCTTCGCAGCAGTAGCCTCCTTAGCAAACCAAAACCTCCTTGTTTCTTACTTGGCACAATAGCCAGACTCCCAACTGCACTATTACCAGCTTTATGCCTTGAACCGAGATGCCCTTCCCGCATCAGAGCAGTAGGTGTGGACAAGGCATTATGACTATCAGAGTGAAGAAGGGATGGTTTTTCTGCATCTGCATCTCTTGGTGTTTCTTTCTCCTTTGGAGACTTGATATCCCCGACTCTTGGGTTATCCTCAGCAAGCATTTGATCACGTAGCGAAGAGCGCCTGTTCAAGTTATTGTCACTGGCATTGGCTGCAGTGCTGGTGGTTGTTGAGAACACCTTGTCAAAAAGTTCTGCTTCCCTTGGCGTAGCCAGTGCCTTCAGATGTTTTCCTAGGTTTAGGATGGTTTCTTGGCACTCTGCCAACTTCACCGAAGCTGTTGTGATTTCCCATCCCTGAAAGTTTGAAGAACAGTCACACTGCAGTGCCTAATTGAAATATTGTTTACAATTGCTGTTGATTTTTTAAATCTATTTTCTTAGGAAGTTTGAACTCTGTTTTAAACACGACTGGCATGTAATGAGATGATCAATGCAGTTCCACTATATATGTTTGGATGTGATCATATTCTTCTGCTATCACTTCTTTCAATTTTGTCAAGCATAGTTGAGTTGCCTTCAATTAATTATAGATTTCATGTAATTGAACTCTATTAGCTAAACTGAAAAAAAAACAAACAAACTTACAGATTGGGACTGCTTTTCCTCTTGGTTTATGCCAAACTCTGGAGTTTCCTTCTTTTCAGCACTGTGAATTAAAAAAATCAGAATTTTCTCATCAATCAACATAAGCTTCATATAGTTTCCACAGCAGAAAAGGTCAGGAGACTGGTGATTACCTTTGTAGCTGGAGTTGGAGCTCAAGACATGTCGCTTCTAAATCTTCACAACAGCTATGTTTATGCTCCAATTCAGCTTCTAACGACGAGAACTTCTGGAAGACTTCATTCAACTTTGCTTTGGTAACATTTAGCTGGGTATCAAGATCTTCATTAACCGACTTCTGATTTTCGATCTGGTCTTCCATAATCCCTTCCGATTGTTTCAGACTCTCCAGTTCTGTTTGCAAGCTTTCAACTATTTGCTGTGATTCCTTTAGTTGAGCTTCCATGCTCTTTAGTTCATCCTTTAATCTACCGTTTTCTTCTTGCAGTTTATCCTGAACCTTATTCAACTGAAACGAAACATCTTGGTCATTTGAAGAAGCAACGAAAGGCAAACACAATGACTGCTCTTCAGATGTATGTCCAATAATTGATTCCCCAATTGCACCCTCAACTGCTGTATCTCCTTGGTCTTCTTGCCAACCAAAATGCTTCTTAATTTTATTCCTCATGCTTGAAGCATCTTTAGGTGTCCTATAGTCGTTCAAAAGCCAGTCCAAAGTAGAAGTCAGTTCCTCAACAAAATTTTCAAAATTAGCCTTTCCTCCCAACAGATTGTGACAAGTAAGGACAAACTTTTCCACAACAGCATTTAGTTCCGAACGTTTCCATTGGAAAATGCGGATTAAGTAGTCTGTTGATGCTGCTGAGTTAAATATCTGGGAACTCTGGTCCCTATATGACAAAACATCTGTAGTACAATCATATACCAAAGATGTTTGGTTGATTCCTTGAAACAGCTTAATGAGTTTAGAGATTGATTTACTCAGACTGGATTGACTGCGTTGGCTGCCATTATCTTCCACTGAGGTGTCAATACTCAGAGATCCACTAAATGAATCTGTAGGATCACATTCTGCACGATGCCCTGAGACTGTAGTTCTATGAGCTTCATGGTTAGTTGGTTGATTTATGTAACCCAAGGCAATTTTGATATCCTCAAATAGCTCATCTAGACTTCGGTTCGAAACATTCTTTTGCTCCAACATTGCTTTTAAAACAACCTGAAGCCAGTCAAAAGAATTCTCTGGCCTTGCATCTTTTGACTGGCTGTACTTTCTTCTGTCGCTGAAGCTGGAATCAACTTCAACTGGCACTAGTTCCCTACCAGTAAAGCAACGATGATGTCCCTTGTTAGGTGGTGTACCTGCAGAAACTACTGCCATTTTCTCCATCTCAACAAAATCGTCCATTAAGCAAATGTCTGAAACCTCAACTTCTCTGCATTCCTTTGGACTTTTAAGTCTCTCATTTTTAAAATATTCCAACTCTGAAATTAGAGCACTAGCCCATGATTCAGAGGAACTAATCCCATCATCACTGCCAATGTCAAACCTTGAAGACCGAGAAATGTCACTTGGAATTGGACTGCATGCAACTAGCTCCATAGATTTCTGGCCTTTGGAAAGCTGTCCAAGCTGAGTACCAGCCTGTGACAATCTGGAAGCTGTTTGAGACTGAGTGGTCCTCGAAGAAAGGAGTTCGGAGTTTTTCCTGATTAAAATTTCTTTAAGGGTTTTGTTTTCCTCTTCCAGATCATGTAATTGCTCAATCATGAGACGCATCTTCTTATTTGGAATTTCAGGAGAATTTCCTTTGTTGGCATCTCTTACAATCATATCTCTGGTAGGATTCAACTTTCTTCTTCTCATCTCGGTCTGATCCCTTCCAAGCATTTGAACCTCACTCTTCATATTCAGCAAAGCAGTAGGACCTGGCAGCCTTTTTCGCATAAGGAGATGAAGTCTTTGACATTCTTGTTCTAACTTTGTGATTTTCCTCACACTCTCCAAAAGTTGTTTGTGTGATTCTTCAGCAGACCGGCGGTTGTATTCCATCTCCTCACTCCGAATCTCAAGTTCCTTCTCAAGCATGTGAAATTCATATCTTAGAAAAGCATTTTCTTTTTCTGTGGAATCCAGTCTGGCCATTAGTGCACTGAACTCTGCATCTGCTCTAGACTTGTGTCTATTCAAATCTTCAATGAGTTTCTCTTTTGCTCGAAGGGCTTTGTTCAGATTAGTATTTTCCACAGTCAAGTTTGTAAGCTGTTGACTTGTCTCTCTCAGCTTCTCTTCTAATTTCTTCTGTGCCTTCTCATACTCTCTTGCTGTCATCATAACAGCATCGTTTATTCTTTGCTCCTGTTCTTCTCGAACGAAATTTAATTGCTGCTTGCACTCTGCCAATGCATCATCTGAATGAGTTAATCTCTCATTTGCAGATATTCCCTGCCTCAAAGCTTGATCTATTTCTTGCTTTAGTACCGGCTCTCCTGCCTTCTTGCCACCTGAAACAAAAATTATATATTCGATCAGCCAAAAGCCAAAATGTGAGCATCCAAAGAGAACAGATTGCCTAATACTATCTACAGAACAACTAAGCTTGTAAAGGAACAATATGGAAGCTCTGATAAAAGAAGGATAATTGAGAACTACCTGCTATAGCTTCTTCTGCTGTTTTTGCATGTTCTGTAACAAGATCTTCTTTAACATGACAGTCTAGGAGGACTGAAGCTAGCTTCTCATTTAGATTTTTCCCTGATCTCTCTGTTTCATTTCCTTTCTCAGTTGGATATGTTTGTATCTAACATGATGAAACATTGGTAAACACAATATTCAGATTCGACATCGTTGCTTAAAAAACTAAAACTATACTAAGCTTCTCAGTTACCTCTTCTTCAATTCTTCCGAGAGGAATGGCGTTTGTTGCAAGAATTGTCTTCTCTGAAGATCTTTTCCTCCAAAGCCAAGCCTTCTGGTCCATGATTTCGGTCCTAATTCAAGAACAGAAAACGAGAAATTAGCATGTAAAAAAAATATAAAAAATTCATAAAAACCCTGTAAAGGCATGTCATTACAGTAACAATCTCAGTAAATTGAAGTGGACTAAAGTGATTGCCTATAGCTAAGACACTCTGGTGACTAAAAATTTGATAGATAAAGAGTAAAGGATATTTACAGTTACACCAATTGTCACTGGATTATATCATACTGTAAGTTTAGATTCTTCCATGATGAAATCCAGAACACATTCAAGTTCATACTTGGAAAATGATCAGAACCATAAAAAGAAAGCATTGGACAAAGATCTAAGCATCTTTGCATGCAGATAACACACAGAAGCTGGAGCATGATGAAGCAGAGTGATTGTTTCAAAAACAAAAATAAAAACAAAAAACAGATCAAAAAAGTCACTAAATTAGGAAAAAGAAAAAGAATTTCAAGCAATCTAAAATTTTCTGTTCCAGTCAGGCCTCATCAGTTGCAAGGCATGCAGTTCTGAAGAAGTAAAAAGTAAAATGGAGGCTGGAAAAATTCTCAGAAGGAAGAAGGGTGGTGCTGGTGGTGATCATCAAGAAAATTTATGTCTTGATGTTATGACAGTTAACAAGAAGTAAATCTAAGTTTTGTTTAAGATAATAACCAAGAGATAGATCATGCATGAGGATTCAAGCCACATTTTTATCCAAACCTGGGTAATTAAGTGAAAGACCAAAATGCTAAACAGTAATCTCATCCACCACCGTTGCTGTGAAGCAAGACAGAGGAAGCATAGAAAGCTTATGCTGTTTTTAACGTTTGGGAAATGAAAGTCAAAGACAATCAAACATCTTATAAAATCTCATAAAGGAAGAAAAAGTTTTCTCCCTAGAATCATAGGATGCTCGTACCCCCACCGACAGTTACCTGTGTGTGTAATAATTCAAGAGAGAGAGAGAGAGAGAGAGAGAGAGAGTAAAGGGGAAAAAGAAGAAAAGGGAAAAGGAGAAAACCAAAGACAAAAGGAGTCAAAGAACAAATGGCCCGAGTTAGAACAGAGAGAGAGAGAGAGTTGCTTTGAATATTTGCGTTGTGTGGGTTTAGTTTTAGTTTTAGTTGCAGAAGAAGGTGTTAGAGCAAGTGTGGCGCATGGTTAAAGGTGGTAGAAGACAACGTTGCATCAGACAGACGTGAACATATTACCAAGTTTTGGTGGATCCAATTGTCTGTTTGCGTTGAGAATGGAGTTGGTGGATGCTCTCTTAAGAACTTAGTGGGATACATTATTATACACATATACAAGACAAGAAAAGTTGGTACAAACATCTGAAAATTTATGGTGTCTCTTTTTTAAGGTTTCTTGTTCTAGACCCTACTAAGTTGATAAGCTATACCTATACTTCTTGTTTGGTCAATAATAAACCATGCTATGTATGAGCTTGTCTTACGTTGCCACTGAGATTTTCCTAGTCTAACGTTTAGAGTGAGGGCGATATTCTAAATTATTCTAATGTATGGAAGAGAATTCGAACTCGGGTGCAATGAAGATGGCACATTACCTTAATCAACTGGCTTAACCAACATTTGGAATCATCCAATTTAATTGGATTGAAATGCAAAATCCGTAGACCAATAAACATTGGACATAATTAGCTACTGCTACAGTAAATAATTGAACACTTTGTCAAACAGATGCTAAAGTGTTCATGACTTTTAACACTTGCTTTTGATCATTAAAGACCTTAGACAATTATGCTCTATTAACGGTAACTTACCTACCATTAAGCTGTTATCAAGGAATTTACCATTTAATTACACATTCCTTATTTTATATATTTTTTTTTATCAAAGTTAGAAAGGAATGGAGAGTTTTCTCACGTACAATGCTAAGGTGCGTGAAAATCAAGATCTCTTTCACTGAGCTAGCGAGACCTCATTCGCCATTTAATTGCACATTCGATTCTTCACAGTTTTTTCAGAAGAAAATACTGTTGTTATAAATAAAGTAAAAAACATGAAGATTCAAAAATATATATATATATATATATATATATTTGTATAAATTATCCACGAAGAATAAAATATTTCCTTTTTGTTTTCTTGGTGGGAAGTGGTTCCCATTGAGCACTAGCTAGGTTTGTCTATGCTCAGTGCAACGCCTACAAGTCCGTCAAAATGCTCATAAATTATTTTGTAAATAAAAAAGATATTGTGAGAAGAAAAAAAACATTTTATTGGGGTGAGAGAGGCTCGAACTCTCGACCTCAGGATAACTCAGAAGCTATGAGACCTACGCGCTAGCCAACTGCGCCACCACCCCTTGATGTTAAAATCCTCATAATAATTTTATTTAACTTTTCATTTTATCATAAAATAATTTTGTTGGAATAATAAATTAATCTTAAAGTTATTATTAGCGTGTCCTAGATTTAAAATGGGATGTGATAGGTAGCTTTGGGACCGTCGAAACTTCCCAGCAAACCACCTCCATTTCCCCGCGTCCACGTCACCACAAATTGGACCAAAATTACGTCGTCGAAATCACCGACATACCCCCCACAACGATAAAAGCAACGCAGAGTCCCGTAAGCACACGGAGCAGGGGTAAACTCGGAATATAAAAATAAACCCCCAAAAAAATCAACGCATCCCCATCTTTCCCACCACGACCCAAACCCCCACCCATCTTCGTCATCCCCACTTCGAAACGCCCACCGAGGACAGATCCATACCCAAACGCGGACTCCGACGCGCGCCCCCCCGACCCGACCCATGGAGATCGCCCCGGCCCCGCCACCGCCCGCAGACCGGGACGTCCCAGACGACGCCGCGTCGGCAGACGCCGTCAAGACGTCGTCGTCGTCGTCTAAGAACGAAGCGAACGCGGCGGCGACGACATTGTCTTCGTCGGTGGCGGTGAAATACGACGACGAGGAAGAGGAGGAGGACGTGTGCCGGATCTGTAGGAACCCGGGCGACGCCGATAACCCGCTCCGGTACCCGTGCGCTTGTAGCGGGAGCATCAAGTTTGTGCACCAGGATTGCCTCCTTCAGTGGCTCAATCACAGCAATGCTCGCCAATGCGAGGTTCAACTCTCTCTCTCTCTCTCTATCTCTCTCTGTGATCGGATTTTGTGGATTTTTTTGTGTTTCGGTTTTGATTGGTGATGAATTGGTGTTTGCAATCCCTCAATTTCTTAGATAAGGAGTTTGGAATTGATTAGGTTAGGGTTCTAGGGTTTATTTGTGTACTCGTAGTTTATGTTATTGGCAAGGGAGGCTAGCGGTGTCGTGTTGAGAAATGGGAAGCGTTGAAGAACGGTGGCAATTTCAAATTTTTTAATTTTGTTTTTATTCTCTCATGATTATATTGGGTAATCAAACAAGATTTGAGCTTCTTCATACTTGCTTTGTGCTGAAGATTCGGGTACAGTTTATTTAGCTATGAAATCTTTCCCTGTTAGTTCATAATTGTCTTACGGGGATGTTAACTCTACTGTAAGAGATGAGAGCCTCAAAATGATTGTATGTTAGTGTACTTGGGATTGCTCTTTTGGGTTCTTTGAATGAAATGTGCTCCTGTTTACAAAAACAAAAGAGCAAAGATATATTCGAAAGTTTTTTTGGGTTTTCATGATCATCTTGGTGGGAGGCAATGGTTTGGAAACCTATCACTTAAGGCAAAATAAGGTTTTCTAAAATAATAAATAAATATATCATTATGTTAGTAGCTAAACCTCAGTGTCAGGCCTATGTCCAAAGCCAAAAGTTGCTAAATGTTGATATCCTAGCATAGGAATGTGAATTTCATTGATTTCATTTATCAGCTTTGCTTGAGCTAGCAGATTCTCATTTGAGACCTTTTTATCTTGGACCTTAAATTCTTTTTTATGCACTCTATCATTTTATATATATGTTTGGTTAGATTTCATCAAGAACTCCAATATTGTTGGTTTTTAATTTTTTGCTGTTTCTTGAATTCCCATGCAATTTGTGTTTAAGCTTAATGTTGTTATTTATACTCTTTGGGCACTCATGACTTACTTGAAATGCATTGCAGGTTTGCAAGCATGCATTTTCCTTCTCTCCTGTTTATGCCGAGAATGCCCCTGCAAGGCTGCCTTTTCAAGAGTTTGTAGTTGGGATGGCAATGAAAACATGCCATGTTCTGCAATTTTTTCTGCGCCTTAGTTTTGTGCTTTCTGTTTGGCTCCTCATTATACCTTTTATTACATTTTGGATATGGCGGCTGGCTTTTGTGAGGAGTTTTGGTGAAGCTCAGAGACTATTCCTAAGTCATTTATCCACTACCGTGATCCTCACTGATTGTCTGCATGGGTTCCTACTTTCTGCTAGCATCGTGTTTATTTTTCTCGGAGCCACTTCTCTGAGAGATTATTTCAGGCATTTACGTGAGCTTGGAGGACAGGATGCTGACAGAGAAGATGAAGGGGAAAAGAAATGGTGCTCGTGCTGCAAGAAGAGCTCCTGGACAAGCTAACAGGAATTTTGTTGGTGATGCAAATGTGGAAGATGCTGCTGGGGCACAAGGGATTGCTGGAGCAGGTCTAATCATTAGAAGGAATGCAGAAAACGTTGCTGCTCGATGGGAAATGCAGGCAGCTCGTCTTGAAGCTCATGTTGAACAGATGTTTGATGGTTTGGATGATGCTGATGGGGCAGAGGATGTACCGTTTGATGAGCTCGTTGGCATGCAGGGACCTGTATTTCACTTAGTTGAAAATGCATTCACTGTAAGTTGTGTTTTCTTTTTGTCTTTTGTTGGTGCTCCCTCCACCCTTTTTGAATCACGCTAGCTCAAAATTAAATACTGTTTCTCCAGTTTTACAGTCTTGTCTTAGTTGCTCTCCTTGTACTCTTAATCTTTTCGTATATTTTTATGTTTGCGTCATTTCTCTCTTCTTCTTTTTTCCAGGTTTTTGCCGTTGTTTCTGATTCTTTTGACAACTATGGTTGAACTAATTCTCATCTTATTATGTATCTGTATGTGTGTGTGCTATTTGGTTGAGGTTGACTCTCAGTGGTAGTTTTTGATTTAAGAGTCTATGTTGTATTACCAGTTAAAGGTTTTGTTTGTATTCAATTTGTATTAATATGTTGAATGGCTCCATTTCTCTCCGCAGGTTCTGGCCAGCAATATGATATTCCTTGGTGTAGTGATCTTTGTGCCTTTCTCATTAGGTCGGATTATACTCTATCATTTATCCTGGCTTTTCTCCACTGCTAGTGGTCCAGTTTTGTCAACAGTCGTGCCACTCACAGAATCAGCCCTTTCCTTGGCAAATGTGACATTGAAGAATGCAGTAACAGCTGTAACGAATGCATCATCTGAAAGCCAACAAAGTGGTATGGTTGACCAGGTTGCAGAGATCTTGAAAGTGAACATGAGTGGACTAAATGAGGTTTCAAACAACGTAAGTTCACCACTTTCAGCAGATTTCTTGAAAGGGGCAACACTTGGAACTTCAAGGCTCTCTGATGTTACAACTCTTGCTATTGGATACATGTTTATCTTCTCCCTAGTTTTCTTCTACCTAGGCATTGTTGCTTTGATTCGGTACACTAGGGGTGAGCCATTGACTATGGGAAGGTTTTATGGTATTGCTTCAATGGCAGAGACAATTCCATCTCTCTTCAGGCAGTTTTTGGCAGCAATGAGGCATTTGATGACAATGATTAAGGTTGCTTTCCTTCTAGTTATTGAACTGGGGGTGTTTCCATTGATGTGTGGATGGTGGCTAGATGTATGTACTATAAGGATGTTTGGGAAGTCGATGTCTCACAGGGTTCAATTTTTCTCAGCGTCTCCTTTAGCCAGCTCACTGGTCCATTGGGTTGTAGGAATTGTATACATGCTGCAAATAAGTATATTCGTCAGTCTTCTTCGAGGGGTATTGTTCTTTGCCATCTTATCATATTGGTCAATATGTTTTTCCAAACACCAATTTTACATGTATTTTTTTTCCTATGCTTCTGTCTGCAGGTTCTGCGTAATGGAGTTCTTTATTTCCTCAGAGATCCCGCTGATCCAAACTACAATCCCTTCCGTGATCTTATTGATGATCCTGTGCACAAACACGCTCGCAGGGTCCTGTTATCTGTTGCGGTTTATGGGAGTTTAATTGTGATGCTGGTGTTTTTACCAGTTAAATTAGCTATGCGGATGGCACCCTCCATTTTTCCTCTTGACATCTCGTAAGATGACCCTCAATGTTTCAGTGGCACTTATTGTTCCACAACTGCAGTTTTATTGTTGATATTTTATATTGTTCGCTAACATGCACCTTGTTTTTCCCCTTTGGCAGGGTATCTGATCCATTTACTGAAATTCCTGCGGACATGCTTCTTTTTCAAATATGCATTCCATTTGCCATTGAGCATTTTAAATTAAGGACAACGATTAAATCCCTCCTCCGTTATTGGTTTACGGCCATTGGCTGGGCACTTGGTTTAACTGATTTCTTGCTGCCCAGACCTGAGGACAGTGCAGCTCAGGAAAATGGAAATGCAGAGCCAGGAAGACAGGATAGAGTAGAGGTTCAACTGGGGGTACAGGAGCAGGCTTTGGTGGCACTTCCAGGTGGTGGTGATCCAAATGGAAGCATGCTTGCATCAGGGGACTCAAATGTCGCAGAAGAGTATGACACAGATGAACAATCTGATTCTGAGTAAGTTGAGAGAATCCTTACAAATTGAAAGATGAGAATAGATCTGATTATCGCAGGATTTATTTCAAAAATTGTCCTTATTGTGCTATCTGGTCTTAATTTTCCTGGTTTGCATTTCCACTTTGATATTGAACATTCATAAATGCAGCTGTTGTTAGTTCACGATTTTAAGTCATGCCATCATTTGTCTTTTTTCTATTGCATCCGAAATAGTGTGTTGTTTTATTTGATTATCTTAACTGGTTTTACCTCTTTTTCCCTCTGTTTTTCAGACGATACAGCTTTGTGCTTCGCATTGTACTCTTGTTGGTGGTGGCTTGGATGACTTTACTTGTATTCAACTCTGCCTTGATAGTTGTACCAACCTCACTTGGAAGGGCGATTTTCAATGTCATTCCTTTTCTCCCCATAACTCATGGCATCAAGTGCAATGGTAAATTCTTTTCTGATTGCTATTCTTCATATTTCTGAGATCAGAATATTGAACTTTTTACCATTTTTTATTATTTAGATTTGTACGCTTTCATCATTGGAAGCTACATAATATGGACTGCTGTAGCTGGAGTTAGATATTCCATCGAGCATATTAGAACAAAAAGGGTTGCAGTTCTGTTGGGCCATATCTGGAAGTGGTGTGCCATTGTTATCAAGAGCTCTGTACTTTTGTCAATATGGGTAAGAATCATATGGTTTTTTATTCCTAGGAATCAGTGTTCTGTATCAGGTTTGTATATAAAATACTTACATATTGTTATTGTTCCAGATTTTTATCATTCCGGTATTGATTGGGCTGCTCTTTGAGCTTTTGGTGATCGTGCCGATGCGCGTGCCTGTTGATGAAAGCCCAGTATTCCTGCTTTATCAGGACTGGGCATTAGGACTTATTTTTCTCAAGATATGGACTAGACTGGTGAGCGGTCCTATAAAATAATGAGTTGCATATTTCGTTGGACTTCTTTATGTTGAGGATTTTCCATCCACAGGGGAGTTAGGTCTTTATGGTTGTACTTGTTATGTACTTATGCAGGTTATGTTGGATCACATGATGCCACTGGTAGATGAAAGCTGGCGAGTAAAGTTTGAAAGGGTGAGGGAAGATGGTTTCTCCAGGCTGCAAGGTCTATGGGTGCTTCGCCAGATTGTATTTCCAATCATAATGAAGTTGTTGACTGCCCTGTGTGTGCCTTATGTACTTGCCAGAGGGTTATTTCCTGTTCTCGGCTACCCATTAGTGGTCAACTCAGCAGTTTATCGGTTTGCTTGGCTGGGGTGCCTTTGCTTTAGCCTGCTGTGCTTTTGTGCGAAGAGATTCCATGTCTGGTTCACCAACCTTCACAACTCTATACGGGATGACCGGTATCTAATTGGTCGTAGGCTTCATAACTTTGGAGAAGCCATCGTGGAGAAGCAAAATGAATCTGGGACATTGACTGAAATGCAGGACTCTAATTTTGAGGCCAATGGTTTGATTCCACACGACCGAGAAGCTGATGTAGGGCTTCGACTAAGGCGTGCAAACCGGCTTGAAGCTTAATGTATGACACAAATCTAGAGAAGGTTTTTGTCTTATCCAAGGCTAATATGAAGCTTTAGATACGTACATCCCTTTATAGGACTGGTTTTGAACGTCATCTCCATGGATGTAAGAAAGGGTATTCAAAATATCCCTCTTATTAGAGCTGTCTTTCAGTTTGTGCATATAATGCTTGTGAAATTAGTAATTAGAGTTTACATGAATGCAAAATTGTCTATAAACTCACATTTTTGTCTCTGCTTTAGTAATCCTTAGGCCTTTTGTTCTTTTCCTGTTTGCATTAATAAACATCGCTGCATATTTCAAGATTGGATTTCAAAGTGCTGGTCGGAAATTATTTTTTCGCTTACCGTAAAGCACTCATGACGATTGGGGGGATCAGCAATGTATAAATTCATTGGATACATTTTGATAGCAGGAACATGAATTTGTATAATCCGATTTCCAAGTGGACTGTATTAATATAAGGAAACAGTACTTGAAGTTAAACGACGCAACTAACGTTGAAAACTCAAATCCGAGTCCCTCGTCTGATGCCAAATTTCTAGTTTTTTATTGCTCTCTTAGATGCGTTCTGCTGTGGAAACATTTTTCAGACAAGTCTTTTGGACGGTTAGGCATAAGGGAAGACAGGCTATCGATGTACAAACAGGCTGGGAGAGAGCATAATTCTAGAAGGGTATGAGACAAAAGGGGGGGGTTTAAGTCTGATGCGAAAGTTCTTGCTGCTGGTTTGCTTATACATTTCTCAATAGCTCATGTAAACGTGATGGCTTATGAATCTATGAATGAAACCATTTCCTTAGCTTTTTTTCTAGCATTTCATTTGCTCATGTCAACAAAAAATCACCACCTTTGGCACAGAAAAAATAAGGAAAGTAACAGATGTGCATAGAAATATTTATGCATAAACGTCACAATCTCAACATAAACTCCAAAAGCTCATGGAACAGACAAAAACCAGTTTCTAGTACCTACGCAAGAAACTCTTCTCAAACACTATAAAAACCACACACCTACTTGAGTCTCAATCCATCATGCGAAAGAAAAAACTCTCAAGACACCAGGTTTTCATTGAGTGACAATGAGGCAAGTTGATCAGCTGCATTGCCAGCTTGCTGCTGCTGAGCAACATTCCTCAGAACTTCCATAGCCTCAGCTACCTTTGCTTTCAGAGCTTCAGGTGACTCCAGCAAATGCAGAACCTCAGTCTGATCCATCTCCAGAAGCATGCCTGTAACCTTGGCTGCATTCTCAGGTTCCAGCTGTTCCACGAGTGGGTAAAGATTCTCACCCAGCATCTACAAATTTCCACCAAACGGACAAAACTCATTAATAGCATAATAACCAGGACGAAATTACTTGCCAAAATAACATCTAATAACCATATTTATTTTGTATCGTAATCAAAACAATGAACACAATCCGGTAAGCACTACAAAGTCCAAAATGTCTAGCATAGACTAATAAATGGACAAAGAAACACAAAAGCATACCGTTCTTTGCTGCTCCGGTGTAGCATTTGCAAGAGCAGTAGCCAAAGCCCCTATTGGAATTGGTTGAGACAGTGCTGCATCACGCATTGGCATGCCACCCATGTCATATGGAACAGAAAACATGCCTCCAGCAACACCAGGCATGGGAACATCAGGTAAACCTACGACCAGATGGGTAACGGTAGACACGCCCCCTTGGAAGCATCTGTCATTAAAAATCCATCAGAAATTATGTCAATATACCAAAATAATAAAGACTACATTAGAGACAACATGCATCTAACCTGCTGTTGCATTATAGGAACTGGTTGCTGGTTTTGCTGAACAGAGCCTCCACGTCTGCCACCAGGGCGCTGCCCTTGCTGCCCCTGCTGAACCATTGGCACAAAGAAATTTGGCATGGGAGCCCCACCAGGCCTCATACCAGGAACAAGCTGCTGCTGATACCCAAATCCAGGCTACAAAGGAAACAAAATAATATCATAATAAAAAAATCGAAGGTAATGAGGCAACATTAATGAATTCATAATCTGCATCCAAATCATGCAAGTACATAATCCAAACTAATCTACAGCTGAAAACAACAAAAATGTACAAAATACCCAAAAATGTTAATAGTTTAACTAAGACTGTTGAATGTCTTCCACATAAATAAAAATGACCGTTAAATGGGAAAAATATGAAATTTCTGGTCACCTGGGAAGGAATGATAGCAGGTGGACCTTGACCATAGAATATTTGTTGTCCAAGACCTGGACCACCAGGAGGGTACATTGGCATACGAGGAGCAACTGAAGGTGCCATTGCAACTGGCCGCATTTGAGAAAACTGGGCCTGTGCAAGCAGTAAATGCAATAACACATGACAATACTAACATGTCAATATCGAAACAAAAGAGAACAAGACCAGAGTAAGGATAAGTATCGCTTAGGTGCTTTTTGTCTACAACCCACATTGAGGATCTTGTAGGAAAGTAACTCATTGCATAAAGAGGAGCTATATATTAATTGATGTTGGGCCAAACTTAAAGTTTGTTTTGTTCAAGAATCAGCAGAAGACATACCTGCAACCTTGCTCTTCTATCTTCTTTTCGTTGTGCAAGTGCAACATAGAGAGGTTTGCTTACAATCATTTTGCCGTTCATTTCCAAGAGCTATCAAACAGGAAAAAAAACATATATCTTTACTTCTTTAACAATAAAGAAATTTGTCTGACCAAAAAAAAATAACAATAAAGAAATTTATTAAGAGTGTTTCTATCTCCATCCCACACATTACTCATAACACCCGCAATTCTAAAAATATCCATAACTCCTAACCCCAACTTTCTTTTTCTGGGCATATATGAGGGTGGCCATGAATGTCACTTCCACAGTTGGTCATGGCAGCAAAAAACAACAAAATTGTTTTACTAAATATTTTCCCTTTTTCTGAATAGGACAAGCACTCCATTAATCCATATAAAAAATAAACTTACAGCTCTATTTGCCTCTTCAGGAGTTGAGAATGCAACAAAACCTGATCCCCTACTTATTCCACTAGGGTCTCGCATGACCTGCTCACATGTGAATAAAAAGAGTTTTGTTAGGCCATACCAATGCAAAATGAATGATGATTATGACACAGCTGCTTTGCAATCTAAAACAAGGACTACACACCTTGCATGAGGTAATAGTCCCAAATGGAGTGAACAGTTCCTTAAGTTTCTCATCACCTATGGTATCATCTAAATTTTTAACATACAAGTTTGCCCCTTGATACTTGTCTGCTGCCTCTTTCATGCTCTGTTCAAATCGTTGTTTCAATTCATTTTCCCTTTCAGATTTCTTCTGGGCCTTCCCAACATACCACTCCTTATCATCAAATTTCTTTCCATTTAGATCCTCAACAGCTCTAGCAGCATCATCAGTGTTTTCAAAATTGACAAACCCAAAGCACTTTGATTTTCCATCTGCATCCCGCATCACCACTACGCTAGTGATTTTTCCAAATTTAGCAAAAATTTTGTCCAAGTCTTCCTCAGTAGTTGATTCTGATAGATTCTTTACAAAAACATTGTTGAATCTTGACTTGTCAGAAACACCGTCCCTTTCCTGCTTGCGGAGGAAAGGCCCTACATAAACTTGCTTATCATTTAAAAGCATGCCATTCAACTTCTCTATAGCTTTTTGGGCAGCTTCATCATTGTCGAATTGTACAAAGCCATAGCCTTTTGACTGGCCCGAGGGGTCTGTAGCCACCTTGCAAGAAAGGATGTTTCCAAATGCAGAAAAGGTATCATGCAAGGCTTTGTGATCAATAGCTTTGTCCAAATTCTGACAAAAGTAATACAAGTGAAAGTGTCAGCAAGGAGATAGCTGTGACATATAAACATATAACGGTGCTTCCTAAAACATTAAAAACATGAATACCTTAATAAATATATTTCCAGCCCCACTTTTGCGGATACTAGGATCACGATGAGAGTACATAATCCTAATGGGCCTTCCATTCACGGGACTGAAGTTCAACACATCCAATGCCCTAGCAGCTGCCACCATTTCCAACTAAAAATGTAAGTAAAAATCAAAAGGAAAAGGAGCATTGACAAATCTCACACGATGCAAAAGAAACGAAGGGAAAGAATATAAGACATCTCTAATCTCTGTTTCAATAACAAAACACAATATTCAACTTAATTGTTTCTCTGCATGACACTGTTTACAGGAACCAACCTATGTTATCCTCCTCTTTGGTTACTAATAGGTGCAGTCACGACTGCCTCCGGACTCTAGGTGACTAAAAATTTCAATTTAAGATTTTATGAGAGGCCATGAAAAGTCCTAAACTGATCATTGTAGGGAACAAGACTATAAACTGTGAAACCAAAAATATTGCAAATTTAATATCTCAGAAAGGATGGGTAAAGGATTAAATGGGATTCTAACCCAAGGTCACAATGTTTCTTCCAAATATGTTTCCACATAACACCTATCAAATTAGTGCATAGAGTAGTAAGAAAACAGAAAACATGTATACACTCTTAAAATTATAAACCTAAGCAACCTTATTCCTGGTTAATAGTGAGTTTGGTTGGTGAAGGAAAGGTCCTTTGCTGGAAGGAACCATAATACGACAGTAGTCTAATTCAATTTCAGGGCATATTATGCTCCTTCTTGTATTAGCCAAAGTGGGAGCCTTTACTGAACACCCCAACAGAAGGCCTAAGGCGTGACAAGAAGACAAGAAAAATCGTACAAAAGTCCAACATAATAGCCAGAATCTCAGCATCACAAACCCCACCAACAGGCACGGACTCATTATTGTTAAAATGCCTCACTAGGAAGGAAAACTTGAAAGAGAAAATTGAGCACATACAAAGTAAAGCACCATGTTCCATATCTGAGGAAAATATAGCTTGTAATTACAAAACAATCAATGCTAAATCCAAATGCACCTATAATTTTTAGCCTAACCCCTTAATTTACTCGTACAGTAATTCTACTCAATGCCTGCCCCCCATAATATATTGACAACCACAAATTTCCTATTATTCTCCTAAGAGTCTTTTTGACGAAATTTGAAGCATATGCTTGCAGGAAGTCACAACTACATCAATAAAATACACATGTTCGAATTCACTTCCCCCACCTCACAGAAATCCCTGTTTGCAAAAACTACATCTTATACAATCAACACTACCATGTACGTATCACTTAATTGCCTTTTCTTTCTACAATAAATTGCACAAACACTGTTAAATACAAACGGATCCAGTCACCACACCTAAAAGATGTAACTTGCACACAAAAATTAAAACATTGGGCTAGCCTCCTTAGCCACCTATATGGCATGCATAACCATCTTATTCAGCTTACAATAGAAAGAATACATCCATGATCTAAATCTTATATGAAACAGTAAGCAACCCAAAAAAAAAAAAGCATAAAAATTTCAAAATCCCCAATAAAGTGAATCAAAACCACTTACCATCTTGTGGGTTGCTATAATTGACATAGCCATAGCCAAGCGACCTCCGGGTGGACAAGTCCCTGCAAACCCTAACCGAAACCACCTGACCCAGCTGGTTAAACAGGTCGTAGAGCTGCGAATCCGTAACGTTCTGGTCAAGATCCCCAACATAAAGCGACGTCGTCACGAACTGGTTGGCCGCACCACCGTTCGCCGCAGCCGCCGCTGCTGCGTTCGCATTCTGAGCCTGGACCTGAACTTGCGCCATCTTCAACAGAAAAGCCTAAATTTTTTTTTCTTTTCAAAATTTTTGAATTTTTTCTTTCGTTTTCCGATAATCTTCCCTCTCCTCTTTGTTATTTCAGCACCAGAAAATCCGAGGAAGATAAAATAAGCCAACAAAGACACTAACTACTAAACGCTCTCCAACTGCTCGATAAAAAACCGCTGAAGAAAAGGAAAAACTCAATCTTTTTTTTTGTTGCTTTTTTGGTTTATTTGATAGGGAGGAGAGGGAAGGGAGTGGAGGGATAAATAGTCGGAGGTCCGACGGAGGGTGGCAGAGGCCGCCGGTGGGTGGCGGCGCGTGAGATAAGTCTGTGGGTGATGAGAGGGAAATGTAGAGAGAGAAAGGGAAGGAAAGAAAATAGGGAAGATGGTTTTTCTCCTGCTGCGGGCAGCTGGAAGAACTGCAGTAAAAGGGTGGGACTTGCAGCTGTGAGTGTTGATATAGTTGGTGGGCTTGGGTGAGCCCTAGGATGATCTGAAGGAGGCAATCTGGACCGTTGATTTGGATGTAGTGGGCCCATGATGACGAGGTCGTATGTGGAAGATCAACGGCTGAGATGTGTCGAATGTGAGTTGTGAGGTACAACTTCTGGTAACGGTAGATTTTCTAGATAGAGTCATGGGTCTTGTCTTGTAGGGTTTGGTGTGGGGCCGTCAGTGGGCAGCTGCCACGCGTCATGTAAGCGCGTGACACGTCGATTTACTGGTGAGCCCACACACACACATCGGTAAAAACTGAAATTTTTACTTTGCATTGGTGGCTTACAAAATTATTCTTTATGATTGTCACATATTTAGTCCATGTGTGGTGACTAACTATTGTTGACGCCAAAAAGTGGTTCTCCGAACTTAGAGGGTCAACTTAGGAATTTTGTTGCCTTCGGCACCTTGGAAGCCTCGGTAGGGAGCGTGACCTGCAAAATAGAGGAACGCTCGGTAAGGCCAAGGGCACCGGAGTGGTCCCCTTAGGCTCTCCGAAGCTTAAGTAAGTTCTGGGTGTAATAAGGTTTACTTTCAGATTAATTAGGCAGTATGCCGATCATTTGCTGCTTACCCTATTTAAGGATGGCTGATCCCTTTTCATAGGGCAAGAGAGGTAGCGCTTATTTGTAATCTGCGATGTGGGACCTGTGGACGTCGCGGGGAGCATGCCACGTGTCCTTAGAGAGGCGGTGCCCAAGTGGTGCGATCGGA
Source organism: Prunus fruticosa (assembly GCA_018703695.1). Classification (NCBI taxonomy): domain Eukaryota; kingdom Viridiplantae; phylum Streptophyta; class Magnoliopsida; order Rosales; family Rosaceae; genus Prunus; species Prunus fruticosa. Next base: position 33,143,164 of record CM031924.1, read on the forward strand.
GGCGGGGGTGCCGAGGCACCTCTGTCCCAGGCTCGATTTGTCCCACGTGTCTTGCTCTTATTGGCTACTTATTCCGGGTGTAAACAGGAGTCCCCCAAGTTTCTGAGCGAGATTTCTCGGTCGGGGACTTGGTTGGTGTCCGGTTTCTACAAGGCCACCTACCGTTCGGGAGCTCGATGAGGGAGCACCGGGCGCCCTGCCGTTCGGAGCCCGATGAGGAAGGGCTGGGCTGCCCTACCGTTCGGGAGCTCGTTGAGGGCGCGCTGGCGCCCTGCCGTCGGGAGCCCGTCAGGGCGCGCGGGCTGCCCTACCGTTCGCAGGATGCGACGCCTTGACCGGGTGCCGAGAATACTTGCCCGTCGTCAGCGAACTGGGCAAGTTCGATTTTCACTCTGGTTTTCCACGCTTTGGGCAGTGATGGGACGGAGCGACGCTTCGTCTTCTGGACCTAGCGTGCCTGCCAGGAAGGCCCGCCTCATGCGTGACACGTGGCGCGTCAAGTCATGCGGACGGCGCATTTAATGCATCGTTTGGCTTCCCGAGGCGTACCGTTGCCATCTTCGCCCTACATATTGCAGTGACTTCTGAGGCGGAAATCACTTTGCATTCGTGAGCGAGGCGAGAGCTCTGTCCCAGGCGATTTCCGCGACATCGAACGGGAACCAAGGCGACTTCTGGCAACACCAAACGGTAACCAAGGCGATTTCCGGCCTGCCCATTTGAAAACGAAGTGACGTTCACTCTCTCACTTCAATTTTCACAAGGTACTGTTCGGTAATCTCTTATCTCCTTTCCTTTCGTTACGCATACGTCCTTCCTTGGTTTAAACTAGACTAGAACTTTTAAAAGTGGGGTGTAGTTCGGTAGTCTAGTTGCCATAGGTAGAGATGTAGGCAACGGTAGGATAGTTCTTTGCATGGCCCTTAGTTTACTCCCGTCGTTTTTGTAGATGTCTCAGAGCGAGTCGGGATATCGAGAGCGAGCCCAACGCTTTCAGGATGAGTCCCCAGAGAGGGTCAGTATACCGAGGGTGAGGAGTCGGCCCAGGGTGCCGATAGTGGGAGTGATTCCGAAGTTGAAGTGGTTGGCGAGAGGTTGACTCATGCGCCTACTCACGGGATCTGAAAGGGCTCATGACCAGCCAGCCCATGCCGTTGGCTGTGGTGTATAGAGACGGTCGGCATGTTGGGTTAGGTATGCATCCCGAGCCTGAGGTGGACGTTGGGTCAGGCCTGACCTGAGCCTGAGGTGGAGGGCGTTAGGATGCCGAGGCATCTTCCAGCTCACATTCCTGAGGCTTCCACTTCTGGCCGTGGAGAGTCTCCCGAGCTCAGTCCCAGGCCGAAGGTGACGATAGTGAGCGCGGGAATCCTCAGGATTCCGAAGGGGTGGCGAGGGAGCAGCGTTCGACGTGGACTACCTGCCGCCCAATAGCCGACTTACCGAGAGCTGCAAAAGATCAGGGGCGGAATACAGGATTCACAGTCGGAGGGGACGAGGATCCCACACCCTACCGAATCCCCTGAGTAAGCCCAAGGACGGCGAGGTCGCCTTCTTCACTGACGTCCTTCAGCAAGGCGCCAGGTTACCGTTGCAGCCCCCAGTTCGAGAGGATTCTGGCTCAAATCGGGTACGCTCCTGGCCAGCTCAATCCGAACTCCTGGGCCGTCCTGATGGGGGTCGTGACGGCATTTGGGCTTGCCGAAGAGGATGGGCCTTCCTACGAGAGCTTTGCCATTTGTAGGATCACCAAGTCCAAGAGTACCGATCATGGTGGCTGGGTTCAGGCGAACCCCTCAGGGCTTCCGAAAGGGGCCATTTTTTGAACGTCGTGCCGACTTCTCAGAAGTCCTGAGGAATCGGCGGGTGTTGCTCTCCGTGATCGGGAATCGCCGTCGGAGTTCCCGTTCGCTTCCATATCCCCACGACCTTTCAGATTCGCCGGAGGTTGCCGCCATACCGATCGGTAGCCCATTATTATTTTTTTTGTTTGTTTTTGTTTGCACTAACAGTTTTGTTATTATTATATTTTTTGCAGGCAAGCTGAAACAGCCCACGGCAACTCAATCGAGAGATTCGCAGATTGACCAAGTGAGGACGAAGGTCCCTGCCGTCGACAGGGAATACCCACAGTTCCTCTTCACCGGAACCTAGTCAAGGCTCGTCTTGCCAATCCTGCCAGAGGTAAGTTCACTTTGACTTCTTCCTTTGCTTTCGCTGATTTCCTTCGGCTAACCCGTGTCTTGTCCATGTAGTGTCTGAGGCCAGGAAGACTGCCCGAGGCCAAGAAGCGTCCGGAGACCTCCAAACTGCGCCTCCAGGTGCTGTCCAAGGGAAGAAACAACGGCGGCAGCCCGAGCTTCGGCCGAGAGGATAGGGGAGGCTGACCCCGACGAGTTCGTCGATCCGAACGGAGAGGCAGCTCCATGCCGACCAACCTCAGGGAGGGTGCCGGTTGAGCGAACCGGTACGCAGGACACGGCTCAGGCCGCCGATACCGCTTCTTCCAAGGCGTCCGGGAAGCGGCCATTGACGGAGACTTGGATGCCGCCTCCACTCCCAAGAGGGTGCGCCTTGCCGATCCCCGCGGGCCATCCTTGCCGCCGAGGACGAAGAGGGGCCTCACCGAGGCGGTTACGCTCGGTGCCCTTCGAAGACGGTCCAGCTGCGAACCACATGATCGTGGGATCGCAGATGGATCTCTCCGAGATCGACGAGCTGCCCAAGAGGCTTCTTCGGAAGAGGCAGGGCGTGCCTTCCGTCTCCAGGCCACGGTAGCCTCTCATTCCCTTTCTCTTCTTATTGCTGTTATTTTTTGGCATACTAACATGCGGTTATTCTTTTCAGGCATCGATGGATATGTGGCTGTGCATGAAGAGGGCCACCAACACTCCGAGCGCAACAAAAGGCTGGACGATGAGGGCCGCTCTAAGGTCAATGAAGCGATGAAAACCCTCCAGGACCACGCCCATCTCGTGCAGGGTATGCAGGCTGCCGACGGCGGAGTCCGAGGCGCACGAGGCGAAGCTTGCCGAGATGCGCGAGGCCTTGGACGGCGCGCAGCGGGCGGCAAGCAATGCCGAAGAGGCGAAGGGTGCCGTGCAAGCGGCGCTCGAGGCCTCTGAGAGGTCGAAGGCGTCCGAGATTCAGGCTGCCGTCGCTGAGGCCATCAGGGGCTACCGTTCCTCGCAAGAGTTTACCGATCTCTTGGATCGAGGAGGTGGCTTTAGAGATGGGGAATGATCTCCCATTCAAGCGGTTCAACCCTGGGCAGAAGCTCAATCTCAACTTTGCTGCCGATCCCCCTCCACTCCCGAAGGCGTCACCGAAGAGATGATCGAGGAGTATAAAGGGGAGGACGCCCCTGGTGATGCCGATGATGCCGAGGATGGCCCCGCTCCGATGCCCTGCTGATCGACTCTAGGCCTATCTTATTTTGTTTTGTATTTTAATTGATGTGTATGATATTCCTGAACATCTAAATGCCGATGGCATTTTTTACTTTTTTTTAAGTATTATTTTGTCATCGTTACTCAATGTGTTTCAGTTTTATCCTTGTATACTATTGCCGTAGGCTAATAACTGTAGGATGCCGTAGGCCAATTACTGTAGGACGTTAATAACATGCAAGTGTCATAGACATCGGTAGGAACGAGGCCCCAAGCCTTATATCTATAGAAATGCCGTGGGCAAGTCTATGGTCTATTGCCGTAGGCAGAGTTAAGTGGCTCACCAATGATGAGCGCTACCGAAACGTTTTTTTTCAAAAATGATGCCGACATATATTAACTTGCCGTAGGGAAAAATACAAATTCCCCCATGTCGTTGGCTATGGGGCTTTACTTAAAATAGCTCTTGAGATGATCCACGTTCCATGGGTGGCCGAGGGATTTCCCATCTGTGCCTTCCTAGCCGGTAGGTACCGGACCGAAGGATACCGATGACTTCATAGGGTCCTTCCCAGGTAGGTCCCAGGGTTCATACTATTCATTGGGTCTTTGGTTGCAAGCGAAACTTTGCGCATCACCCAGTCCCCCGATTCTGAAGGAGCGGGGTTTGACTCTCGAATCGAAATACCGAGAGACGCGCTGCTTGTAGGCTTCGTTCCGAGGTTAGATGCCGTTCGACGTTCTTCAATTAGGTCCAGGCTTGTCGCAAGCGCAGCCTCGTTCGCCTTTGGCTCGAAGTTTGCCGTTCGGTAAGTGGACTCGCCGATTTCCACTTGGACAACGCTTCAGCCGCCGAATGCAAGGCTGAACGGGGTCTCTCCTGTGGAGGTTCGGAGGACGTTCGGATGGCCCACAAAGCTTCGGGAAGCTCTCCGGCCAGGCGCCTTTAGCGCTATCGAGCTGCCGTTTCAGGACTTTCTTGATGATCTTGTTCACGGCTTCCACCTGCCCGTTCGACTGAGGGTGAGCTGGGGAGGCAAAAAGGTTGATTTTGAGGCCAGTGCAGAACTTCCTGAAGAGTTCCGAATCAAACTGCCCCGTTGTCGGTGATGATTGCGTATGGGATGCCGAACCGGCAACAGATGTTGGTCCAGACGAATTCCTCGATCCTTGCGGCAGGAATGGTGGCCAAGGATTCGGCTTCTACCCACTTCGTGAAATAATCCACCGCAACGACCGCATACTTAACCTGTCCCTTGCCTTGCGGCATGGGCCCGATCAGGTCAAGTCCCCACTGAGCGAACGGCCATGGGCTTATGATCGGTGTGAGTGGTTCGGCAGGCAGATGTGGAATATTTCCGAAGCGTTGGCATTTGTCGCATTTCTTTACCATCGCACCTGCATCCCGATGCATTGACGGCCAGGAGTAGCCCTGCGGAAGGCTTTGTGGGCCAAGGACCTGGAACCGAGTGGTCTCCGCAGGATACCACTGTGGATCTCCTGAAGGACATACTCGCCATCCCCTTCGGTAATGCATTTCATGTAGGGGGCGTGTAGCCGCGTTTGTCCAGGACATCATTGATGACGATGTACCTTGTCGATCGGTAGCGTAGCTTCCTTGCTTGGGCTTTGTCCTCTGGAAGGTTACCGTTCGCCAGGAGGTGTAGATCGGTGACATCCAGGTGTCCTCATACCGAACGGTACATACGTCAACAAAGGTGGTGCTTGGTTGGGCTAAAATCTCGACGGGATTGCCAGCTGAATTTGTCGTTGATTGCCGAAGCAAGTCGGGCTAATGCATCGGCATGGCTATTTTCTGATCTAGGGACCTGCCGAATCTCATAAGCCAGGAACTGCCGTAGCAATTGGAGGGATGCCGATAGGTAGGCTGTCATAGACGCATCTTTTGCCGCGAAATCGGAGCTGACCTGGTTCACGATGAGCTGTGAGTCGCCTGTGAATGCTGACCTGCTTAGCCCCCATGCTCTTGGCTAGCCGAAGGCCGGTCAGAGGGCTTCGTACTCAGCCTCGTTGTTAGACGTTCGGAAGGCGAATCGGATGGCATATTCTATCTTGGTTCCATCGGGGCGGTGAGCACAAGGCCGGCTCCGCATCCTTGCTGATTCGCCGAGCCGTCTACATGCAGGTTCCAGGCAGGGATGGATTGGTCCAAGAGGCTGCCGTTCGGTAATCCCACCAAGGAGGGTGCTTCTTCAGGTTCCGATGTCTCGAAGGCGTCAGTTCGGCGATGAAGTCCGCCACCGCCTTTCCCTTCTCCTGAGGTTTCGGGTTTGAACTGGACGTCGAACTCCCCCAACTCGATCGCCCATTTGACAGTCTCCCCGAAGTTTCTGGTTTTTGGAAAACCTGCCGAAGGGGATGGTTGGTCAGGACGAGGATAGCGTGGGCCTGAAAATACGGCCTCACCGCCGGTAGAAACCACCAAGGCTAAAGCCAGCGCTCCAGCGGGGTACCGAGATTCTGCCCCTTGTAGGGCCTTACTGACGTAGAATATCGGTAGTTCTGCCTTCTCTGGGGTTCCGTATGAGTACCAGAGCTGACGGCAGGACGGATACCGAAAGATATATAAATAGAATTTCTCCAGGTAGGGGCTTCGAGAGGTGGCGCCCTGGCCATGTAGTCCTTCAAGTCTTGAAATGCCTTGTTGCATTCGGCAGTCCACTCTACATGGTGTTTGCCCCCTTTCAAGGCTTTGAAGAACGGTGCGCACCTGCCCGTGGCTTCGGAGATGAAGCGAGTGAGGGCTGCCACTCGTCCGGTAAGGCTCTGGATGTCCTTCTGTGTCTTCGGCACCTCCATGTTGATTATGGCTTTGATTTTGTCGGGTTTGCCTCAATGCCCCTCTGGCCGATCATGAAACCGAGGAACCTCCTAGAAGACACGCCGAAGGCGCACTTCGTTGGGTTGAGTTTCATTCAGGACTCCTTCAAGATGCCGAACATGATGGAAAGGTTCGTCAGATGCTCTCCTGCCGTTCGCTCTTTACTAGTATGTCATCTACGTACACCTCCATCGTGCTGCCGATCTGCTCAGCGAAGATTCGGTCGACGAGTCTCTGACAGGTCGCCCCCGCATTCTTCAAACCGAACGGCATGACGTTGTAGCAGTATAAGCCCTTGTCCGTTATGAATGCCGTGTGTTCTGCGGCAGGGTGCATGAAGATCTGGTTGTATCCAGAGTATGCATCCATGAAGCTGAGCAACTCGTGTCCGGGCGTGGCGTCTACCAGCTGATCGATGCGTGGCAGCGGGAAGCTATCCTTCTGACAGGCCTTATCGAGGTCGGTATAGTCTTGGCACATTCGCCATCCACCCTTTGCCTTCCGAACCATGACGGAGTTTGCCAACCAGTCCGGGTATACGGCCTCCGGATGAAGCCTATTGTCATGAGCTTGTCCACTTCGTCCTTCATAGCTTCATACCGTTCGGCATCATAGGATCGGCGCTTTTGCCTTACGGGTTTGAATGCCGGTGAGATGCTTAGCTTGTGGCTGATGACGTCCTGGGGATATGCTTGGCATGTCGTCGAAGACCAGGCGAAGACTTCCGAATTCTGCGAAGGAACTGGATGAACTCGGCACGGAGGGTGGCGTTTAGCAGGGTGCCGACTCTTACGCACCTTTCCGGTCAACCTTCGTCCAACGCCACGGTTTCCTTCGAGATCCTCGGAGGTTGTGCCACCGCGTGGGTGTTTCCTCCCTAGGGTCATCTACCGGTCGCTACCGTTTGGTAAGCCTACGAGAGCCATGGTTTCTTTTTGTTTCCGAGGGGGCTGCCGATCTCAATGTTGTGGCGTAGCAGTTTCCCCCGCTTGATCCTGGTCGCCCCTACTGCCCCGTACCGTAGCAGGTTGGGAATTTCATGAGTAGCATGTGGGGGGACAAGTGAGCCTTGATTGCCGTGAGTGCCGTTCGGCCGACTATAACGTTATATGCCGTAGGGCAGTTCACCACAAGGAACTGGTCGTAGACCATGGTCCTCCGTGGGGCGTGCCGAGGCAATCGGAGCTGACACTGCCGACCGGCTGGACCAAGTCTCCAGAAAAGCTAAGGAGAGGCGACAGCGTGTGTTGACTTGGCTCGCGTCTATCCCGAGTTCTCTGAAGGCATCGGCAAAGATGACGTTTACCGACCTCCATGTCGACTCAGGATTCTTCTGACATCAAATTCGGCAATTTCGGCTCCTACCACCATAGGGTCGTCATGCGGGTAGACGATTCCTTCCTCCTCTTCCTCAGAGAAGTGATAGGTTCCCACCTAACCTTCGGCATCTTCGCGTGCCGGCTACTCTCGATGCCGAGGACCTGAGGGACTGGGCCCCCCTACATACCTGCTTCATCGACCGGTGAGATCTCCCGGCAAGGGTCGGGCCTCTCATCTATCGTGCTTATCATGTTGATTTGCCGCGCTGCCGTTCGGCGTAGGCGCCCACTGCGGCCTGGCTATGTATTGATCCAGTTTGCCTTCTCCGATGAGTCTCTCCACGATCTTCCGTAGGCTTATGCAGTCTTCGGTGTTGTGGCCGTTCTGCTGATGGTATCGGCAAAACTTTCCGGATCCCCCATCCTGCCCGGCTGGGCTTTCGGAATGCGGGCTTCGGTATGATCTCGTTTTCGTTCATCAGGACTCGCCTCGTAGGAGGTATTGAGCAGGGTGAACACCTCGATCCCCTGGTTATGGGCCGGCGCGCGCTCGGTGGTTATCCCGTCGTACTTGCCCTTACCTTTCTTGGGGTGTCCCTTCTGGAACCTCCTGCATCTTTGCGCTTGTTGTCGTCAGGGTATTCGGCAACTCCTGCCGCTGGTGCGTATGGCGATGCCTGGGCCGTAGTGGTCCGCTGCATGGGCTCACACCGCCGAGCCGTAGGCCCGGCCCTCGAATCGAAGCATTCGGCTTTTGCGTGGACTGCCGCTTGCTTCATGAGTTCGTCGTATGTGCGCCAATTGCTACTATGCACGAGATACCGGAAGTGTGATGACCGTAGGCCACTTTTGAAGGCGCCGTAGGCTGTCCTGCCATCGGTATCCGGACATCTAGAGTATTCATGGCTGAACCGTGCGGCATATTCGCGCAACGGTTCGCCTTCTCCCTGCCGACGGTACACAGACCGTCGGCAGAGTACAGCCTGTCTGCCGAATCATGAAATGGTTTAGGAAGATTTGCTTCAAGCCGTCGAAGGAATCGACTGCCCCTGGTTCCAGTCGGTAGAACCAATTCAAAGCCGCCTCGGTGAGTGAAGAGGGGAACAGGAGGCACAGCCCTTCGTTGGTCAGCCCTCGGCACCCCACGGCTGATGGAAAGAGTGGAGGTGCGTCAGTGGATCTTCCACCCCGTGTACGGTTTTATGCGTAGGGGCTGCACATCCCGGTCCTGCCGTGAGTTCCTGATGTGTTCGGTGAAGGGCCCTGTTCGAAGCCTTCCCCAGTCCGGCTCCTGCGAGCGCGCTCTGCGTCCTCCATCTTCCCATCCTCTGCATTAGGAGGCGGATGGCGGGGTCCCCGGTCCGGTATATCCTTGTCGTCATGATGTGCCGATCGCGCCTGGGACCTGAAGGGTTAACCTCGGAGAACGTCGTTGGCGTTGCCGAACGGTAGGTGGACATGCGATGTGTGGAAGGGATGTACTCCGGGTCAGACTCTGCCGTGGATTCCAGAGAACTGGAATCCTTCGTATCGAGACTTTGCCCCAGACCTCTTCGGCGGGGATCCTCAGGCGTGCGTGTTGATCCTGATTGGCGACCCCTGCGTTCGGGATGTCGCTCGCCTTCTCGATCCAGCAGCCTATGGCGACAATCGGAATAGACCTTGCTCGGCCCGTGGGGCCTGTCCTTCGGCGCAGGAACTACCAACTGTTGACGGCGCAGGCGCCGCCTCCGCCGTCCGCTTGCCTTCCTCTGCCGACGGGGGTCTGCAAGCTCTCCTACGACCGTCCGGTCTGTGATCGGTGCCTGCCGTTGGTTTAGCAATTGCTGTGTCTCGTCCACCCTGGACGACAGGAAGTTGTTGTGTTCTTGTAACCTAACCATGTCCTGCCGAAGGGACACGACTTGGGCTAAAAGCTCCGCACTTTCCGTGATTTGGGGTACCGGAGGGTTGGTTGCCCGGCGTGTATGGAGGTGGCGCTGGGCTTACCCCACTCGACATGCCGTACGGGACCCCTCTTGTATTACGAACGAAGCTTTTTCATTGGTTCCCATATGTTCGGGATGAAGGGTCGATTTGTTTAATCGTTTCCCACAGACGGCGCCAAACCGTCTGACGCCAAAAGTGGTTCTCCGACTTAGAGGGTCAACTTAGGAATTTTGTTGCCTTCGGCACCTTGGAAGCCTCTGGAGGGAGCGTGACCTGCAAAATAGAGGAACGCTCGGTAAGGCCAAGGGCACCGGTGTGGTACCGGCCGAAGGCTCTCCGAAGCTTAAGTAAGTTCGGGTGTAATAAGGTTTACTTTCAAGATTAATTAGGCAGGATGCCGATCATTCTGCTTACCCTATTTAAGGATGGCTGATCCCTTTTTATAGGGCAAGGGAGGTAGCGCTTATTTGTAATATGTCGATGTGGGACCTGTGGACGTCGCGGGAGCATGCCACGTGTCCTTAGAGAGGCGGTGCCCAAGTGGTGCGATCGGTAGGCAGGGGTGCCGAGGCACCTCTGCCCAGGCTCGATTTGTCTCACGTGTCTTGCTCTTATTGGCTGCTTATTCTGGGTGTAAACAACTATAATTGGATTCGATTACGATGTACGATTGAATTAGGAGGCATTATTGAATTGACTGAATTACAACGAATTGAAAATGATAAGTATTTTTCATTAGCACTAGAGTCCTGGTTTCATTAGCACTAAGTATTTTTCATATACACGTATACTTAACATATATAATATACGCAATAATATTTTGTGAATGAGAAAACCCAGAATGTTCCGTGAGTGAAGGAGAAGATCCAAGAATGTTTCCTGGAAAATACCGACAGATTGTACAAAAGCATAAATAAAAAATTCAATTTTCTTCAATTTATTTAAGGAGTAAGGACTTTTCTTGTTCTCACAATAACTGGAAGAATGAATTTATTTATTTATTTATATCATTTTTTTCTAAGGTCGGTCGATTTTGAAATAGTTGGTAGGAGGATAGAACAATGGAATGTCTATGTATTGGTCTGAAAATGGGAAAGGATATTTATCTGGTCAAAGAGTGAGCAATAATGGAATTGATGATTTTGGCTAATTATGTGATGCATCATGACTTCACTTCTACCTTTAAACTAACTGAACTCAAACTTGATTGGTAAAAACCTATGATGAGCTAGCTAGAGGCAGCAAGTTGAGTCCACCAGTTCAATCGGAATTAACTTCCATATGATATAATGGTCACGAGTCATGATTATAATCATGATATAATCATGACTATATGAATAAAAAGAGTTAAATTCCATATGATATAATCATGACTCGTGATGTAAATTCGGTGTGTGAAAGTTTTTCTTTAATTCAACTTACAAGTTTGTAAATGAATAAATAAAAAGAGTTAAAATAAAATCAATTCGATACACACATCAAATACACAAGTGGTGGAGCAGTAGACTCTGAACCATACATAAAATGGGCAAGAAAAAAGAGCTTGTGCGCATGCAAATTCTAGCATTTTAGGTATCCCACGAGAATTGTATCAAATCCATGCATTGAGCATTAGGAGGTTATAAATTGACACTAATTTGGTTAGTTTGAGTTAACGACGGAATTATATGAATTTCTTAAGAAGTGGGGTATACTTTTCTTTTTCTGTTTATAATATGTGGATAGTTGACTGACTTTGTATAAGGAGTTGTAGCGATGCATTGGACCAATTTTTGCTAAAATGAGATGAGATAATTTTCACCAATTGAAGTGAATTTCCTAAAGATGAATACCAAATTTCTATATTTGTAAACATTTACATTGAACTAGAGCCCACCCTAATACAAGCGATGTTTCGCCCTTAGTTCGAGCATCACACTGTTTTTAATTAGCGTCGAGAAGAATGGTTAGAAGTTTTTAAGTAGTGCTGGCCGAAGCAATTTCAACATAGGAAGGAAATCAAAACAAGATTGGATGAGAAAGTAGAGAAGTGGAAAAATGGAATGTGGTTGGTTTGTCAAGAGGCTTGAACATGGAGAGTGACACATGGGTTGAAATGCAAAATGTATGCAGACATTTTCAATGATGTGTATGTGGAAGTGACACGGAACCATCTAGCTTGTGAAACAAATGAAAAAAATGTGTTTAATTGCGAAATCTAAGCTATACCCATCCGTTGACAACATATGGATTGCTGCATGTACCGTATTGGCAGGAAAAATCAACATCATCTAACATTGCATGTCCACGGTTCTAATATTATACAGATATTTGGAAAGAAACAAACAAGAATGGTCAAGAACAACCGAACTTTATTATTTCGATTTAATTATCATGTAATTTCTCTTATTCCAGTACCACAGTATAATTACAATGTGGTGGTATAAAATGGGAAATATCAATCCGTAATTTAGTAGCGGAATTAGGATTTTTTGATTGGGGAGCTAAACTTAAAATTTAATTGTAAATGACCTTATCATCTTAAATGAAGAGAGCCAATATTAGCGTAATTGTAATTTTTTTTGATGTATGATATCATTCTTTTTGAAGTGTTAAAGGGGTTGTAAAAGGGCGGATGGACCAACGTTACTTCCAGCTCTATTTTGACTCTGACTATCCTATTATTCATTTACATTATAACACGTGAACTGATATAACACGTAATTATCTTCCAGTATGAATAATAAGTTCTCGTGTTCTAGTATCACACTACAATTAGGACGGATTGAGTTTGGATTTACCTTGCAACATGCCAACTTGTCCAACAGTCCAACACTCCGAGCGGCGACTCTGGAGGAGGAAGGAAGCAATAGTTTGAAAACGGCGCGGCGCGTGATAAGTGGAAAGCAGCCATAAGCGACCAAACGGGCGTGGTCATACTCTCTCTACATTTCTCCAACATTTCCTCTTGACACGGAAACCCAAAAAGCATAAAAAGAAAAAGAAATATAATAAACAACTATATGCGCTCTCTCTCTCTCTTAATAAAGAAATCTGAAAATCCCACCAGCAGCAGCAGAGCCTCCTCTCTATATCTCTCTCCAGAATTAAAAATACAACAAAATCATAATTATTTATTTAAAAAAAGTAAATAAATTTTAAAAAATTAGCTCTTTGCTTTGGTGTCTGCTTAGGTGAGCTGAGCTACATCAAATCAAAAGCTGCGCTGCTCTGCCATGATGGGCTCAATCTCGATCCCTATCCCCATAACTTTCCCCAATTACTCTCCTCTTTCTTCTTCTGCAACTCCCAGCTCTTGTCTTCTTCCGCTTCGTCGATCCCCTCTCCTCGCCCTCTCCAAAGGACGCCGTCGCCTCCAGTTCCGGCCTCTGGTTCTCGCCTCCTCAGCCGCCGGCGTCGCCGCCAATTCCCTCCCCAGAAATGGGACCTACACCGTCGGCGATTTCATGACCACCAAGGAGTATTTGCACGTCGTCAAGCCCACCACGACCGTCGACCAAGGTATAGTATGCCGCAAGCTCAAACCTTCGAGCTCAAGCTCGAGTCTTTGCTTTCTGATTGATGATTGCTTCTTTTTTCTATGTTTACAGCATTGGATGCTCTCGTGGAGAAGAGAATTACCGGCTTTCCTGTGATTGATGATGACTGGAAACTCGTAAGTAAATCTTTTCTTTCTTTCTTTTTTTCTTTCCTTTTTTGTGTTTTCATATATAAATCGCGTAATTGAAGTCTCTATCTATGCATATAAATGATATTAACGTGGACGTTTATAAGGAAAGAGTAAGAGTTTTTGGTGCAACATGCTATCTCCTTCTGTTAACAAAGCTTATCTTGCGTCTTGATGCTTGACTGTGTTGGTATATTATCTTAATTGCTTTAGCTTTTTGTGTTTATGGGTTTGTGTTGCTCCCATACACCTTGATTTGAGGGTTTGTTTACTGCTGCTGCAGGTTGGTGTTGTTTCAGATTATGACTTGTTAGCGTTAGACTCCATATCAGGAAACATAAAAGGTATGCTGTGTTCCATGATCCGAAAATTTAAACTTAAAAAAATAAAAATAAAAATTTATTTGTTCTTGCTTCCTGATTTTGGGTTTCTTTTTAATACAAGAAATTCTGGTTTGTCATATCATAATAGACAATCTTAACGGGTTAATGTATCTATTGAGTTTGGTCCGCTGTTAGGAAGAATATTAAAGTTGGTTAGTGAATTCTAAGGAAATGTTCAAGAATTTATATCGTAAACATTAGGTTGTTGCACATAGCGAAAAATGAACAGAGTGATCAAATAATCAGCTTATCATCTGTTTTACTTGAATCTTTGGGTTAACTCTTGCTTTAACTATGTTGTATTAACTAACTCAATGATTGGACTTTTCTTTAAAATAACTAATCCATATGTAGTGGAGTCTATGCATTCTGGATTTCCAGCTATAATTGTGCTTTTGCCTTTTGGGGCATGTGGTAAACTCCTAAAAAATGAGTCTCCATACATATATTCACATGAAAGAAATTAAAATTGGTAAGTGGCGACAAATATAAAAGATACAAGTACTTACAGAAAATTTGTGTTCGTGTAATTACTGTAATTTACTACTAAAAGTTTCTTAATTAGAGTAAGGTCATGACTCATGCATAATTTTTACCAAACCATAGAAAGATACATATGGTCCTGTTGCTCCAGAGCTTGGCAAAATCCACAAGAGAAAACAAAAACCAAATAAATTCAAAGCTATAATACCATAAAGCGATGAACCATTTGCAGCAAAGTATCACTTAAAACATTGAATTTCTCACATTTTCAGCTGCAAAATTACTAATTAATGCAAGTTCTTGGGCCTAAGGTTAAAATAGGGGTTGGATTTGGGTTAAGCGCCCTTTTGTAAGCTAAAAGATTGGGGACCTGAGGCGAATGCCTTAGCAGGCTGTCCTCAAGGCCTGCCTTAGGCGGAGCTTTGCTGTCTATAATTTTGTTCTTACTGTTTGTTTTTCTGTTTTTTAGGGTGAAATGAATGGAAATTTATTATGATTTTTTTTTTAAATGCTACCAGGTGGTCAAAGTGACACAAACTTGTTTCCAGATGTTGATAGTTCTTGGAAAGTATGTAAAGTTTTCTTTGCCACACATTTTTTTATTTGTATTTACAAGTAATCTCTATTGCAATGCCTGTTTTGTTACTACACTATGATAGATTTTATCTTTTTAGTTTACGTTGGATCATAAGATTGATTTGTTACTCCTGATAATTTTCATATAATATTATAACATGCCCATTGTGCATATGTACACACCACATGTGGATCATGTAGCCACACTAGGCACATTTACTGTCTGTCTTTGCAAGACAGTTGGAGTTGGGAATTCTTTGGAGATATGGCTTCTATAGTTAAAAATAGGGCTACTCTGTGGAACCGTGGTGTGGTGGCCTCTTTGTGTGTGGTGTGGTGGGAAAGAAATAGGAGAATTTTGATGATTGAGAAGAAGAGGTGTCTTCATTGGGGGAGGGAATTAGATATCTTAGTACTATTTGGATTCACTGTCTAGGAAATTTCCTTTCAGTAAATTTTTTCTGAATTGGTCTGATTTTGTGGGTTAAGGGTTCTGTTAGTTTTTGGTCATTTTGTTTTGTGGGGCTTCGTTGGTTTCAGTTTGGTTGTTCCTGATGGACCTATTTTGTAGTCTGTTTTCTTGTATTAATAATATTCCCATTTATTATTCAGAAAAAAAAAAGTTAAAAATTCTATCATATGGAAGCTTGCTAGTATTATGGTTGGTTACATTTGCATACCTGACACAGTGATAGTCTTCGCATGACAAGTGATAATTGATAGAGCTCTAGAATTTATGTGATGTTCTTGTTAATTCTTTTTCACTTGTACTATCCTCTTGTATGACTGAGTGAGTAGTGTGAGTCTATATATCAGCAAGAATGTCCACTAAAACTAAAGTGGGAGACATGTTGTCGCCTAGAATTGAAGCTGTCCTGTTACAAATTATTTAAAATAATGCTTAGATCAGATGTGTGGTTAGTTGCTTCGTTGATTGCTTTCTAAATCTGGATGAGTATGGCAGACATTCAACAAGATACAGAAACTGCTTAGCAAGAACAACGGCAAAGTTGTTGGTGACGTGATGACACCTGCTCCGCTTGTTGTTCGTGAAACCACCAACCTAGAAGATGCTGCTAGGTAATGGATTTAACTTAAATTTCTCATAGAATTTCTCTGACTTGTGGAAGTGATGATTGTGTCTTTTCATTCTGAAATGTGGTAGCAAGTTAGCTATGCACAGTAAGACAAGAATGATCTGAAATGTACAGTTCGATGCAGTACAAAGTACAGTCAGCTAAAACCATCATTTGTATTTTGTTAGGTTATTGCTTGAAACAAAATATCGCCGACTGCCAGTTGTAGATAGTGAGGGCAAGCTGGTAATGATTCTTTTCTTTTCCTTTTTTCTTCTTTTTTTAAAAAAAGTTTCTTATTTGTTGGATGCTATATTGTTGCGAGTTTTTTCTGATTGGTTTCTTCTTCCATTGCAAAAGGTTGGGATCATCACGAGGGGAAACGTTGTTAAAGCTGCCCTACAGATAAAACGTGCTGGTGAAAAATGAGTTTAGTTCAGGGGAACATCGGCGGAGCTCATAGGCATGCATAATGAGCTAAGTCTCATTGATATCATAATTATTTCTGCAAGGCGTAGGCGACACAGCTTGTCATTGCAGGTATTAAGAGGCGACTTAAACTTCATCATTGCTGTCCTTAATAGTATAGATTTCCTTATAATAGGGTTGCATTTGTATTTAGGCTTGTAAAATTATCAACATTTTCTAGGATCAGATCTGTGACTTGCAGTTGTCCTATGCCAAATTTTTGTATTATAAAGACCATTATAACCTCAAAACCAATGATTATTTCGTTTATAGTTTATGAGGAGCTTTGCCCCATACGTCTCTATGCTTCCACCAACCAGCCATATAAATGGGTGGTTGAAAGTTGAAACGAAATTGAATAATTTCATTTGGGGTATTTTGAGTGGGGTTGGGGCTGGGCTGGGCGGTGGACCCTGTGGGGATTGCTTATCAGAATGATTTACAGACTAGGATTTTGTTTTGGCTTCACCAAATTCTAGTTGTGAAGAGTGATTTTCAAAGCCTAGCTTGGTCCAATATAGTTCTTAAAGTTCGAGGAAAATTATGGATAGATTGTTTGGACAAACCTCAGAATTTCTAAAATGGCGTGTACAAATTTTATAAAATAACTGGATTTATAAATTCTATGAACACTAACATATGGATTGTGGGAGGAACAAATCACAAGTTTAAGTTCCACCTAAAATGTGTTATTTCTTAAATTTGAAGAAAGAGTTTTAAAAAAAATATAACCATGGTCACCACTGCCTCCATGATCACCGTCACCACCACCGCTGATCATGGTCACCGCTCCTCTTCGACGGACCTAGAAATTTTTTAGTGAATGTGCAATTTTGGCCAGGATTTATAAATAATAATAAATAATAAAAAACAAGTGAGCTGTGCAGCAGTGCAACACGGAGCGCAGCACACAGCGGACTGACTTCGTTTAGTCTTTGGTCTTTAGTCTTGCCACAACAAGAAGCTACCAAGTTCAGTCTTTCGTCTTTAAAGCTACTTGTTTGAACTTTTTCTTTAGCTTTTCCAGTGTGTTTTAGCTTGACCAACCTTTCAGACCCGGAGAAAAAAAAAAAAAAGCCTTTCGGGTCCATCTGAGGTTTATTGGCATTGAGGGGAGTCTCATCACCCGTGCCGTGGCCCCTTTTATGAAGTGGAATATGCACTTTGAGAATAAACAATTTCTACATTTGAAAATAAGATAATTGCGCTTCTTGTTTTGGTAAAGAAGTGGAATTTGCACCTGAGAATTAACAATTTGACTCAACATTCGCATTTCTTCACTAGTTGATTATATTATATTCAACTACACTGGTTTTGGACATTTGATAAATATTTGAATTTGTGCACCTCTTAATAATGTAATGATTGGAATTAAAAGGATTAAAAAAAATATTGGATTCAGTTTACGTCAATATTTTCAAGGCAATTTTAGAGTAATAATAATTATCTGTTTATATTGTTGGAAGCACTTTTACTGGGAGGACGTTGAAGTTTTTATTAAAATTCAAGTGCTTCATGTAAAAAGTATCGAAAAGTGTTTATATAATCCAGAAACACTTTCTTATTTTCGTAAAATGCTATAAAATGCTTTTGGTTGTTTGAAAGTGTTATTATTTTATTTTAATATAAGCGATAGTCTAAATTATCAGAGAAATTGGGGTTTCTCACACACACTATCAAGGTGTCGAACTTAATATCATTGGTCTGCAAATCAATGTCATTTTCTACTAGACTAGATTCCGTTAGCAAAATGTTTTTGGCCTACAAATCTAGTTTAAGGCCATAACTGTTGGATTGAATCACTGGCCATTCATCACTTTTCAAATAACTTTTCAACCCAAAGAACTCCCTTTTCATGGTTGAATTAAGTATCACCAATTCATACAATGGATTATAAGAACTCCCTTTTCATGGTTGAATTATGTATCACCAATTCATTCGTGTAAAGTAAGTTGGTGATACATGAATTATGTATCACCGAATTATAAGATCCAATTATTTTATTTTATTTTGTTTGAACTTATGAAAGTGATGATGATATGATGAATAAAGTATGACCAATTCATTGGTGAAAAATAACGAGTTGGTGATACAATGAATTATGTATCACCAACGTATGAGAGCCATTATATTTTTGTTTTGTTTACATGAGTGACAATTAAAATTAATTAATTCCGGCTTTATGCTTGACATCATATCTTTAAAACATCATATCTTTAAAAAAGACATGACGTCTTACGATTAACCAATCAGATAAAACTAACGTAGGTTAATTAGGACTCAAAACCAGCCAATGAACAAACAGACCCTGGAAAACCTTCTTCTATACCTAAAGGAAAATGTTAGGGAGACCAACTTGAGAGATCAATTTGGGATACCAACTCTCTAATAAAGCGTGAGACTCATTGTATTGGTGGGCTCCACATTTATTAGAGAGTTGGTACACAAGTTGGTATTTTCAAGCTTCTGTCTCCCTAACATCACCCCTACCTAAATACAAAGAATGATATCATTTATTAAAAACGTTTCTGTTTTGGGGATGCATCTGTACTTCTACTTCAGGAAGCAACTCCCTGACATAAAAAATCAGCAGATCTTTTGTGTATCTTGTACGTATCAGCCCTCCCTAAGATAGATTTTCTCTCCATATCATCATATCTTACCAGATGAGCTTGACCACAGAAATCAGACTGACAGACTGTAAAGCTCTTTCCCTGGTAGAGAGCAAAGCCACCTTTTTTTATTTATAAAAAAAAATTCCAAGCAGCACTTCGAAACCATGGCCTCCAGAACTCTCGAACATAGCTTTTATCCCAGAGAATACTGTCAAATTATTTGACACGATCCCACCAGATTCCACATATTTTTTGACAAGACACGGGCCTCCATAAACCATAGCCTTTACAGCTGGTAAAGCTTTTAAAGGAGCGTTTTAGAATATCCCATGTTCAAGGCACCTCATAAATAAGCTTCCATCAACGTTGGACCTTCAGCGGAAAGAGAACCTCTCATTCTTCCAAATATATCTGCACTGCACTGCTCCAAAAACATATAGCTCTCACTTTTTTCAAGGGATTCAAATGATTGAAATCTTTACGATCAAAGATCGAAGACCCCTTTAAGCATCTTCCTGTTTCGAGCGTCTTCTAGTTGCTTTGATATTAGCTGGCAGCCAATACCATTTCCAACCATCTATAAATTGATATGATTTGACATCTCACGTAATCAAAACTCAACTCCTAAACTAGCATTTTGGCGGTCAGTAGAGAAATGTTAATGACAGTCTCGCACTCATTGCGTGAATAATTTATATCATATGCATATATATAATTATTTGTTAGTGTAAAACGTGATCTAACTTGCAGTCTATTGGTTCATGGATGGAACCAAAACCCTAAATCCATGACTTCAATATATGTTCTGTGCGGACTCTTGATAGGGAACTCATCCATTTTTATGGATTAGCCTAAATTCAGAGGCTTACAAATCGTAATATCCCATTAGTTTGTCCAGTTAAAATACTAATTAGTAAGTGTTTAAGCAATATTATTATATGATGGTGCCGGATTCAACAATATCAAGATAGTCATGACGAGCCTACCCTTTTCAATATTGGAATAGGTTCAAATTTGAATGACCTCTTCTTTATCTATATAAAAGAAAACTCAGACAACAACCCCCATCCAATAGGAAAATGCTAGGCTTACCACATTTTTCATACCATATTCATACCATCTCTCTAATAGAGGTGAGTCCTATTGTATTGGTGGGCTCCACCTCTATTAGAGAAGTGATATGAAAAATATGGTAAGTCTAGCATTACCCCATCCAATAACATCCCTCACATTACTTCTTCTTTTTTTATTATTTTTTTAAATGAGAATGCAACGTGATCAATGATCATATCAATAATTTTGCCCAATCATGCATTCACTAGCTAGTCTTGTCACCATTATTACCACTATTGCTTTCCGCTTTCTGCTTTGTTTTTTGGGAAAATTATTATGCTTCATATTGTGGGAGATGTAGCAACTGTACAATGAATGTCCAATTCAAGCCAGCAAAATAAAGATTGGTGTTTAACTTTTGCTGATGCCACTATGCATGCAAAAATAAGCATGCGGAATTTGAGGGCCCGTTTGGTATCTTACCTGAATCTAATTTTATAAAATCAAAAACAAATTTTAAGTCAAAAGCCCAAAAAAACCCATTTGGTAGGCTCATTTTAAAAAACCGAAACTCAAAAACACCCGATTTTTGAAAACCAAAAAAGGTGAGATTTTACTCTTCTTCTTTTCTCTCTCTCTCTCCTTTTGGGAATCTAGGGTTTTTGATTTTCTGATTTTAATTTCAATTTCACTTTTTTTTAGATCTTAAAAATAGCTAACAAGATTTTAGATCTTGAAATCACAATTTCAAAAATCATATTTTAAAAGAAAATCATAGTTTTTGAGTAGAATACCAAATAGCGCCTAAAAGGTCCTTAGACATTTTTTTTTAATGATGTCTTAAATATAGCCATATTGATGATAATTTTGAAATATACAACTCTTCAAATATCAATTCTTGCATTTTCTTTTCTAATAGAAAATATATTTATTCCAATCTCCAAATATAAACAAAGTCCTCTTGGTAAAATTGGCTATAGACCTTATAAAAAAGAAAAAGGAAAAAGGGGGCTATAGTTTATTATTTGTTTTTTTTTCTCTTAAGGAAACTCCATAGTTTTTCTGAATAAATAATTTCTGTTAAAAAATTATTTCTTGATCGCATGGTATAGATATAATAGCATTTTCCTTGTTTCATTGAATCAATGTTTTGTTTAATAATTTTATACTCCCTACAATTTCACGTGCATGTGAAGTCAAAAAGATTAAAGTAAGTACAATAAGTGAGGACAGGAAGAGGAGGGGTTTTGAATGTTCTTATGGTGATCCAACAGATGAGATGGTAGAGAGAGTTGATGATGAGAGCATGTCTAATGCAAGGGCAAGAGTAAGGGGCTGGCTAGGTGCTGTTTTAGCCCGTGTTCATAAAATCTAACTTCTCAAATTTTTTGTGGTTCTAACGGTGGTGAGGGGTTATGGGCTAAAACTCAAAACATTTTATTTTAGTTTATTATTATTATTTTATTTGTGATAAAAATCAAAGCAACACAAAAATTTATTTTTGAGTCATACTTTAGAATAACAATTTTGAGCAAAATGAAAAAAAAAAAAACAAGTGGAAATGTTTGGAGTAATTGAGAGATTTTTTTAGGTGAGAATGTGATGAATAAAAGAAAAAAAAAAGTCAGCTAGTTGGGAATTGTAAAAAAAACAAAACAAAAAAGCCAACAACTATAGGCTATAGCCGTTAGGCCATTGCTATTGAGGGCGCCACGTGGCAGCTCCTCAATTGTCATTGCAATTGAAAAAGTCAGCAAAAGCTGCGTCCTTATTATTATTATTATTATTTAATTTTTTTTATTTAGAAAATGACTGGGGCTATTTTTGCTCGGGCTAGCTGAGAGGCAAAATCAGCTCCTTAGAGCACTTCATCCATTTGCCATGGCAAAGGGTAAAGGGAGACAAGAGCTATTACTATTCACGTGAATAGTGGTAATCCTTCCAAAAGGCTTGTGATGTTTCCACCCATTGCCATGGAAAACCACTATTTACATGAGATATGATGAGAGGAATTTGTATAAAATTTTGGTGCAGCAAGGGAAAAATATGACAAAGTATTTAGTTAAAAAAATTCTGAAATATTTAGTATTGTTTTTTAAATTTTTTTGGTTGTTGACGTCATCGCTGACATCAGCAGACCCAGGCTAGAGCAAGGGCTGGTTTTTCCTGAGGGCTAACCCAGGCTTATGGAGCCCACCAACAGCCCTACCAGCATTTGTCCGCTAGAAGCCCTTTTTGGGCCTAGGCCCCCCCCCTTGCCTGGGGCTGCTAGAATCGCTCTTATCTTGCCTTAGGCTAGATCACTCTCATTAGACATGCTCTGAGAGACATAGAGAGCCATTAATACATGAACTTCCCAAACCAGAAGTCTTGTTGTGATGTTTCATTTTCTATGTGTGGTGTGATTGAAAACGAGTACTCAGTATTTAATCAGCAATTTAAATTGGTGGACATTTTGGGTCCAATTTTTATAACTAGTAAGTCTCATAATGCAGATGAAATTTGTGAATACGATCTTTTCCCAAAGTAGGGAAGCAGAGAAACAGAATCCAAATGAATCAAGGACTTTATTATATCACTGCATTTTGCAACCAATGTCACATGCACAACCGGGCATAAACAAAAAATTGAAAAAAAAAAACATAAACACATGCATAAATTTTTGTCATTGTATATTAATTTATTTTTATTTTTTATTTTCCAATTATGCACAAAATCACTCTCTACATTTACGAATTGCATTATTGATATCAGACCTTACATAAACGAAATGCATTATTTATATATTGCTGAGTCTCACTCTCACAAATATGAAAACTCATTTATATCGTACATAAGTGTGTTTGATCACCTAACAACATTACTCATTGGTGTCAGATTGATTTTACATAATTATCAGTTCTATGAAAGATAAAGTTGGTAATGTAATTAGTGAATATGGTACGAATAATTTTATCACACACGATAAAAATCAAGATGGTGCAAAAATAGTTGTAACAACTTGGAATCCATTTGTATAGATGGGTCCTAAATAGATCAAATACTAATCAGTAAGTGCGGTATAAATAATTTCATCATGCATTACAAGCCAAGCCAGGAGGTTGAAGGAAGAGCTAGAACCATAAATTAATTAAGCCGAGGAGACTAGAGCTAGCTAGGTGCAATTGTTATACACCAAAAAATGGATTCACAAGCTGAACCCAAACTTGAAATTTTCTTTTTCCCATACATTCTTGGTGGTCGCTTGATCCCCATGATAGACTTAGCCAGACTCTTTGCATCTCATGGAGTGAAGGCCACGATTGTCACAACCCCTCACAATGTCCTCCTCTTTCAAAACCCCATCCTCAGAGACCAAAAATTAGGCTATGATATTTGCTTCCACACTCTAAATTTCCCATCAGAAGAGTTTGGCCTACCAAATGGTTGTGAAAATGAGCTCACAACCACTAATGGTGACATGTTCATCAAGCTCTTCATGGCTGCTATGAAGCTTCAAGACCCTCTTGGGAAGCTCCTTTGTGAGACCAGACCAGACTGTCTCGTCTCCGACAGGCTTTATCCTTGGACAGCAGATGTCACTGATGGGCTTGGCATTCCCCGGATTGTGTTCGATGGGAGTGGTTGCTTCTCTCATTGCGTGGAAGAGAGCCTCAGACGCTACGCACCGCATGAGAGAGTTTTATCTGAAACAGAGGCTTTTGTTGTGCCAGGCCTGCCCAACAAGATTGAGCTGAAGAGGTCAATGCTGCCAGATTATGTCAAAGCTGAAAATGGCTTCACTCTGTTCCTCAATGAGGCTCTGGAGGGTGAGATTAAAAGCTACGGGATTGTGGTCAACAGCTTCTATGAGCTGGAACAAGCTTATGCTGATTATTTTCAAAAGGAGATGAAGAGAAAAACATGGCACATAGGGCCAGTCTCATTGCACAACAGAAGCAACATTGACAAAGTTGAAAGAGGTATTAAAACCTCCATTGATGAGCACAGTTGTTTGAATTGGCTTGATTCTAGAGAACCCAACTCTGTTCTTTACATCAGTTTTGGAAGCATGCCAAGAATCACTTCAGCTCAGCTCTTGGAGATTGCTCATGGGCTTGAAGCCTCCAACCACCCTTTCATTTGGGTGATTGGGAGAATTTTAGATTATTCATCCAGAGAGAAGCAACAAGTAGAAAGTGTTCTGCTTCCTGTTGGGTTTGAAGAAAGAGTTAAAAAATCAAAAAGAGGGCTCATAATCAGAGGCTGGGCTCCTCAGCTTCTGATTCTAGAACATCCAGCAGTTGGGGCTTATATGAACCATTGTGGATGGAACTCAATCATTGAAGGTGTCACAGCTGGTGTGCCTATGATCACATGGCCTTTCTCCTCTGAGCAATTTTACAATGAGAGATTCATTCTCAATGTCATAAGGGTTGGGATTTCAATGGGAAATGAGCACTGGGTTCCATTGAAGGAGCTACCTAGAGTGACCATCAAGAGTGAGAAAGTAGCCAAAGTTGTGAAAAGACTAATGGGCAGTGAAGAAGCTGAAGTTCTGGGCATGAGAATGAGAGCAGCAGAGTATAGAGACAAAGCCATGAGAGCTTTTGAGGAAGGTGGCTCTTCTTATGCAAATGTTGATGCTTTCATAGCTGAGCTCAAGTCTCGCCGGAAAAATCAAAATGGTCATCTGTAATTTGGTACGACGTTGTTTCATTGTCATCAATAAATGATTCATTTGGACTGGATTGTAAATTTGTAAGTTTTCATTAACTTCACCATATCCTTCATTTATTGTACTTCCTCCATTATTGAAATAATGTAGGGCTATTATTAGAGTGAAATCCTTACATGAAACACATCTATGGATCTATCTATCTATCTTTTTATCTTCATTTTCCCTCATATTGTGATGCATAACAAGTTTGGGCTTTGCCTTGTGCCTCTTGCTTAAATTGAATTGTGTCTCTGGTTTGGGACAATTTTTTCTCATGACATGAACATGCACGACACAAACATGGGAAAACACCGTAGATGGGACCATGTCACACTTACTTGAAAGTGTAGGGGTTGTAACGGACAATTTTGGCTTGGATTTTGTCAAATTACAAGCCATAGACGTGGACAAACATAACCTCACATAAAAAAAAACATATCACAACAATGTACAATATAAAAGTAGGTGATTCATTACTAATATAATATTAATGCCTTTTGAGATAAAACTCCATACCTAAATGAATTCAGTCAACCTGATTCAGTCCATGTATGATCTGATGAGCTCATAATGATTCGTTGCACAACACTAATGCGGTGCTTATTTTGTTGTATTACATCTCATCTATATTTTCTAATCACAGAGTTGACCGCAGATTCTATAATCACAATTTACCA
Organism: Prunus fruticosa; assembly: GCA_018703695.1. Lineage (NCBI taxonomy): Eukaryota > Viridiplantae > Streptophyta > Magnoliopsida > Rosales > Rosaceae > Prunus > Prunus fruticosa. The sequence goes on from CM031924.1 coordinate 33,168,340, forward strand.
ACAGCTATAGGTGAGATGGCCGATCTTTGTGCGTACATCCAGAATCCAAAATAATTATATGGAATTAAAAACAATGTGCAGCCAACTACTTACTTGTTTAGGTCATATATTGTATAATTTTTATGCCTCTCTTGCTTGTAAATCGAAGGGAATCCAAGATTTTTTTTACTTTTTCTTTTCTTTTCCTTTGAAACCAGCGATGTACCTATAACTAATTTTTTTTATAGAATTTTTTAGTCCATGCGTGATATCGTATGGTGATATATATATATATATATAAACAAATGAGAGTAGATTTCACAGCCTCAGTGCACTAATTATTTGCTTATATATTTTACAACAAACGATATAAGTCATTCATATAAATATGAATATACAACAAAATATTCATTTTAAAAATAAATTCTTCAATATTATTTAATGAGAGTCAAACCCTCAACCTTTTACCTCAACGAAAGAGAAGTATATTCCACACGCGGTGCACAACATTTGTGCACGCGGGGTTGTACCATTGGCTCACATGAATGAATCAACGATACCGTAAGTAATAATTAGCAATACTCATTTCCCACATGTTTTTCTTTAGAATGGTGATGCTCTTAATCCCCTCTAATGGAAAAATTATTGCGTCAATTCAATACACTACATCGGCAAGCAAGCTACGTGGTGTGTATCTCGTGGTGTATCATATACACATAATAACTTATTCTTTCACACTGATATTCAGATCCACTCACTTGATTTGGGAGATAAATGAATATATATCCTACTTTGGATTTATATGCTAACATTGAGAGTTTTTATGTGTGTCAATATTATTAAGGTAGTTTTATTCCTTTTAACTATGTTATTTGAGTGTTATTAGGCACTATTATGATTTGTATAAAAAACTTATGAAAAGGAACTTGTAGCTCCAATAATAGTGAGTATTTCTACCACGCGCAAGTTTAGAGTTTAAATCACTTCTCTACATTTGACCTTCTCTACATTTGACCTTCCTTGTATGTAACCCAAAAAGAGGGCAAAATTTCTAATGAACCCTCGCGGACAAACCTTCTATCCATTATAATGAGGCCCCATGGCAATTTTGGGCTTAAGATTGATGCATGTAAAGTAAAAGAGGTTGATCATCGCCTATGGGAATGGAGCGCATTTCGTGGCCAGCCGTTTACCTTCTTAGGGAGGCTCCCGGCGAAAAGGATTAGTCACTTGCCTGTCGGCAGTGTATACCCTTAGGTCTTATCTAAAAAAAAAAAAAAAAAGGTAAAAGAGGCAAGAGTGGCGCTTGAATAGACTATGCCTAAATGATCAATTTTCCTTGCTATAAAAAGAAGTATGGTTGGCTAATTATAAGTAGCATGAAAGTGACGGGAGTAACGTTGTCAAAGGCATTACCACACGCACAAACCATTGGTTCTCTCTTCCCCTTCGATTATGATATGTCATGTCATGACAAAAGCAATCAAGTTTCATCATTTATATATTTTCTGCAAAAAGAAAAGAAAAAGAAAAACAATAAAAAAGAAAGTTGAAATTTGAACATGCACGTATAGGAACAGCTTTTACTTTTGGTGGGTTGACAAATGGCAGTAGTGTCATTCGGCTTTCTGAAGGAAGTTGAAATTCCATCTCAAAAGCAATTGATAATGAGAGGAGTAGCCCAACTCGTTATGAGAACTTGTAAGATTTTCCAATTTTTCAATATAAGAATTTTTACTTTTATATTCTCACACGCTCATGCACGTTTAATGAATGCTAACAAGCCTTCTCGTTGGTATGTGTGGGATTTTGGGCCTGCTTCGTCCAAAGATAAATACGAGCTCGATATTGATCATGATACCAGTTGGTTCATCCACAAGTTAAGAGTTTTGGTTGGTAAACTAAATTTATTTTTGCAAATACGGATGAGGTTCTTAATATTTTAGTTTGTTAACAAAGGGGGCATAAAGCCCAAAAACAAACAAATCCACCAAGCCTGCCGGCTTAAATAGACGGCCCTTTACCCTAGCAAGACCAATATGATGAAATTCGTATCTAGCTAAATTTATCAAATTTACCTAAATTTCATATAGGCTGGACAAATTGTTCAAAAGTAAAACTGCAACAACAGAACAAACACCCTCAAAATTCAAATAGTACTTGTTAGCTAGTCAATAACTCCTCCAATCCCCATCAAGAGTATGAAGTCAATAACTTCAATCGTTCTGGAATCTTTCCCAATTCCAATCGTGGGCAGCGGCTTATCTCTAGATTCTTGAGCTTCATCATTGCCCCTTCTTCCACTATCAACTCTTCCAAATCATCTAATAATTGTAGACGTAGAATGTGCAACTGAGGAAACCCTACTTCTGAGGAGTAAACCAGTTTTCTTCTGTTGTATGACCCCTCTCCCAAGAAAAGAAACTTCAGGTTTGGCAACCTCTCAAGTTTACCTATTGAATCTTCCTCAAGATCGGAATACAACAGACTTAGCTTGACGAGGTTCTGTGGGAGTTCAGGTAGCTTGTTTATTCTCCCAGTCAAATGGAGCTTGTGGAGATGCTCAAAATGAGAAAGTCTTATGGGTGTTGGTTGGCCACCCCTGAATTCCAGAGACAAGGATTGAAGGCAGTGCAATCTCTCTAAGTTGGAAACCACTAAGTCTAAGTTTGCTCTTGTTAATTCTACTATCTTTAGTTGTTGCAAATTAGTCATGCAGGCTAAACCACCTTCTTCTATCCAACTTCCATCCGAACATTTTAGGGTCCGTAAATTGCTCAAGGTATCCAATCTGAGATTCATTGGGTTGGTTCCATGGAGGAGCAAATGTCTCAAATTCTTCAACTTCCAAATAACATCGGGGAAACAATACGAATATGTGTAAATTTGAAAATTCTCATAGTTATATTCTACTTTTGATGAGAAGCTATATTCTACTTTAAGTGTCTGTAGATTCTTTAGTTTTCCAATCCATCGTGGAAGCTGGAGTCTGAAGGGGACCTGTATCAAGGATAATCCTAGATACCTCAGTTGAATTAGGTTTCCCACTGCACATAGTGCTTGAGATGGAAAGGGAACACCATCTAGGACCCTGAGCAACTTGAAATCCTTGTAAATAAAGCCGTTTTTCAAGTACTCTATGTTGAATAATTGAAGGGAGCGTAAGTAGGAGGCATACGGCTTTAGAAAAACATACAAATCATGTTCACCGTGGATTGCAAGCCTCTGACATTTGTTGCGTTGTGATGTTGGCGATGCAACTTGGTGCCTACTATAAATTTCGAGAAAACTTTCCTCATTCCCCTTTGAGATAGAGAAGTCTATGAGAAGATCATGCATGCGAATGGTTTTAACCTTTCCAAGTGAGGTTAGTGCTGCCACCTGGATCATGCACCTACCAACACTACAAAAAGAAGGTCATTACCGACCAATATTTTCCGAGGGCCCCAAAATTTCCTCGGTAAAAGTGTTTTTGCCGACCAAAAAATGTTGTCCATTGAAAATATGTAACGGGCATGAAATTTATTTCAGACAAAGGAAATACCCTTGGAAAAAGTTTCTATTGTCGTCGGAAATGTAATTTATTTGGCGGGAAGACTTGGCGCCAGCTTTATTAACGACCAAAAGTATGTTTGACGGAAATAGGATGATTATTTCCGAGGAGTTTCTCATTCCGTCGGAACTGTTTGACTATTTCTGAGGGTTTTCTTATTCCGTCGAAATTGCTTGACTATTTTCGAGGGATTCTCCTTTCGTCTGAATTGTTTGACTATTTTCGACGAGAAATATGTCATCTAGGAAAACGTTTGAATGTCAATTTCCAATTAGAATAAGTAAAAACAATTTGATTGATAATAACGAATCACACTCAAAAATATATAACTAAAAATAGCCAATTCAAAAAAAAAAAAAAAAGACAATCACAATTACATGACAACTCATCCCAGAGTTGTAAGTTGAATCACATCCGTTCTTCAATCAATTTCATTGTCATCACCATCATTTTGGATGGCATGAATGCTTTGACTTTGAGTCTCTGCTTCTTGGTATGAGTCACTCTCATCACTAGTCATCTCATAAGCGTTTCTTGGATTTGTTTCCACTACAAAACTCCAAATTTTATTTTTAACCCCCTTCACATAAAAAACTTGGGTTGATTGGCTTGCTAGTACAAATGACTCTTGAGTATTTAGCTTGCGTGTTGTATTAATAGTGATTATTCCATAACGATATATCTTGTAACCTGTTCCTTTTCATGTTGTGTCATACCAATCACAATTGAATAATACAACTCTATTTCCTTATGTGTAACAGAGCTCAACAATATCTACTAATGTTCCATACCAAGGCACATCGTCAATCTGATTCTCCCCCTTAACCATAACTCCACTATTTTGTGTTTTTTTATTCTCATCACGCTGCAATTTATGAAATCTAAAATCATGAATATAATAATCAGGATAATAAGTTACTCGCCTTTCAGGACCTCGAGCCAAAGAAAACATTTGCTTACTAACTTTACCATTAATTGTTGTATAGTTCTGTGACCTGCATAGAAAGGAAAAAATATTTTTAAATAAACATCTATGACAGTCAATAGTTTTTCCAATACAATATTATCCATACCCTTTTAGAAATCCAGTTTGAAAATTGAAGCCTATGTGACTCCTCCACATTATCAACACTAGACTGGATTAGAATGTTCTTATGTTCTCTGCATACATAACAAATAATTATATTCAAATTAATACAGTGACATATTAGATCTAAATAAATAGTAACATAGTAAATACACAAAGAATTATAGTGTTGAAGATTTCTTACCTGGACAAATGACAAAACTTCATCACAATTTTGTAGGACATAATGAGTGGCAGCCTTATGAAGTTCGATGCTCATCTCTCTAAGTACACCTTTCCCAAAAGCTCGACCAGGTGTTGAGAAAATAGATAACGAAGATGTATCATATGACGGTTGACCTCCATCGTTGTTTCTATCTCTTTTATTAAACTTAGTTTCAACTCGATGCAAATAGCGAGAGCAAAATATTAAATACTCATCTCCCAAGACACCTTCGACAATAGACCCTTCTGGATGAGCCTTATTACGAACATAAGTCTTTAGCTTATGCAAATACCTAATTACATCATAAATACCGAAATTAGAGAATCATACATCAGCAATTAAACAAACTGTGAATAAAATTAATATCTAAACATTGAGATTACCTTTCCACAGGATACATCCACCTGAATTGTACTGGTGTTGCATTCCTAAGAGGACACAAATTAATGTGCAAACAACCAATTAAAAATACCCGCAAGTGCACGAGTCTATTGAAGTATAGATTATACAAGTACGGGGTTCAATCCCACGAAGAACTTGTCGGCTTCCTATAAGTTCTAATTTGAGTACGTAAAGAACACTTAATTGACACACCACAAAAGCACAAATGCAAAATGGAAACTAAAAATGAGTAAAGAAATGTAAAAGAAATGAAACAACACAAGAAAACTAAAGAAAAACACAAACAACATTTTCTATCACCATTTTATCACCACTGGACAGTGTCGTGAACAGTGAACAGTGAACAGTAAACAGTGTGTGAATAGTGACGACCGGTCGTTGAACAGTAACGACCGGTCTCATGAACAGTGACGACCGGTCTCATGAGCAGTGACGACCGGTCGTTTTTGAACAGAATCAAAAATTGTGAAATTTGTGATGAGCGACCGGTCGTTAGAAACAGTGCGACCGGTCGCGCTTTTCACAGAATCGTTTTTTTCTCTGTTTTTCAGTTCCGACCTCTGTTCAGTTTTCGACCTATAACTTTCCAACCGTACGTCCAACATTCACGTTCTTTATACGGTTGGATTCAGCACAGAAAATGCAAGAACACACCGCGGACCAAAAGTCCAAAACAATTACGGAAACAAATAAAATTCAGTAACAAAGACACATAACGTGTCGAACACGTAACTCACACACACATTTTGGGGGGGGGGGGGTTTGATTTGGTTCAAGTGATCTATTTCTATTGCATGTAAGTAAATGGACTTCGAATTTAAATGAGAATGGCAGAGATGAATTATCAAGATGTGAAATTATAATGTAACAAACACTAGGGTTTCGGAATCCACCCTAAACAATTCTACCTATGTTCATGAATACTCAAGTGATGAACTCTAAACGTGTTGATGAAAATGTTCGCAATCAAGACCAGTACGAGTGACTCAAGACGCATTGATTCTCTCTAATATACGTAAAGTGCAGTATGAGTGCTACAATACTTGTGCCTTCCCTATAATCGAATCTAGGTGTGCTTAGTACTTTGATTCAATTACAAGAAAAACTCATTAAGTTCAAGAGAATATGAACATCACAAGAATCCTAATAGCATGGTGTTTACATTAGGTATTCAAGAAACCAATTCACATGGATGATTCTTACTTCATCCATTTATTGCTTAGGATAACATGAAGATACACATAACCCCAACAATCTCAAGAAGCATGCTTTCAAAGATGATCAATCAAAGAAGAACACACATCAAGGATAGATTAATTTGGTGAATTGGAATTCATCAACAATATCCAGAAATTCATACACTCAAGTATCAAAACAATAAGGTAATCATGTTTAGGGCTTCAACCTAAGCCCTAGCTATGGAGTTTAGTTTCTCATACTTATTCCAAATACAAAATCAAAATGAAATTAGAAAGAGTTTACAGATTTTCAGAAAATGATGAAAGCTTCAAGATCATCAATGGTGGAAGTCTTCTTCTCCACTTTCCTTGGCTGCACCTTGGCTTTCTCTTAGCTCCAAATCTCCAAATTCTGCTCTCTAATGTCTGCAATGCTAGAATGAATTATCTCTCCCGATCAAAACCTCTCCCACTTCAGATTTCCCTTCACTTTCCTTCCCTCTCTCCTCCTTTCCAGCTTTTCTTTTTAGTATTGTATTGTAAAGTCTTCACCAATTGTCTTCTTGTCCCCTTGCAAATGATGAAGCCTTGTCCTCAATAAGATGCCAATTGCTTCAGAAAATATCTCAAAGCTAAGGTAACTTCTTGTTACCAAGAGTTATGGTAACAAGAAAATCAAGATGACACAAAGGAGGTAAAAGCTGGCCAAATTCGGATTTCCAGAGCTGTGGTAACATGCTGGATTGGTTGGATGGGAAACACTTGTCCAATAGAGCTCAAATTTGGATATGTTGTAGTTAACATCCATTGGAACAAGTCTCATGAAGATCATGACCCCATCCGAGCACCGGAGCATGCTGATCCCAGGCCAAGAAGTTGACCTACGAAAATGAACAAAAACAGAATTTATAACAAATAGTGCACTTTTAGCTCATTTTCATTCTAACCAAGGTAAAATCTAAGAAAACACAAAAAGGAAGTAAAAAGCTATAAAATGTCAAGAACTAACTCAAAATAAAAGGTGAATAACATGAAAAATCATGTGTAAAAATGAACCGAAAAACTGGACCGGCCACCTTTGCCTCCCATGCCAAGTGGCAAGTTAGGTGAATCATGATGTCAAAAAAGGCAGGAGAGAATATTTTTTCCAACTTGCATAGAGTTATGACAATTTGATTGTCAAGAAGATTCAAGTCATCTTCTCTTAAAACTTTAGCACACAATTCCTTGAAAAAATACGATAATTTAATTAAAGGCTCACTTACAGCTTTTTTTTATTCAGGCTATTGATGGAGCATGGCCAACATTTAAAACATTTCCATCAACTCAAATGGATTTACTATATGATCGCTTTAACGGAACATGATATACACACACATGCTCAGAAGAAGAGATGAGGGACGCATTCGAACAACATATTAAATTGCGATATTTCGATTGGATGTCCGCATTCAGAAATAGCGTTTTAAGAAGTACAAGACTACCTGGTGATAGTTACACTCATTGCCCATTAGGGATATCTCAAGATGTTTGGTCTAAACTGGTTAACCATTGGTTGTAGCATACATGGCAGGTAAAAACTTAATTTAAAATAATATTGTTATGACTGGCTAGTGTATGCTTTGGTTTATTTAGATGCCTTATATGGATTCACTAAGTTGATATTAGGTTATGATTTACCTTTTTTTATGCAGGATAAAAGTAAAAGAAACAAGTCTAATAGGGTGAAATCCACAATTGTGCATACCACAGGTTCTGTTCCAATGGAAAAGTACAAAAAAGATGAGGTAAAAATATCCGTTTGGTTCTTGCTTTGTTCACTATTCCTTTTGTGGTTATTTCCAAATCTGGTCATAACAAACTTCATTGTTTAAATCTTAATAGCTTGATCTAACAGGAATTGAACCTAGTCCAATTGATTGTTTCAAAAAGTTCCATGTAAGTAAGCCTAAGAATGGAGGAGAAGAAAGTTGGCCAAGTGAAAAGGCTAAAGAACTTTTTGTACGTTGCCCCCACTTTGTTTCTCATTTTTTTAAATTTTTTTGTTCACATGACATTTTTTTGTATCCATGTTTATATTTCTACTATTTCATTGAAGGAAAAAATGGAGAATAAAAAAGTTGCTGCAACGGAAGAAGAGAATGAAGTAGATGATTGAGATATATACAAGGGGGTTATTGGTGGGCCAAGTCATGGTCGTATCCTTGGCTTAGGTGGTGGCTATAGCACAAAAGATGTGTATCCCTCAAATGACCAAGCAGGTTGTAATAAACGTATATGCTTAGAACATGAAGAAGAACATGAGAAATTAGAGGAGGAAGTGAAGGACTTGAAAAGTGTGCTGTATGAATTGAAAGATCTGGTTCAAAGTATGAGGGAAAACAACTTAAATACTTATGCACACTCAAGACAATCTGCTTCAATGGTGAACTCTTTTCTTCTCATTTCAATATTTTGCTCACTGTTAAATATTGTATTTGTTATTTTTATTCTCAAATGACTTATGTCCTATTTATTATTATCTTTTATTCGACAGGACAATGTACAAAGCTGTTCAGATGCTCACCTTGAAGACGAGTAGTGCAAGCTCAATTTTATTATGCTACAATATGTATTTTGAATTTCAAGGTTTTGATATATTTGTGGATTGCTTATATTTTTAAGGATGATCGGGATTCTTTATGTTTTACTTATCTAGAAAAATTTTAATTGAACGCTTAAAATTTCAGTACAATATGGTGTCGTATGAATTTTTTATTTTTTTTACCAATTAAATATGGAAGATTAGAAAACTATTTATAGCAAATATTATATGGGAGTTTTATAAAAATACCCAAAATAGGGGCTGAAATTATAAAAATACCAAACACCCAAAATACTTTATAAACATACCCAAAACTCATCATTACACACACTCAAAACCCATTTATAAACATACCCAAAAAATATACAATTGTTGATTGTGGGGTTAATTTTGGGTACGTTTCTATGTTTAAATAGTGTTTGGGTATTTTTATAAATACATGTCTAGAATTGGGTTATTTTTATAAATATCTAATATTATAATTCAAATTTCTTTTTATTAATTTTTTTAAAAATTAATTACAATTTTTGACCGCATTTCCCTCTCGGTAATGCGTATTTCCAACAAACACTTCATCACCGGAAATACATTTCGACAATAATTGCCTAGTTTCCGACAACATTTCCCACGACATAATCGGGTTTCAAACAATTACATTTCCGACCACTTATTCGTCGAAAATATTTTTTGACATGATTAATCTATTTGCGACGAATAAATATGGTTGGAAATATATATTTCCGACGTAACTTGCCCATCGGAAATATTTTGTTATACTCTTTTCCGACGAGATATTATATACTTTCCACAAACTCTTTTGGTCGGTAATGATAATTACAACGAAATTTAGCCCTCACAAATAATATATCATTGTCGAAAAAAGTATTTCTGACGACACTCATTGGTCGAAAATATGAATTCGCTAAAATAAGAAATCTCGATAAAAGAACTATTTCCGACAATCATATAAGTAATTACGACCACATGTACGGTCGGAAATAAATATGTAGGGTTGTTTTATAAAATTCCATTTTCGATAGAAATTTAAGCAATAGCAACAAAAGCATGGGCGTCGGAAATACATTATTTTCGACGGAATGATTTGGAAATGATGTATTTGCAACCAGCCTTTTAGCGACGACTTCCGATGGACTTTTGCCGTCGAAAAAGGGTACTTCTGACGGCAAAAGGCTTTTTGCAACGACAAAATGCCCTCGCAAAAGGGATTATGTTTTGTAGTGTATCAACCAATTCGTTTAAGCAATTTTCAGCAACACCTTCCGCCGGTTCTTCTCCTTGTTGTGGTCAGAATTCTTCTGCAACCCATAAGTGTATCAACTTTATTTTCGATATAGAGCAATCCTTGGGGAAAAGACCCAAATGGAGAAAACATGATTTTAAGTGGAAAGGCAAATCATTATAGCTTAGAGCTAAAATTGCAGAAACGCAATCATGATCAGTGAGATGCTATGTGATGTTTTGAAGCACGCGTCTCCATTCCTCTCCTGTCTTCCTTTTTGTGGACAATAATCCTCCAAGCACCACCACTGCTAGTGGCAGACCACCGCATTTCGCCATCATCTCTCTTCCAATTTTCTCCAAATCACAAGGCATATAGTCCGTTCCTGGGAGTGCTTTCTTGCGAAACAATTCCAAGCTTTCATCTTGTGCGCGGTTCAAGTGGTTTGCTCGTTCGATCTGCATATAAAGCAACTTCCTTATTTCGGGTGGTGAGCATCACCTTACTTCCTACCTTTCCACTTGGAAATGCAGATTGGAAGCTATCCCAGGACCTCCGTTTCCCAGATATCATCAAGAACAACTAGATACCTCATCTCTTTCAACAATTCATGCAACTTCAATACCAACGCCTCCTCTTCCAATTCCTTCAAATCATCCATATTGCAATCAGGATTTATAGCCACAATTATCCATTCTAGAGTGTCTCTTCTACTGTAACCTTTTGATACATAAACAAATGCTTTGCAATCAAATTGGTTTTTGATATCACTATGGTTGTACAATTTTTTTTGCCAGAGTGGTTTTGCCGAGACCTCTCACGCCCACAATAGAAACCACATGGCGACGTGGCTCTATGCTAGATAGTTGGCTTAGCAATGTATTGGTATCTTATACAAGATCAGCCAAATCATCCTCCTCGATAATGGGCGATGTCTGTCTCCACCATCACATCCTTTTATTTGTAGAAGCAATCGTCCCTTCACGTCCCTCACGACCAGTGCTAGTGATCCCAAAATGTTTTGGACCCTAGACCGGATTTTTCCAATCTTCTTTCCGACCTCATAAAGATTCATCAACTTTGCAAGTATATTCCATGAACTGTGAGATGCTGCTTTGGCGATGTAAGTTTCTATAACATCTTCAGCATCTAGGGCCACTTCTCTTATTTGAGACACCCAATTGCAAAGTCTTTCATTTTTCTCTTACTCTGCATCTGCGTCATTGAGAAAACTTTTCCGACAATATATTATATATTTTTCACAAACTCTTTTGGTCGGTAATGACAATTGAAACAAAATCTAGCCCTCACAATTAATATATCATTGTCGAAAAAAGTATTTCTGACAACACTCATTGGTCGAAAATATGAATTTGCTAAAATAAGAAATTTTGATAAAAGAACTATTTCCGACAATCATATAAGTAATTACGACCACATGCACGATCGAAAATAAATATGCAGGGTTGTTTTAAAATTCCATTTTCGATAGAAATTTAAGCAATAGCTACCAAGCATGGGCGTCAGAAATACATTATTTCCGACGGAATGGTCGGAAATGATGTATTTGCAACAAGACTTTTAGCGATGACTTCTGATGGATTTTTGCCTTCGAAAAAGGGCATTTCAGACGGCAAAAGGTTTTTTGCAACGACAAAATGCCATCGCAAAAGGGATTATATTTTGTAGTGTATCAACCAATTCGTTTAAGCCATTTTCAGCAACACCTTCCGCCGGTTCTTCTCCTTGTTGTGGTAAGAATTGTTCTGCAACCCACAAGTGTATCAACTTTATTTTCGATATAGAGGAATCCTTGGGAAAAAGACCCAAATGGAGAAAACACGATTTTAAGTGGAAAGGCAAATCATTATAGCTCAGAGCTAAAATTGCAGAAACGCAATCAATGAGACGCTATGTGATGTTTTGAAGCACGCGTCTCCATTCCTCTCCTGTCTTCCTTTTCGTGGACAATAATCCTCCAAGCACCACCACTACTAGTGGCAGACCACCGCATTTCGCCATCATCTCTCTTCCGATCTTCTCCAAATCACAAGGCATATAGTCCATTCCTGGGAGTGCTTTCTTGAGAAACAATTCCAAGCTTTCATCTTGTGCGCGGTTCAAGTGGTTTGCTCGTTCGATCTGCATATAAGGCAACTTCCTTATTTCGGGTGGTGAGAATCACTTTACTTCCCATCTTTCCACTTGGAAATGCAGATTGGAAGCTATCCCAGGACCTCCGTTTCCCAGATATCATCAAGAACAACTAGATACCTTATCTCTTTCAACAATTGATACAACTTCAATACCAAAGCCTCCTATTCCAATTTCTTCAAATCATCCATATTGCAATCAGGATTTGTAGCTACAATTATCCCTTCTAGGGTGTCTCTTCTACTGTAATCTTTTGATACATAAACAAATGCTTTGCAATCAAATTGGTTTTTGATATCACTATGGTTGTACAATTTTTTTTGCAAGAGTGGTTTTGCCTAGACCTCTCATGCCCACAATAGAAACCACACGGCGACGTGGCTCCATGCTAGATAGTTGGCTTAGCAATGTATTGGTATCTTCTACAAGATCAACCAAATTATCCTCCTCGATCCTGGGCGATGTCTGCCTCCACCATCGCAGCCTTTCATTTGTAGAAGCAATCGTCCCTTCACGTCCCTCTCGACAAGTGCTAGTGATCCCAAAATGTTTTGGACCCTAGACCGGATTTTTCCAATCTTCTTTCTGACCTCATAAAGATTCATCAACTTTGCAAGTATGTTCCATGAACTGTGAGATGCTGCTTTGGCGATGTAATTTTCTATAACATCTTCAGCATCTAGGGCCACTTCTCTTATTTGAGACACCTAATTGCAAAGTCTTTCATTTTTCTCTTGCTCTGCATCTGTGTCCTTGAGAAAACTTTTTCGACGAGATATTATATATTTTCCACAAACTCTTTTGGTCGGTAATGATAATTGCGACGAAATCTAGCCCTCACAAATAATATATCATTGTCGAAAAAAGTATTTATGACGACACTCATTGGTCGAAAATATGAATTCGCTAAAATAAGAAATTTCGATAAAAGAACTATTTCCGACAATCATATAAGTAATTACAACCACATGTACGGTTGGAAATAAATATTTAGGGTCGTTTTAAAATTCCATTTTTGATAGAAATTTAAGCAATAGCTACGAAGCATGGGGTTAGAAATACATTATTTCCGACGGAATGGTCGAAAATGATGTATTTGCAACCAGCTTTTAGCGATGACTTCCGATGGACTTTTACTGTCGAGAAAGGGTATTTCCGACGGCAAAAGGCGTTTTGCAACGACAAAATACCCTTGCAAAAGGGATTATGTTTTATAGCTCAGAGCTAAAATTGCAGAAACTTAATCTTGATCAATGAGACGCTATGTGATGTTTTGAAACACGCGTCTCTATTCCTCTCCTTTTTTACTCTTCATGGACAATAATCCTCCAAGCACCACCACTGCTAGTGGCAGACCACCGCATTTCGCCATCATCTCTCTTCCGATCTTCTCCAAATCACAAGGCATATAGTCCGTTCCTGGAGTGCTTTCTTGCGAAACAATTCCGAGCTTTCATCTTGTGCCCGGTTCAAGTGGTTTGCTCGTTCGATCTGCATATAAAGTAACTTCCTTATTTCGGGTGGTGAGCATCACCTTACTTCCCATCTTTCCACTTGGAAATGCAGATTGGAAGTTATCCCAGGACCTCCGTTTCCCATATATCATCAAGAAAAACTAGATACCTCATCTCTTGCAACAATTGATGCAACTTCAATACCAACGCCTCCTCTTCCAATTTCTTCAAATCATCCATATTGCAATCAGGATTTGTAGCTACAATTATCCCTCTAGAGTGTCTCTTCTACTGTAATCTTTTGATACATAAACAAATGCTTTGCAATCAAATTGGTTTTTGATATCACTATGGTTGTACAATTTTTTTTGCAAGAGTGGTTTTGCCAAGACCTCCCATGCCCACAATAGAAACCACACGACGATGTGGCTCAATGCTAGATAGTTGGCTTAGCAATGTATTGGTATCTTCTACAAGATCAACCAAATCATCCTCCTCGATATTGGGCGATGTTTGTCTCCACCATCGCAGCCTTTCATTTGTAGAAGCAATCGTCCCTTCACGTCCCTTTCGACCAGTGCTAGTGATCCCAAAATGTTCTTTTTGGCTTGAAATGTTTTGGACCATAGACCGGATTTTTCCAGTCTTCTTTCCGACCTCATAAAGATTCATCAACTTTGCAGGTATGTACCATGAACTGTGAGATGCTGCTTTGGCGATGTAAATTTCTATAACGTCTTCAGCATCTAGGGCCACTTCTCTTATTTGAGACACCAAATTGCAACGTCTTTTATTTTTATCTTGCTCTGCATCTATGTCCTTGAGAAAACTTTGCATCCACCGCAATTCGTCTCGTAGTTGCTCAACCTTGTCACCCACACCTTTCAAGAGATGTGCTTCTTCAGTGATCCAGTTTGTGAGCTTTCCGACGAAGTTTAAACTACAAACTCCGCCATTTTCTCTCTCTATGTATCTTGTTTCCAAAAATATTATTGAATGTCAACTCTAAGCTGCCTATAAGCTGGACAATTCACTTCCTTTATCGGCTGGTTATTTCGCCTCTCCCACAGATTAGTTGTTTATCATAGGCTATCATGTAGTTGTATTTCTTGTTGTTGTAGTTACTTGTAGTTTACTCTTCCTTAAGTCAAGGAGCTAATGGAGGAAATGGCATGGTTAGCTGTGCCCATTCTCTTGTACATATTGGTTACTCATTGTAAATCAAAACTCACAAGATAATTGAATTTCATTCAGTTTTTCTTCATGGTATCAGAGGATTTTCCAACCAGTCTCTACATCAATTTCTTCCTCTAGTGTGTCTGTGCTAAGATGGCAGATGGCAACACATTTCCATCAGAGGCAGAAAGTTCATCTGTAACGAGAAAGTTACGATCAAATTACCTTCAATGGCATAATCCTAATTATTTCAAAATGGGATTTTAAATAAAAATAAGAAAACCCATTTCTTTCTCTTTCTCCCTACGCGGAAACAGGCCCCTCCTGTTCCTGTTCATCTAAACAGTGTTTCCTTCGCCATCTCCTCCACCGGCCACCAAATTTCATGATATCGGAACTAAAATGTCAAGCTCACTTTCCTCTTTCTATCCCGACCAATCTCAGCCGCTAAAACCACGGGAGCTGGCCGGAAAACGCGAAAATCCAACTGGTTTTTGACCCGTTTTTGACAGAGTTTTCGCCGGCGGTTTCCTCTCCTCCGGCCACCAAACCGGTTGATTAAGGTATGCTTTTCCACCTATTTTTCATGCTCTAGCTGATGGTTGGATAGGAATTGAGCAATTCCTGCGTTTTGATAGTTAAATAAGCAATAGAAAATCTGACAGTTTTTGGCCTCCGATTCGCGCCCTCCGGCCACTTTTTGGGGTATGCCCAAGAACAAAAGTGGCTCCAAATTAGGTGTTTTACCAAGGATAGGAAGCTTGGCCGGTGATTTGGAGTTTTTCTGATCGACGAAATTTTCTTTGGACACCCATGCGCTGCCCGGCGCGTAGGGGTGGCGCATGGGCCACGTGTTGGCCTATCATTATGTCCTAAAATGATCTCCTGGTTCTCACGAGCGCGTAGGTACTTTTGGATTCCAAGTCGGATAACGTTTGAAACTCGAACGGATTATACATATCGTGTGATTTCCGGGTTTGATATGTTAGAACCGTTGGATCGCTTCCAATTTAATGTATGTTGATCTAGACATTCCTAGAATTGTGTAGGATTCAACGGATCGTGAATCGGAGCCCCGGATGTTCCGATTCAATAACTTAAAGTTCGTGTTTTTCAATAACCGTCCGATTCGAGCGATCATGAGCGATCCGACCGTTCGAATCCGACAAAACTTGCAGGACGTGTATTCTAGACCTTGTGGAACCTATAGGAACTTTCGGTTTGTAAAATGAAGGTCGTGGAGCCCATGGGCCCGGTTGACCAAATGTGGATAGTTTATTGCATATTGTTTTAAATGGTTTATTTGAATTATATTATATACTTAATTAATGGATTTAATATGTTATGAAGTATTTGTGATATATATTTGAGTTCGACATGTTTGATGATCTTGAGTGTAGATTTATATATTTGAGAAATTGCTATCTATATAGGATATGTGTGGGGTACTTGGGTTGTTGATGTGAGATGCTAGAAAGAGCAGGGGTTAGAATGTCAGTTTGAGTGCTATTAGCACTACCTTATGTACCTCCCTGGTTATGGGTTTATGCTTGAGAGCTTATTCGTCTACTATGAATAGGTATTGTGGGAAAATAAAATTAAGTAAGGGAATATTGTTTTTTATGATAATTATATAAGAGATTATGAACTCCACCATTATATGTACCTTCTCTTGGATGACGATACTATTATTAGACCTCATACGTGGCTTTGGATGTTCCGGCGTATGGGGGTATTATGTGATTGTTAGGTCACACGTGTCGTTGGAGAGTCTCCGGTGTGTGACGGACCCCATACGTGGCTTTGGATGTTCCGGCGTATGGGGATATTATGTGATTGTTAGGTGACACGTGTCGTTGGAGTTTCCGGCACGTGACTTTGGATGTTACGGCGTATGGGGAGATTATGTGATTAGTAGAAGGTTGTTTGAAAAAGATTGTGTTTGGTGAGTGTGATTTAAAGAAAAGACAAAGAACTACGTGTGGATTGATCCCTTGTCCAAGGGTACATAGGCAGCCTGGGGTCTCACCTAGGTGCAGCCGCGGAATATTATTGTGTTTAAAAGGTTTGATCGATTCTGAGCATGTGAATGGGTTTTGATGTGATTTTGGATTTGAACCCGGTTTAATGATTGTTGGGGGTATTCGTACAGTTGTTTGAGATCTTTAATCGTATGAATTATGTATAGTGCGACTTAAGAGCTTGTGGGTAGTTTGGTTTTGGAATATTTGAAGGCCGGGGGCCAATTAGATGAATTGCCTGAGTTTATATTGTGCATGCTGCCGGTTGGTATTGTTAAATGTGTTTTATGCAGGTTGGAATTTTTGGGGAATGTTCAATTTACAGGGGAGACTCTGCGAAATTTCGGCAGAAAGTCTCATGCTCTTTTCCCTTAATTTGGAAAAGAGGCTAAATTTTTAGTAAGTGGGCCCGGCATCGGTGTGATGTCAGAATTACCATAGGATTCGTCTTTAGTTCCGAGGAATTCCTGGGCAGTCCTGTCATGTTCTATCTGTTTTGTTTCCCAATGTAGTAGAGCAGCAGACCATATGTGACTCTTGTCAATTGTCTAAATCTACTAGGTTGCCTTTCAATTCCTCTAAGTCTCGAGCTAACAAACCTTTTGAGATTGTACACTATGACATTTGGGGTCCAACCATTGAATCCTTTGATGGTTATAAATATTTTGTGACTTTTGTTGATAACTTCTCAAGAACCACTTGGTTATATCTCTTAAAATTCAAAAGTGATTTAATGAATGTCTTTAAGGACTTCAATAACCTTGTTAAAAATCAATTTTCCACACAAATTCAAACACTACGATCAGATAATGGCACCGAATATATGTCTCATCTCATGACACAATACTTGAGCACACACGGAATCATTCACCAATCAAGTTGCGTGGGTACACCCCAACAAAATGGAGTGGCCGAAAGGAAAAATTGTGACTTGCTTGAGAAAACTAGAGCTCTAATGTTCCAAATGAATGTACCAAAAAGATTTTGGTCTCAAGGAATTCTCACTGCAACTTATCTCATTAACCGTTTGCCTAGTATAGTGTTAAATTTCAGATCACCTCTTGAAGCTGTGAAGGGAAGGAAGATTGACCTATCTCATTTAAAGGTCTTTGGCTGCACTTGCTATGTTCATATTCAAGCTTCTCATAGGGATAAGCTTGATCCAAGAGCTGTTAAATGCATGTTTGTGGGATACTCTTCCACACAAAAAGGGTACAAGTGTTATGATCCTATCTCTAAGAAAAGCTTTGTGTCACGGGATGTGAGATTTGATGAGAATACTCCATATTACTCCAAGACTCATGAAGTTGTCGGTCAGGGGGAGGATACATTTTTTTAATCTGATTACACTGCCTACTTCTTCCACAAGTACTGATGCTAACTTGACTCATCATCGGCCTCCTATTGTTCAAACTTCATCACATGAGTCTGAAGTTGAACTTCAAAATGAATCTGGTGAAGGCTTGGACAATCCTCTTAATCTTCATGAAGATCAAATCAATATTGAAGCCTCCAACACACCCATGAGACGCAATCCAGCACATGATCGACATCCTCCTATAAGGCTGCAAGACTATGTCACATATAATGCCAAGCATCCCATCACCAACTTTGTATCTTACCACAAACTCTCACCACGACATGCTGCCTTTCTTAGTGCTCATGATCCACAAAGCTTCCAGGAGGCAAACCTCCAAGAGTTATGGAGAAAGGCTATGAAAGAAGAGCTTCAAGATGAGTATTATTGAGCTTCCCAAAGAAAAGAAGGCTATGGGCAGTCGATGGATCTACAAAACCAAGTTTCACTTCAATGGATCTATTGAAAGACACAAGGCAAGATTGGTAGCCCGGGGTTTAACTCAAACATATGGTGTGGACTATAAAGAGACATTCGCTCCGGTTGCAAAAATGAACACAGTTCGTGTGCTGTTATCCATTGCAATCAACAAAGAGTGGCCTCTATACCAAATGGATGTGAAAAATGCATTCTTGCAAGGAGATCTTGAAGAAGAAGTCTTTATGAAGCTTCCCCTGGTCATCCTCGAGGCAATAATCCCAATCTGGTTTGTAAGCTACACAAATCCATTTATGGATTAAAACAATCCCCGCGTGCATGGTATGCCAAGTTGAGTTCAGTTCTAAAGGCGGTTGGCTTCCAAGAGTAGCAATGCGGATTCTTCCCTATTTGTTCGAAGAAGATCTGCTGGAATATTGGTGGTTCTCATTTATGTTGACGATCTTATTATTACGGGTGACAATGTTGATGAAATCAACAAGCTTAAATGGCATTTGCAACAGAAGCTTGCAATCAAAGATCTAGGAGTCTTGAAGTACTTCCTTGGCATTGAAATGGCTGCTTCACGTAAAGGGTTATTCTTGAATCAACGCAATTATGTGCTTGACCTTTTCCAAGAATCTAGTATGCTTGAGTCTAAACCTGCCCGCACTCCATTAGACGGTAAACTCAAGCTTGACATGGAAGGTGAACCACTCCGTGACATCCGCTATTATCAGAGTTTGGTTGGTAAACTTATCTACTTAACCATCACTAGACCCGACATCACATATGCAGTTAGCATTGTGAGTCAATACATCCATTCTCCCACCATGCTACACTTGAATGTGGTTAAAAGAATTTTGCGGTATCTAAAAGGATCGGTTGGTTGTGGTATACTCATGAGAAAGAATGATAATGCTCAGATCCTTGGATACACTGACACCGATTGGGCCGGAAACTTCTTGGATCGAAAATCAACCACTGGATATTGTACTTTTGTATGAGGAAACTTGGTCACTTGGAAGAGCAAGAAGCAACCAGTCATTGCTCGTTCAAGTGCAGAGGCAGAATATAGAGTAATGGCTTTCACTGCTTGTGAACTTATATGGTGAGAAGGTTTACTCTCTGACTTAGGGGTTTGCCATAACCAATCCATGCTTCTTTTTTGTGATAATCAAGCCGCACTTCACATCGCTCCTAATCCAGTCTGTGATCGGTTCATAATTGTATATCATTTTGTACCATTCTAGCTTATGATTTGGTTATTTTTTAGTTAAACTTGTGCTTTTAATCCTTTTTGTGTTTATCTTTCAGTTAATTGAGATTTAGGTAACAATGATGGCTTTGGATAGGAAATGATGCAATCCATGCATGTTAAGGCCTGATTTGGGTGAACGGAAGAAGAGCTTAAAGACAAACTCATTTTGGCTACAACCCCTTGCCAACCCAATTTCGTAGGTCAACTTCTTGGCCTTGGATCAGCATGCTATGGGGCTCGGATGAGGTGATGATCTTCATGAAACTTGTTCCAATGGGTGTCTAGTACAACATATCCAAATTTCAGCCCAATTGGACATATGTGGAGTGCTTAGCCCATCCAACACTCAACCTTGCTCAGGAGGATTTGCAGCTGCCAGATTTTGCCATGTGCCTCATTTTAGACATGTGCCTCACCCTAGCTATATAACTGACTTTGTACTCAACATAATGAGTGAAGTAGGGATGCATTCCAGCTATGAAATTCTAAAGGAGCAAGTTGGTACATGCTGGAGCTATTATAGAGAAAGCATGTGCATGTATGTGAAGCAAAGAGAAAGGAGAGAGAGAAGAATGAGGAATGATGAGAGGCATTTTGCTTCAGCCTTTGAACATGGGAATTGAATTGGCAGATCACTTTGGAGCTGGAGATCAGCTTTTGAGCTACTAAAGAGAAGCATGTGCATGCATGTGAAGCAAAAGAAAGAAATGAAATGAAATGAAGTCAATTTCAGTCCCTGTTTCGGCAGCCAACTTGTAGTGACCAAAACATACACTTCTACTCCTCCGATGCCAATACTTTCTTCATAGAAGTTGTTCCGGTGGGTGTCTAGTATAACATATCCAAATTTCAGCCTCATTGGCTATGTTTTGAAACCTGTGGCCTTACTACACCAAGTCTGGTTCTGAAAAATAATTTTTTCAGCAAGCAAAAGGCAACCACATGGGTTGGCAGCAAAGGGCAGCCTGATCACCTTTGAACCCATGTGAAGAAGGCTTGAGGTGCAGCAGCAAAATGATGAAGGATGGTGTGAGAATTTATCATGATGTTCCTCCCTCTTAGCCCTATAAATAGAGAAGCCTTCAAGCTTCAAAACACACCACAAGGGGGGGAGCTCTCAAACACTTCTCTAGAGTTCCCTTCCCTTCTCTCCCTCAAATTCTCTTAGTTTCCTTTCAAGTTGTCAATTGTTGTAATAAAATGATTTTAGTAAATTTTCCTTCAAGTTTTCAAGTTCTATTTTAATTTTATTTGTAATGTACATTCTTTCTTAAGTATTCAAGTTTAATTAGTTTCCAAGTTTCAATTATGGTTTTTGTTCTTATTCATTATGCTTATAAGTTAATATGCTAGTTTGAATGATTGATCACCATTTAGGCTTGCATGTTAGCTATCTTGGTTTGAATTAAGAGTAGACACCATGCTTTAATTCGAATTGAACTATGAATAGGAAGAGTATGTATGGACATTCGACAACAGGGATTAGATACATGCTTGGTTGTTTAAATTGTTCTTCTATGCTTAATGGGTTCCTAATGCTTAATTTTAGGTTAGACAACAAATGATCAAATTAGGGAATTAGGAACACAAGGTTATGACCAAACACCATGGCTTAATCATACTTTAGCTAGAATCAATCCGTTAATCTAATTGAACTTGGAAACTTAATTGCTTGAGTTATTTCCTTTTTTTTCTTGTTTTATTTATTTTCTTTTTCATTTCTGTTTTGTGTAGGAAAACTAAATTGGATCATTCAATCACCAATCCTCGTGGGATCAACCTCGCACTTACATATGCTATACTACCAAACGGCTCGTGCACTTGTTTTAAAGTTAATGATGTCAATGGACAAGTTGTGTTTGTAGTCCAACAGAAAAGGACAATTGCCCAACAAGCAAAAGAACTGGGTTTAAGTCCCAGCTTACACAACCCATTGGTGTTTGTTACTTTGAAGCATGGAATTAGATGTTTGTGGTGAAGTTGAATCCCTAATCTTGATGTTTTAGTTTAGGTTATCCTTTTCATTTAATTTATGGTTTCCTCATCCTTTAAATCTAAATATCTGTTTCAAGTTTCCTTGTCTTTCTTTAAGCATTTCTGAAGTAGCTCAATAAGAAAGAGAGAGTGGAGAGAGATGGCAACCTCAATCATAAGAATGGGAAGAGTGGAGCAGTGGGAGAAGTCGACCTCCAAGTGCATCCATACTCGACCTAATCGCTTCAAGGGGAAGCATTTCAATCCTTTCTCTTTGTTGAATTCTGTTTATTTCCGTACTTGTTTTTGCCTTTTGGTCCGCAATGAGTTCTTTGTTTTTCTGTGTTGAATCCAACCATATAAAGAACGTGAAACTTGGACTTACGATTTGAAAGTTATAGGCTAAAAACTGAACAGAGGTCGAAGGTGAAAAACAGAAAAACGAATCTGTGCAAATGGTGATAAAAGGGTGATAAAAAGTGTTGTTTGTGTTTTTCTTTGGTTTCTTGGTTTGTTTCTTTTAGTACAACAATTTATGTCGTTTGTTTGAATTTGTTTAGAGTACTTAGTTCATTTTCGTTTATGGTTTGTTGTTTCATTTTATCTTAATTTTTTTTGCTTCTTATCTTAAAAATTAAAAAAAGATTTTTCATATGAGCTGACTTATGGTAACTCCAGTGAGCACTTCCGTCAATACAGTGTCTAGGAGTTCTTTAGGCGACACCTTCGGTGTCTAAGAAGTTTGGGTTTTAAGCGGGACCATTGTGACCCCTCCAACCTTCCCGGATCCCCTGCCCGTGTTTTCTAAGGCCCTTAACCTGGTCATCCGTGAGTTGCTTGTATATTCGTGTGTTTTTAAATTAAGTTTTTTTATATTTTTATTTTCTTTGTTTTCTTTTCTGTTGAGTCTTTGTTTTTGTTTTGTTAAGTTAGTTTATGTATTTATTTACGTTGTTTGGTTAGTTAGTTTATTTCTGAGTGTTAAAATCACATTTTTATTTTACTTCAAACTCTACGTTACAAACAAAAGAAAAAAAAAACAAAAAAACCAAAAAACCAAAAAACCAAAAAACCAAAAAACAAAAAAACAAAAAAACAAAAAAACAAAAAAACCAAAAAAAAAAACCAAAAAACAATAAACAAAAAAACAAAAAACACATTCAAGTAAAATAAAAAACAACTTCTTCTTCTTCTTCTTTATCTTCATCATCATCATGGCTTGCCTCTATTGTCTCGCACTTGTAGAATCTGCAGCAGCTCCACATGGTCATCTTTTTTCCTCTATAGTGCCTCCACATGCTAATTGGCACAATAGAGCCACTTCTGCAAGTCCGCCACCATAGCCTTCAAGGCAGCCACCTCCTAGCTCGCAGCCGTGCACTCTCCGTGTCATCGCCAGGAGTCGCATGCCCAAATTGGTAGACGAGACGGCATGGAAAACAGTTAGATTGTGGGACTCATCCACCGCCATCCTGCCAGACCTACGTGCCACATGCAGGTGATCTGCTGGAGTGAGTCTCCTGCCAATCAATGTTCCCAGCAGCACTGATCTGTTCGGCATTGCCTCAGAAAGGTTCGGTATTGCCTTAGCAAAGTTTGAGGCCGTGCCATGATGATATGTGGAGTTTGGGAAGACAGGAATTGAAGGAGCCCTTGTCTGGGCATTTGGTGGTGCAAGTGAGAGCTCAAGGTTGAGGTCATTAAGGTGAGTGCATGAGTATGCCATTTTTTTTTGTTTCTGAATTTTTTGATGGTTTTCCTTGAGTTTGCAGGAAGAAATACTGGGTATCATCCGCTTGCAGAGGCGTGGTTTAAATAGACATATGTTGATGAGAGAGAGCCAACACCATTTCGGATTTCCCGGGCATGCTCGACCTAATTGCTTCAAGGGGGAGCACCTTTACTTTCACTTTACTTTTATTTTTTACTTCCGTATTTTCTGGTGTTTTATGTTTTTGCCTGTTACTTTCATTTTCTAGTGCTTTGTGTTTTTTCCTTTCCCTTTTGGCTATCATCTTTGTTTTATTTTAGTTAGGGAACTGTGCTTTCTTTTCCGTTTGTCGTCTTCATTTGATTTAAATTCGGCAAGTGTGTTTTCTTTTTCTTTTTTTTTTTTTTTTCTGCAACCTTACTCTTTTATTTCTGAAACAAAATAACGAAAAAACAAAAACAACAAAATAAAATAAAAACAGCAATAATGCAGTGGAAGTCATTTCTTCACAGTGTCTCGGTGTCTCGACCATTGGAGCTTTGAGTTTGGCCCTCTGGCTGTCGTCTTCTTCCGGGGCTTTACACACAGCCTCTTGAGGCTCACCACTTGAGCTCCCAAAGATCGCAATCTTAACTTGAGCATAACTACTCTCGCGATCTGCTTGCTTGCGTTTACCCGGTCGGTCTAGGTCCTCAAGCCGCTTTCGCATGTTGCGAGAATACAACTCTACCATCTTTGTTAGGTTTTTATTCTCGTCCCGTAATACTTCTAGCTGGTGTCGATTCACCTCCACTATCCTTGCCCTCTCCCTTTTCAAGCTTTTTATAGCAGTTTGACACTCTTCAACCATACTTCGCTACGCCGTCAACTGACCTTTCAGCACCTCTACCTCATAGGACTTCGCAGTAGGCGATGTCCCAAACTTGCGACACATGCTATACTCTGCACGCTCAGTGCCAGGGCATCACTCATGACCCGGTTGTCATCCCTTGTCCCGAACACACGTATATCTTTAGGTGTCACTAGATTTCTCCGCCGGCAACTGACCTTTCAACACCTCTACCTAGACCGACCGGGTAAACGCAAGCAAGCAGATCACAAGAATAGTTATGCTCAAGCTAAGATTGCGATCTTTGGGAGCTCAAGTGGTGAGCCCCAAGAGGCTGTGCGTGAAGCGCCGGAAGAGGACAGCCAAAGGGCTAAACTCAAAGCTCCAATGGTCGAGACACTGAGCACTGTGAAGAAATGACTTCTCCTGCATTATTGTTGTTTTTATTTTATTTTGTTTTTTCGTTATTTTGTTTCAGAAATAAAAGAGTAAGGTTGCAGAAAGAAAAAAAGAAAAAGAAAAAGAAAACACACTTCCCAATTAAAATAAAAAAAGAAAAAGAAAACACACTTGCCAAACTTAAATCAAATGAAGACGACAAACGGAAAAGAAAGCAAAGTTCCCTAACTAAAATAAAACAAAGATGATAGCCGAAAGGGAAATGCAAAAACACAAAGCACTAGAAAATGAAAGTAACGGGCAAAAACATAAAACACCAGAAAATACGGAAGTAAAAAGAAAAGTAAAGTGAAAGTAAAGGTGCTCCCCCTTGAAGCGATTAGGTCGAGCATGCCCGGGAAATCCGAAATGGTGTTGGCTCTCTCTCATCAGCATATATCTATTTAAACCACGCCTCTGCAAGCGGATGATACCCAGCATTTCTTCCTACAAACTGAAGGAAAACCATCAAAAAATTCAGAAACAAAAAAAAAAACGGCATCCTCATGCACTCACCTTAATGACCTCAACCTTGAGCTCTCACTTGCACCACCAAATGCCCAGACAAGGGCTCCTCCAACCCCTGTCTTCCCAAACTCCACATATCATCATGGCACGACCTCAAACTTTGCTAAGGCAATACCGAACCTTTCTGAGGCAATGCCGAACAGACCAGTGCTGCCTGGAACATTGATTGGCAGGAGACTCACTCCAGCAGATCATCCTGCATGTGACACGTAGGTATGATAGGATGGCGGTGGATGAGTCCCACAATCTAACTATTCTCCATGCGGTCTCATCTACCAATTTGGGGATGCGACTCCTGGCGAGGACACGGGAGTGCACAGCGAGCGAGAAGGTGGCTGCCTTGAAGGCTATGGTGGCGGACTTGCAGAAGCGGCCCTATTGTGCCAATCAGCATGTTGAGGCACTCAGAGAGGAAAAATGATGACCATGTGGAGCTGCTGGAGATTCTACAAGTGCGAGACAATAGAGGCAAGCCATGATGATGATGAAGATGAAGAAGAAGAAGAAGAAGAAGAAGAAGAAGTTGTTGTTTTTTATTTTACTTGAATGTGTTTTTTGTTTTTGTTTGTTTTTGTTTTTTTGTTTTTTTGTTTTTGTTTTTCTTTGTTTGTAACGTAGAGTTTGAAGTGAAATAAAAATGTGCTTTTAACATTCAAAAATAAACTAACTAACCAAACCACATAAATAAATATATAAACTAACTTAACAAGACAAAAACAAAGACTCAACAGAAAAAGAAACAAAGAAAATAAAAATATAAAAAAACTTAATTTAAAAACACACGAATATACAAGCAACTCACGGATGACCAGTTAAGGGCCTCAGAAAAACACGGTAAGGGGATCCGGGAAGGTTGGAGGGGCACAATGGTCCCGCTTAAAACCCAAACTTCTTAGACACCGAAGGTGTCGCCTAAAGAACTCCTAGACACTGTATTGACGGAAGTGCTCACTGGAGTTACCATAAGTCAGCTCATATGAAAAATCTTTTTTAATTTTTAAGATAAGAAGCAAAAACAAATTAAGATAAAATGAAACAACAAACCATAAACGAAAATGAACTAAGTACTCTAAACAAATTCAAACAAACGACATAAATTGTTGTACTAAAAGAAACAAACCAAGAAACCAAAGAAAAACACAAAAAGCACTTTTTATCACCCTTTCATCACCATTTGCACATATTCGTTTTTCTGTTTTTCACCTTCGACCTCTGTTCAGTTTTTAGCCTATAACTTTCAAACCGTAAGTCCAAATTTCACGTTCTTTATTTGGTTGGATTCAGCACAGAAAAACAAAGAACTCAAAGCTGACCAAAAGGCAAACAAAGGTACAGAAATAAACAGAATTCAACGAAGAGAAAGGATTGAAATGCTCCCCCTTGAAGCTATTAGGTCGAGTATGGATGCACTTGGAGGTCGACTTCTCCCACTGCTCCACTCTTCCCATTCTTATGATTGAGGTTGCCATCTCTCTCCACTATCTCTTTTTTATTGAGCTACTTTAGAAATGCTTAAAGAAAGACAAGGAAACTTGAAATAGATATTTAGATTTAAAGGATGAGGAAACCATAAATTAAATGAAAATGATAAACTAAACTAAAACATCAAGATTAGGGATTCAACTTCACCACAAACATCTAATTCCATGCTTTAAAGTAACAAACACCAATGGGTTGTGTAAGCTGGGACTTAAATCCAGTTCTCTTGCTTGTTGAGCAATTGTCCTTTTCTGTTGGACTACAAATACAACTTGTCCATTAACATCATTAACTTTAAAACAAGAAATTATCCAGTTAAAAGAAAAAAAAATTTAAAGTAGGAAAGCCAAATAGAATCAAATAATGTTACCAATTCCCGGCAA
Organism: Prunus fruticosa; assembly: GCA_018703695.1. Taxonomy (NCBI): domain Eukaryota; kingdom Viridiplantae; phylum Streptophyta; class Magnoliopsida; order Rosales; family Rosaceae; genus Prunus; species Prunus fruticosa. The sequence continues at coordinate 33,195,750 of CM031924.1, forward strand.
CGGCGCCAAAAACTTGTTGCTTCGATTTCAGCTGCACCAAAATGGATTCAGCTGTATCCTCAACTTGTGATACTCGCAAGTGCACGAGCCGTTTGGTAGTATAGCATATGTAAGTGCGAGGTCGATCCCACGAGGATTGGTGATTGAATGATCCAATTCAGTTTTCCTACACAAAACAGAAATGAAAAAGAAAATAAATAAAACAAGAAAAAAGAGAGGAAATAACTCAAACAATTAAGTTCCCAAGTTCAATTAGATTAACGGATTGATTCTAGCTAAAGTATGATTAAGCCATGGTGTTTGGTCATAACCTTGTGTTCCTAATTCCCTAATTTGATCATTTGTTGTCTAACCTAAAATTAAGCATTAGGAACCCAAGCATAGAAGAACAATTTAAATAACCAAGCATGTATCTAATCCCTGTTGTCGAATGTCCATACATACACTTCCTATTCATAGTTCAATTCGAATTAAAGCATGGTGTCTACTCTTAATTCAAACCAAGATAGCTAACATGCAAGCCTAAATGGTGATCAATCATTCAAACTAGCATATTAACTTATAATCATAATGAATAAGAACAAAAATCGTAATTGAAACTTGGAAACTAATTAAACTTGAATACTTAAGAAAGAATGTACATTACAAATAAAATTAAAGTAGAACTTGAAAACTTGAAGGAAAATTTACTAAAATCATTTTATTACAACAATTGACAACTTGAAAGGAAATTAAGAGAATTTGAGGGAGAGAAGGGAAGGGAGCTCTAGAGAAGTGTTTGAGAGTTCCCCCCCTTGGGGTGTGTTTTGAAGCTTGAAGACTTCTCTATTTATAGGGCTAAGAGGGAGGAATATCATGCTGAATTCCCACACCATCCTTCATCATTTTGCTACTGCACCTCAAGTTTTCTTCACATGGGTTCAAAGGTGATCAGGCTGCCCTTTGCTGCCAACCCATGTGGTTGCCTTTTGCTTGCTGAAAAAATAATTTTTCAGAACCAGACTTGGTGTAGTAAGGCCACAGGTTTCAAAACGTAGCCAATGAGGCTGAAATTTGAATATGTTATACTAGACACCCATTGGAACAACTTCTATGAAGAAAGTATTCGCATCGGAGTAGTAGAAGAGTACGTTTTGGCCACTGCAAGTTGGATGCCGAAACAGGGACTGGAATTGACTTCATTTCATTTCTTTCTTTTGCTTCACATGCATGCACATGCTTCTCTTTAGTAGCTCAAAAGCTGATCTCTAGCTCCAAAGTGATCTGCCAATTCAATTCCCATGTTCAAAGGCTGAAGCTAAATGCCTCTCATCATTCCTCATTCTTCTCTCTCTCCTTTCTCTTTGCTTCACATGCATGCACATGCTTTCTCTATAATAGCTCCAGCATGTACCAACTTGCTCCTTTAGAATTTCATAGCTGGAATGCCTCCCTACTTCACTCATTATGTTGAGTACAAAGTCAGTTATAGCTAGGATGAGGCACATGGCAAAAAGCTGGCAGCTGCAAATCCTCCTGACTAAAGGTTGAGTGTTGGACGGGCTAAGCACTCCACATATGTCCAATTGGGCTGAAATTTGGATATATTGTACTAGACACTCATTGGAACAAGTTTCATGAAGATCATCACCTCATCCAAGCCCCATATCATGCTGATCCAAGGCTAAGAAGTTGACCTACGAAATTGGGCTGGCAAGGGGTTGTAGCCAAAATGAGTTTATTTTTAAGCTCTTCTTCCATTCACCCAAATCAGGCCTTAACATGCATGGATTGCATCATTTCCTATCTAAAGCCATCATTGTTACCTAAATCTCAATTAACTGAAAGATAAACACAAAAAGGATTAAAAGCACAAGTTTAACTCAAAAACATAACCAAATCATAAGCTAGAAGGGTACAAAATGATATACAATTATGAACCGATCAGTCTTCCATGAGAGGACCAAGCATATAGAAGTCGACTGTCATTACACCGTGCTCATGTTCAATCCAAGGTGATTCAAACAGAGTACACTCAAAGTCATGACCAGCTAGCAGATATATTTACCAAAGCACTGCCTGCAACTCAATTCCAACGGCTACTCTCCAAGTGATGAGCACAAAATAAATACAAGTTTTATCCTTAAATTTATATCTGTTAGTATTTTCTTTTGTATTATGTAAATTTATTAGAGTATTTGTATTGGCTATTTTCAATTTTTGTTTTTGTATTTAATGAGTGGTTGTATGTAGATATTAAATGTCTTCCACCAATGACATGAGGAGGAGTAGGAATAAGCAATGTGTTGCAAAAAGAGAGGAAGAACTCAATTTGGATTTGATGACTTTGCCTTTTACAGCTCATGCTGTACAGTCCATTTGCAGACCTGAAAAACGAATTTTCCCATCCTCAAATGAATAAATATCCTTCATGACACTTGTTCAATAAGATGTCGACTAAAACATATCCAAAAATTGGAGCAATTGGATAAAAACTCAATCCACAGGCTGTCAAACACCAAGACAGGTTCATGAGAGGACAGATTGCACATACAGCTGGAATGAAAGGGACTTCATGCTTCTATAAATAGGCAGCAACTCAAAGAATATGTGCAGAAATTCAAGAGTGATACACAGCAGAAGGCAAGAGAGAGAGAGAGAAAGAGTGAGGAAGAAAGAGAACAATGATGGAAAGGAAAGAACCAAGAGCTAACAACTCTTTTAAACTTGTTCTTCCTTTCCTAGTTCTCATGTAAATTATGTATTTTAATTTCTTTGTTTTGTTTTAAATTCTTAATTATGTCTAGCTAAAATACTTAACTAAGGTTGGATGAAACACCATTATTAAATAGAGTTCTAGTTTTCATTTTCAATTCTCAAATATTGTGGTGTTCAATGATTATAATTTTCACTTCACATGATTAATAGATTAATCTTCTTTTCACCACTTCTATCATGTATTGTGACATATAACATGTATTTGTGGTAGTTAAGAGTTTGGATTAATCTATTAATTCATCCTTGGTTTATATTTCTAATTTATAAATTTCTTTGATATTTTGTTATTCAAATAAACTTTTTCACATAGGATGCTTAGGAAACTTTGATCCTTTGTAGTTAAATAATTTTGTTTACATTTTATGCTTAGAATTTGTACTTATGAAGGGAAGGAAAATTTACTTATGATTTAAAGTACAAGCTTAATTGATAAATCTTGAGAAAGCAGTAGATTGATTTCTAGATTGCTACTCCATGGGAATTGAAAGATAAATAATTAGGATCTTATGGAATAATGGTGTGGATTCTAATACCTTAGTTATTTTTTCTCATAAATTTAAATCTTAATTTCAGTTTATTGTCATTTCCATATTTGTTTCATGCTTTATTTAATTTTCTATATCAACAAACAAATCACCATTTGAATCAACTAGGTTGGCAATGAAATTAACTTGGGTATAATTGGTTTTCTATCTTTACACGCAATCCCTTGGGTACGATCTCGCTCTTACACGCTTATGCTATATTCGATTCGTGCGCTTGCGAGTTTATAAATTTTAAAAGACACCGCTTTTGGTGACAACAAGGTTTTGGCGCCGTTGCCGGGGATTGCAACGGAAAACTAATCAAATTCTGGTTAATTAAATTCTTCCACTAGTTATAATTTAGTTTTGTAATATATATAATTTTGTATGCTTTGAGTGTATGAATTTTTAGATGTTGTTGATGAATCCCATTCACTAATTGAATCTTATATGATATGTGTTTGCTTCCTTTGCTTAATCACCTTAGGTTGTATGCATGTATCTAAAGTTGAGAAGTGATGTAAGATAACCAAGAACATAATTCCTAATTAGCAACAAATGATTGAACTTGTTTAAGTGAGCATCATGTGAATTGGTTTCTTGACAACAAATTGATGAATTCTAATTCACCAAATTAATCTATCCTTGATGTGTGTTTTCCTTGATTGATTACCTTTGAAAGCATGCTTCTTGAGGTTGTTGGGATTATGTGTATCTTCATGTTTTCCTAAGCAATAAATGGATGGAGTAAGAACCATCCATGTGAATTGGTTTCTTGAATACCTAATGTAAACACCATGCTATTAGGATTTTTATGATGTTCATATTCTCTTGAACTTAATGGGTTTTCTTTGTAATTGAATCAAAGTACGAACCATACCTAGGTTCAGTTATGGGGAGGGCACAAGTATTGTAGCACGAACCATGCACTTTACGTATATTAGAGAGAATCAATGCGTCTTGAGCCACGACCCATGGTCTTGATTGCAAACATCTTCATCAATACGTTTAGAGTTCATCACTTGAGTATTCATGAACATAGGTAGAATTGTTTAGGGTGGATTCCGAAACCCTAGTGTTCGTTACGTACTCTTGGAAGAAGTTTCATATTATATTTTATTTTATTTTAAGAAAGTTCATTTCTTTTTCTTTATGTCAATTTGTGTGCTTATTGCTTGAACATTATGTGCTTGTTTGTACATGTATCAATAAAAAAAAAGGAAAAGAAGACAGCTCTAATCATAAGGAGGAGAAATGTGGAGTAGTAGGAGAAGTCGCGACCTTCAAATGCATCCATACTCGACTTAATCGCTTCAAGGGGGAGCATTCCAATCCTTTCTTTTTTCTTGTTTTGTTATTATTATTTTTCTTATTGTTTTTTTTTAATATAAAAAATATATATATTTAAAAAAAAAAACTCATGACTTTTGGTAACTTCAGTGAGTGTCTTTGTCAATACAGTGTCTAGGAGTTCTATAGGCGACACCTTCGGTGTTTAAGAAGTTTGGGTTTTAAGCGGGACCATTGTGACCCATCCAACCTTCCCGGATCTCCTGGCTGTGTTTTTTGAGGCCCTTAACTGGTCATCCATGAGTTACTTGTATATTTATGTGTTTTTAAAATAAGTTACTGAGTGTTTAAAAATAAAAAAAATAAAAAATAAATATATAATTTTTGCTTATTTCTTTGTGTAGTTCTTTTTGAATTTTTTTCTGACTGTTTATTTTGTGTTTGTATAGATTTTAGTTTTCTTTTTGTGTGTTTTGATTCATTTTGGTCTTTATTTCTTTTTGCTTGGATTTTTTTAATTTATTATTTTTGTCTTTTATTCTGGACCTGGATAAATACCAAAGGGATTGACACGCATATTTTCCAGGTATTATCTTTCTATATCATTTACCCTCTTATTTCATACATTTGCTATGCTTTTATTTTGAAACATTAAGGACAATGTTTGATTTAGGTTCGGGGGTAAGGTTTAAAAGTTTTGTTTTGTTTTTATTTAATTATTTATTTTTAAGGTAATTCTGAATTTCTTGTCTCTCTTTGCTTTTATTACTGTAATTCTTTCTTTCTTTTACTTGTTTATGTATTTTAATTTATTTTAAGTTTAGGAAGTAGATTGCTTCATGATTGTACACACGGAAATTTGGCTCAAAAACTTATTCATTTCATAAACATGTGATTACATACACAAATGTGAAAATGCATACATAAAATTTCTCAATCACATGTTTGTTTCCAGATTCTGAGCTAGCTGAGGCTTCTGCTAATTGCCTCTATCCGCTCGCACTTGTAGAATCTGCAGCAGCTCTACATGCTCCTCAATTTTCCCCTGCAGTGTTTCCACTTGCTTATTGGCACAGGAGAGCCGTTTCTGGAGTCCGCCACCAGAGCTTTCAAGGAGGCCACCTCCTCACTCAGTGCTGCACACTCCCGTGTCCTCGCCAGGAGTCGCATGCCCAGATTGGTAGACGAGACCGCCTGGAGCACAGTGAGATTGTGGGACTCATCCACCGCCATCCTGCCAGACCTACGTGCCACATGCAGATGATCTGCTGGAGTGAGTTTACTGCCAATCAATGTTCCCAGGCAGCACTGACCTGTTCGGCATTGCCTCAGAAAGGTTCGGTATTTCCTCAACAAAGTTTGAGGCTGTGCCATGATGATATGTGGAGTTTGGGAAGACAGGGGTTGGAGGAGCCCTTATTTGGGCATTTGGTGGTGCAAGTGATAACTCAAGGTTGAGGTCATCAAGGTGAGTGCATGAGGATGCCATTTGTTTTGCTTCTGAATTTTTTGATGTTTTTCCTTAAGTTTGGAGGAAGAAATGCTGGGTATCATCCGCTTGTAGAGGCGTGGTTTAAATAGGCATATGCTGATGAGAGAGAGCCAACACCATTTTGGATTTCCCGGGCATGTCTCGACCTAATCGCTTCAAGGGGGAGCACCTTTACTTTCACTTTACTTTACTTTTTTCCGTGTTTTCTTGTGTTTTATGTTTTTGCCCGTTAATTTCATTTTCTAGTGCTTTGTGTTTTTACCTTTCCCTTTCGGCTATCATCTTTGTCTTATTTTAGTTGGGAAGTGTGTTTTCTTTTTCTTTTTCTTTTTCTTTTTTCTTTTTCTTTTTCTTTTTCTTTTTTTTTTTTTTTTTTTTTCTGGACCTTACTCTTTTATTTCCGAAAAAAGAGAAATAACAAAAACCAAAAACCACAAAATAAAATAAAAACACCAATAATGTTGTAGAAATCATTTCTTCTCGGTTGTTGGTGTCTCGACCATTAGAGCTTTGAGTTTGGCCCTCTGGCTGTCCTCTTCCAGGGCTTCACGCACAGCCTCTTGGGGCTCACCACTTGAGCTCCCAACGATCGCAATTTTAGCTTGAGCGTAACTACTCTCGCGATCTACTTGTTTGCGTTTACCCGGTCGGTCTAGGTCTTCCAGCTGCTTTCGCATGTCGCGAGAATACAACTCTACCATCTTTGTTAGGCTTTTATTCTCGTCCCGCAATACTTCTAGCTGGTGTCGATTCACCTCCACTATCCTTGCCCTCTCCCTTTTCAAGCTTTTTATAGCAGTCTGACACTCTTCAACCATACTTCGCTCCGCCGCCAACTGACCTTTCAGCACCTCTACCTCATGGGACTTCGCAGTAGGCGATGTCCCAAACTTGCGACACATGCTGGACTCTCTGCACGCTCAGTGCTAGGGCATCACTCGTGACCCGGTTGTCATCCCTTGTCCCGAACACACGTATATCTTTAGGAGTCACTAAATTTCTACCAACTCCAATGGCAACATCGTTGTCCAGGAGTATTGAGTCATTGACAGGTCACAGGCCCCCGTGAAGAGGCAAAGTAGGGCACCCATACCTGGTGCCGCGCTTGGCCCCATGTCTGAGTCGGTGGAGCTAGGTTGAGATCCAAGGAAAAGGGGTAGGAAGAGGCCATTTGATTTCTCACTCTTTTCTTCTTCTTCTTTTTTTTTTTTTTCTTCTTTTCTTTTCTTTCTTTCTTTTCTCTTTTGTGTGTTTAGGAGTTTGTGTTTTTCATTTTTTTTCTTTCTCTGCCTTTTATAGATTTTTTTTCTCTAAACCCTAGCCGCTGTGTTTTCTGAGTTTCGAGCACCCCTACGGCTTATCTCCATCTGCCGCACCCATCCCCCAACCTTATTAATTGTATTTCTGCCTTTCAGCGCTTTCAAGAAACAAAAAGTCGTCGCGCCTTCCTACGAAGCCAATAATTCTGGCTTGGGGGATGTGAAAGCGGCCTCTACACGCTGACACGTCCCTTACCTCTTTTGGCCTGTGACCTATCAGGAAACAGACATCCGGCCCCCTTCTCTCTTTTCAGAAATCTTGTTCCTTGCGCTTCTGACAACACTTCTTTGTTTTCTTTAATTTTTATTAATAATAAATAATAATCATAATAATAAAAGAAGTGTTTGGGCTTTCGTTTGGGTTGGGTTTTAAAATTGATTTGGACGTTCTCATGGGCTGGATTTCTGCGTGCGTAGAACTGTTGTTAGGGCTTACTGTTGTATTTGGTTTGGTTTTGTTCCGTTTGATTTTGTTTTGTTTTTGCAACTAAATTGTAGTTTTAAATCTTGTTTGTTCTTTTATTTAATTGCTTTACTCCATTTCATTTCTTGTTATAAATTTGTTGATACCTAAATTCTTCAACATTGAGGACAATGTTTGATTTAGGTTTGGGGGTAAGGTCTAGAAGTTTTGTTTTTAAATTTTTAGGGTAGTTTTGTTTTTATTTCAAAAAAAAAAAAAAAAAAAAAAAAGGTGTTATCTCTAGATTTTTATGCTTACTATCATCAAATCAGATTTAACACTCATGAATGATTTTTACGATTGGAAACATATGATTAAATTTTAAACCCATAATTTTAGTTTTTTCACTTATTTCTATTTAGTGGATAATTCATGAGTTATACTTTGAACTCTCACATGCACATCAACACTTTAGTGAGAATGAAAGAAAAGATCAATTATAGTTAACTTTGTTGTTTTAAGTAGAGTTAGATGACATTGCTCTTGATTGACCTTGGCGTAAAAAATAAATAAATAAATAAATAAAATAATAATAATGATGTTAATTTATCCAGAGTTTTACTTAGTAACCGGGCCTCTTGCCTAAACAGCAGCGAGTGTTCGCGTCAAACGGTAAAGTTTTGAGGTAAATACATTTTGTGACTAGTTTAGTTCTGTAGCCTTTTTAACTCGAGTTAATAAGCCCTTAGGGGTGTTTCTACACCTAATGCCTTAAAACCTTTGGTTTGAGAGTCGTTGGCCTAAATCTCGCTACATGGGTTAATTAGAAAGCTTAATGGAACTAAACATTGCACAGTCACATTCAAAAAAAAAAAAAAAAAAAAAAAGAAAAGAAGAAGAAGTATATAAATGCCTTGGTTAGTTATCTGCACTGAATTTTGATAATGATTGAAATAATGAGGTTACTGTGATTGAAATTGACTTTTGTCTCTAAAATGTGTTGGTTCACTTAAACACCAAAGGAAACAAATGAAAAATTTACTAAATGATTATAAGTGATCAAGACTTTATGTGGGGATTAATTTGAAGCGTGTTTGCTCTTTTAAAAAATTGTTCATGAATTTTCAATCCAGATAGCTTTGATGATGGTTAAGCATTTGTTTAAATTTTCAATTTTGTTGTAGCATAAATTTTTTAATCTCTCATTTTGATGTTTGTGGGTATCATCATGAAAGCCCTCACGAGACTATACTCGTCCACTAGGGTAACCTAGGGGTTTAAAGGCTTGTTGCATATGCTAAATGCAATCGAGATCCCTGCGAAAGTGGTTTAGTTTTCTTTTCTACTTAGTTTTTATTTTCTTTTGCTCGAGGACTAGCAAAATATAGGTTTGGGGGTATTTGATGAGCACAAAATAAATACAAGTTTTATCCTTAAATTTATATTTGTTAGTATTTTCTTTTGTATTATGTAAATTTATTAGAGTATTTGTATTGGCTATTTTCAATTTTTGTTTTTGTATTTAATGAGTGGTTGTATGTAGATATTAAATGTCTTCCACCAATGGCATGAGGAGGAGGAGGAATAAGCAATGTGTTGCAAAAGAGAGAGGAAGAACTCAATTTGGATTTGATGACTTTGCCTTTTACAGCTCATGCTGTACAGTCCATTTGCAGACCTGAAAAACGAATTTTCCCATCCTCAAATGAATAAATATCCTTCATGACACTTGTTCAATAAGATGTCGACTAAAACATATCCAAAAATTGGAGCAATTGGATAAAAACTCAATCCACAGGCTGTCAAACACCAAGACAGGTTCATGAGAGGACAGATTGCACATACAGCTGGAATGAAAGGGACTTCATGCTTCTATAAATAGGCAGCAACTCAAAGAATATGTGCAGAAATTCAAGAGTGATACACAGCAGAAGGCAAGAGAGAGAGAGAGAAAGAGTGAGGAAGAAAGAGAACAATGATGGAAAGGAAAGAACCAAGAGCTAACAACTCTTTTAAACTTGTTCTTCCTTTCCTAGTTCTCATGTAAATTATGTATTTTAATTTCTTTGTTTTGTTTTAAATTCTTAATTATGTCTAGCTAAAATACTTAACTAAGGTTGGATGAAACACCATTATTAAATAGAGTTCTAGTTTTCATTTTCAATTCTCAAATATTGTGGTGTTCAATGATTATAATTTTCACTTCACATGATTAATAGATTAATCTTCTTTTCACCACTTCTATCATGTATTGTGACATATAACATGTATTTGTGGTAGTTAAGAGTTTGGATTAATCTATTAATTCATCCTTGGTTTATATTTCTAATTTATAAATTTCTTTGATATTTTGTTATTCAAATAAACTTTTTCACATAGGATGCTTAGGAAACTTTGATCCTTTGTAGTTAAATAATTTTGTTTACATTTTATGCTTAGAATTTGTACTTATGAAGGGAAGGAAAATTTACTTATGATTTAAAGTACAAGCTTAATTGATAAATCTTGAGAAAGCAGTAGATTGATTTCTAGATTGCTACTCCATGGGAATTGAAAGATAAATAATTAGGATCTTATGGAATAATGGTGTGGATTCTAATACCTTAGTTATTTTTTCTCATAAATTTAAATCTTAATTTCAGTTTATTGTCATTTCCATATTTGTTTCATGCTTTATTTAATTTTCTATATCAACAAACAAATCACCATTTGAATCAACTAGGTTGGCAATGAAATTAACTTGGGTATAATTGGTTTTCTATCTTTACACGCAATCCCTTGGGTACGATCTCGCTCTTACACGCTTATGCTATATTCGATTCGTGCGCTTGCGAGTTTATAAATTTTAAAAGACACCGCTTTTGGTGACAACACCAAGCTTGGATCAATCAATCCCCTTGATCCAGCTTGAGGGGGAGTATTGAAAGTCAACTCTAAGCTACCTATAAGCTGGACAATTCACTTCCTTTATTGGCTGGTTATTTCACCTCTCCCACAAATTAGTTGTTTATCCTAGGCTGTCATGTAGTTGTATTTCTTGTTGTTGTAGTTACTTGTAGTTTACTCTTCCTTAA